>VDFB02179234.1:63938826-64270978 GCA_007258455.2 Sequoia sempervirens
TCATATATATAACACTAGAAACAATCCACAACCAAGACAAATACCTTCAAAATCTTTCCCATTTTCTAACCCTATCTTACCTAGTGCCCCTTATTTTCTTTTAAATAGTGAAAAGGAGTACAATCTTGTTGAAAAAATAAAGAATAATCCTACTAAGATATCATTATGGGAGCTTATTTAAGCCTCCCCTCATTGTCATAATATGATTCAAAGTGTTTTACAAAAATTTCCCATCCCTTCTAATGTGCAACCAAATGACATAGTAGTCATGATTCCACGAATGAATGTGAACATTATTTTCACCAAAGTGAGTTTTGTTCTTTGGAAGTGCAAAATAAAAAATGATTCTTTCATGGTAATAGTTCAATACAATATAATAGGCATAAAGTGAACCCTTGTTGATAATGGCTTAACTTTTAATGTCTTTAGTGTAACCCTTTTACATAGGCTTGGTGTGGATAAATCAAGAATTCAACCTGATTCTTTATATATTCAAGGAGTTTACAATCTAGGAAAACAATTGATTGTTGTGATCACTTTTCCTATTACAACCAAAAAGGCCACATTAGAAACACCAATCCATGTTATGCCTCATGATCTTTGATATAATCTTAATTTAGCATGACCATGGATTCATGCAATGAATTGGGTGCCTTCTAATCTTCATTGTATAATGAAGTATTTATACAACAACAAGTGTAAACATGTGAATCTAACCCTAAACCAAATAATTGTTTAAACATTGAGAAAATTAAGGAAAATCCTTTGAAAACATTAACACCAACTACACAAGTACAACTCGTGCAAGAATATTGAAAAAATGATAGGTGTCCTAAACCCTTCACAATGTTATCACTAGATATTTTGGGATTGTTAGACTTCACACCTAAATTCATGGGTGAATACAAGATCATAAACAAAGACTCAAAAAAGGGAAATGAAAAAGTGGTAATGTCAACACAAAATTCAAAAGACCCTTTGAAAGAATCCACCTCAACAACTTTAGAAGAAAAGAAAACATACACAATAGAATTTGATGAACTTGATTATGAGAAACTACTAACTCTAAAAGAAATAAAAAAGATATATGGAAAAGGTTATGAAATTATTTAAAAAACTTGGTGAACCATCAATTTTTGTTCTATGAGCTTCTCTTGAACTCTTAGGGTTTTTCACCTAAAAGGAGAGAGATAGAACCCAAAAACTGTGGTGGTTCACTCATTCAATAATGATGGAAATATGTCTAAATGGAATATCCCAAATGCAAAAAACTGATAAATATTCATTAATGAATGGAAACAATGGAAATGTAGAGTGCTTGAAAACACATTGTGATATGTAGAAAACACCTAGAAATGTGTGAACCTAAGATCTTGATGGAGACTATAAATTAATTCTATAATTCTACTGACCATGATTTTTAGGCTTGGTGGGACTCATTCACCATTTTGGGTGAATCAATCCCAATTTTGTGAAACTGTTCCCATTTCAGAAAAATGGGTATCCAAAAATGCCAAAAACCAAAAATATGCCTAGTAGTGAGACTCATTCAACACTAATGGTGAATGATTCCACTTCTAAATTTTTAAAAATTCAAAATTGAAAATAGGAGCCTTCAGTCTATAGTTTTTGCTTCTCTAGGTGTCTAGTTCTAAAACTGCCAAATTCAGGCCTAAAAGTGACTTTTTGTTGATATTTTGCCTTATCCAATGAAGAGATGAGTAGAATAAATTTTCAAATTTATATTCAATGATTTCCATGCCTCGAAGATGACTAAATATATAATCACACAAGAAGAGAAGGAAAGATGTTGGATGTTAGGGCATGGGGGTTTGCCTTGGTCAAACCAATTTGTAGGTACAATTAAATCAAAATGATGAAAGAATGTAATGAAGCATAAAACAATGGAGTTAATACATTCCATGATGTTTGATATTGAATTTTTGTAGTAAAACATGAATAATCTACCCTTGAATGTCCTTGGAAACTATCTTGATGATTTAGAATGTAAAAACCCTAACTTGCTTGACTTGAAGGAGAAGATAAATGATCAATGAATGATAAGAGATTCTTGAATCAGTTAAGAGATGTAAATTATTGTTTAGACTTTATTTTATAGTAAATTCACCTTATTCACCCATAAATTGGATCCCTAAGGTTGACATGAAGAAAAATTAAACTTAAAACCTATTTTTTCTTGCTCAAAAGTAAAAAAAGGCCCAAATGGGACTCATTCACAACCTTAGGTGAATTATTCCCACCTAGTAGGGACTCATTCGCCATAGATTGTGAATTCAAAGGGGCCCATTTTCTAGCTAGGTTATTGGGAGATAAGAAAACCAGGTTTAGATAGTGACTTTGTCAGTTATTTCATTAAATTATTCCTCGGGATGCATAATATAGGGTCATAGGGGCCTATTAATGATGATGTGAAGGTAAATTAGGGCTTAGGACATAGAATTCAATGTGAAATTATGATTAAATACACTTTACAACACTAAAATGAGGTCCACACAACCTAGAAAGGCACAACATCCAATGTGAATGTGTAAGACACATTACAACACTAGACTAAGGTTAAGTTTAATTCACAAGCCTTCTAGATATATGTGATATTGTAATTAAATACATTTTATATTGTTCAATTAAGGGAAAATGGATTCATTAAGTCTAGAAAAGCATGAAATTATTTTACAACACCTTTACGAGACATCATTAAATGCATTTTATTCAGTTTGCAAGGGTCCAAGACCTAGTGTGGATGTGTTAAACACCTCACAACACCAAATAAAGGCCTTATTAAGTCCAATTTATCAATTATTCCCCAAATCAAGGAAGTTTCCTTTTTTCTATGATACATTTAGCTCCAACTTTAGTGAGATGATGAAATTGCTTCAAACTCACACTAAAGTAGACATTCAAGAGAAATTTGAGTACACAGATGCAAATGAAAAATAATAACAAAGATAAAGAAGGTACTCAAGCCCCTAGGATCCAATATCCTGAGTTAAACCATCAAGATACATAATAATATTATGGTAAGAACTAAATGAAAGAAAAATGAGGTGATGCACTCACTCTGGGGCCATAGAACATCAGGTCATCGACAGGGTGAGATGTCCCAAAGACATGGTATAGTCAAAAATTCATGCCAATGTGTTGGCTTCCCACTATATAATGGGAAAATCATTCTAGTGTGTCAGATTCCCATTAGACTAACCTTACCAAAGTTATGCTTCTGATAACATTCATAAGGCACCACAATGTAATTCTTTTTGTAAAAAAATTTAAATATGTAAATAATTTTTCAAATGGGGATTTTTCTTTGTTCATGTTAGGTCTTCTTCTTAGGGAGCATTTTTCCTAATGTATACAAGAGAGGACAGGTCAAGGTGTTAGATCATTATCCATGGGATTCCTCATTCACATCATGCCACTTCAATTGATTGTACAGTCTTGGAAGGGATCAAACCGAATTACACCACCAAGAAGATAACACATCACAAGGAAAAGAAAAATCACACCATGAAATTTGTACAAAGATGTTGTCTATGTATGCCCCCACTTTAAATTGGTTGCTACACCATTACTGTGATAAATTGCTTTAAATTAGAAGAGGGTATGAGAGCTTACTCATATGTTTTTGATAAGTTGTATCATGAAGAAAGGGAGTATGTCACATGTGAGTCAATCTTAAGACATGTCATCTACATCCCAAGCTTGATCTTATACTTTCATGAAAGGCTAATGATTAGCCAAAAGAGACAATGAAAAGTGACATATGGGGATAATGCTTTCTAACCCTTTTCCCCAATTTAGTGCAGGATAAGGATGAGCTTGGAATATATGATGGTATGTTGCCCCTTGTGATGAATGGAAAACATCCAGCATTATGTTATGATCCTATAACTATTGCATGACAAGGAGCAATAACGAATGTTATTTATGTTGATAAGTATATAAAGGTTCTACTTGATACAATATGTTGAATGAGGTATCCAACAATTTAAGATGTATTAAGGTTAGAGGTTTCTTGGAAGAATATTGTGTGATAGTATTGATGTTGAGTGAAGGTGTTTTGGATGGGTTGATTTATATGAAAGCAAAATCATGAAGACCATGATTTGGTGCTTTTGTTTTAGGATCTAGAGGGGCATGAATTATTCTATAGCATCACATCATTTTCTTTGTTATTTCATAAGATTTTCAGGTTTGGGATTGGCTTAGATTGTATATACTTTGTTATATATGTGAGCAGTGTCATTGCAACTTGGTTGGTGTGAAACGTTATTCTCAAGTGGTTAAAGGATTAGTTCGGGTTAGTTTTGCATTTGTTGTTTGTGTGATGATGGGTAAAGAATTAGAGGATACTTTGGATGTACCATGGGATATGTATGTGGTTCATTTTATCGAGGGGGATCTAATGGACACTTGCACATTCATAACCTCGACAATCTTGGTTTGATGTATCCCTAAGGAATAAATATCATTTTCTTGCACCATAATAGTCTCCCTAGGAGGAGAGTTGGTAGTATAATGACAATCCAAGTGTTCTTTACATTCAAGGATTTGTTCTTCTTCATCGCAAGGGAGCTATTAATGGTTGAATTATCTTGTTCTATAATGCTCTCATGATGCTCATAAATTGGATCTTGTAACACCATAATATCATCTTCACTAATAGGAGAGATATTAGGAGAGAGGGAAATTTGATTTGTGTCCATAATCTCATTTTATTGTGTCGTAATATCTACCTTAGTAGGATATCTTCAAGAGGTTCATCACATATTCATGGTTAGATGTTGTAAAGAAGCATCATCACAAAGAGGGAAGACATCATGGGGAGGACAACTAGGATTTTTATGTGTCCCAATGATTGGATCTTCTTGTTCAAATAGACCCTTCCAATTTTTAGGAAGGAAGGAGAGAAATGATGCTATAACTCTGAATCATTGGGTTTCTTGATATCAGTATATCCTCCTCATAAATGTGTTGGCCATGATCATTAATGAAAGCATTGTCACAAATAGAGGAGGTTTTGGGAGATGAAGGGAAACTAGATAAAGTGGTGGCAATGCATTCATCTTGTATTGTTATACTATCTTCCCAAGGGGAATGAGGAGAAGGGAAAACAAGACCATCATGATTCTTAATTATTATATCTTCTTTTGCTAAGATACCTTTGTCACTAATAGGAGAGGTATCAGGAGAAGTACAATGATGATCATCATGCTTATCTATGTTTGTATTTTCTTCTATCACATCATCCTCACAAATAGGAGAAATAGGAGGGGGTGGAATTTTAAGAAAAACATCACCATTTTCATTCTCTTGTGCTAAGAGACTATCATAACTAGGGAATGAATTGAATGAATGATTAACATGCATATCAACTAACTTTTTTTATGCAAACTTGGAAAGTATGGATACTAACATTTTGAATAAAAATATATGCAAACTCAAAATGTAATGTAAAAGATTGAAATGAAAGGAAATTTTTAAATAATAATTAACTAATTATGTTATGCAACAATGTGGGAATGCAAATTTGTGGGAATGCAAATTTGAAATGAGGCAATTCATGAAATGAGTCAAATTAAGCTATATTTAATGAAATGCATGTTACAAACACTTATCCAAATGATACAAATAATTGATTGCAGCTAACAAAAGCATAAAAACAAGGTTTTTAGCTTTGTAAAAGGAAATTTCACAGATGAAAAGAGACTGATTTTCCCAAGGTGGCAAATGAGTCCTAGTGCAGTTTTTTTCAAAATTTTCAAATCTTTGTTATTGATTTTGATGTGTTTTATGTTCTATGATGCAAACCTAAGTTAAAAATGCAGAATTTTAGAAATTTTCAATGATTAAAGATGAAAAAAAAACCTATTATGCACTTTCACTAATGCAAAATTAGAAACCTTAGAATGCAACTCAACTAATGCAACATGCAACACAAGCTAATTCTAAGAGAATGAAGGACTCAAAATTAGAAAAGAAAGTATTCAAAAAAGAAGGTTCGCCAAAATGAACCATCATTTTTTGTTATTCTATGAACTTCTCTTGCACTCTTAGGGTTTTTCACCTAAAAGGAGAGAGATAGAACCCAAAAACTATGGTGGTTCAATAAAAATAATGCAAGTATGATGGAAATATGTCTAAATGGAATATCCCAAATGCAAAAAAATGATAAAATATATTGATTAATGAATGGAAACTAAGGAAATGTAGAATGTTTGAAAACACATTCTGATATGTAGAAAACATGTAGAAATGAGTGCAAACTGCAACAAAATGGATGAAACTGAAAGTGTGTGCCTGAGATCTTGATGGAGACTAGAAATGAATTCTGGAATGTTGTTGATCTTGATCTTTATGCTTGGTGGGACACATTCACCATTCTAGGTGAATTAGTCCTAGTTATGTGAAACTGTTTTGGAGCCTGTTTCAGACAAATGGGTATCCTTAAATGCAAAAAACAAAATCAGGCCTGGTAGTGGGACTCATTCACCACTAAAGGAGAATGAGTCCACTTTTGAATTTCTAAAAATTCAAAAGTGGAAATAGGAGGCTTGGTCTGCACTTTCTACTTCTCCAAGTGTCCAGTTCTGAAACTATCAAATGCAGGCCTGTAAGTGCTTTTTTGTTGATTTTCCTAATCCAATGAAGAGATGAAAAAAAAATTGAAACTTCATATTCAATGATTTCCAAGCCTCCAAGATGTCTAAATCTATAAACACACAAGAAGAGAAGGAAAGATGTTTGATGTTAGGGCATGGGGGTATGCCTTGCTCAAACCCCTTTGTAGGCAATTAAACAAAATGATGAAAGAATGTAATGAAGCATAAAACAATGGATTTAATACCTTTCCATGATGTTTTATATTTAATTTATATAGTAAAACATGAAAAATTTACCCTTGAATGTCCTTGGAAGCTATCTTGATGATTTAGAATGTAAAAACCCTAACTTGCTTGACTTGAAGGAGAAGATAAATGATCAATGAATGATAAGAGATGTGTGAATTAGTTAAGAAATGTAAATTATTTTTTAGATACTTTATTTTATATGAAATTCACCTTATTCACCCATAAATTGGATCCCTAATCCTGACATGAAGAAAAATTAAACTTAAAGCCTATTTTTTCCCACTCAAAAGTCAAAAAAGGCCCAAATGGGACTCATTCACCACCTTAGGTGAGTTAGTCCCACCTAGCAAGGACTCATTCACCATAGATGGAAAATTCAAATCGTCTCATTTGCCAGCTAGGTTATTGGGAGATAAGAAAATCAAGTTTAGATAGTGACTTTGTCAGTTATTTCATCAAATTATGCCTCAGGATGCATAATATGGGGTCATAGGGGCCTATTAATGATTATGTGAAGGTCAATTAGGGATTGGGACATATAATTCAATATGAAAGTGTGATTAAATACAAATTACAACACTAAAATGAGGTCCACATAGCCTAGAAAGGCACAACATCTAATGTGAATGTGTAGGACACATTACAACACTAGAATAAGGTTAAGTTTAATTCAAAATCCTTCTAGATTGATGTGATAATTTAATTAAATACATTTTATATTGTTTAATTAAGGTGAAATGCATTCATTAAGTCTAGAAAAACATGAACATATTTTGAAACACCTTTGCAAGACATCATTAAATGCATTTTATTCAGTTTGAAAGGGTCCAAGACATAGTGGGGATGTGTAAAACACCTCACAACACCAAATCAAGGCTTCATTAAGTCCAATTTATCATAAATTAATCCACAAATCAAGCAAGTTTCTTTTTTTCTATGGTACACTTGGATATAGTGGAAAAGGATGTGGTGGTAGATAACAAGGTATTTGTAAATCCCTATATAGCCTAACACACAAGGATCAAATAATGGTTTGGTTATTGTCCCTCCAAAGAAACAAGAAAGCTTCACTTAATGTCAACACTCTTACAAAATATTCTTCTAAGCTGACTCTAACATTAGTGCATCCTAAACTGATAGACACTAGTTGTTTTTGTTCTTTAAAAGAAATGAAAGAAATAAAGAAATATTCACTTAATACCAATGTCATCACACAAATTACTAATGATTAGAGTTCATTATATTCTACACCTCCCTTTAAAAAGGAGAGTACAAATCCAACAATTTTGCAATCTAAAGAGCCTTGTGTAAGTATGTCACCTTGTACTAAGAAAGATATATCTTGGTCGTAAGATAAAGGAACATCCTCTACTATTGATGAAGAGTGTTTCTTGTGGAGACTCCTCCAAGATTGTTTCATATCCCTCTCTCCAATAACATGAAATAAATTCTACTACAAGTATTAATTTTGTGCATATCATAGAGTTCATGGTCATTCTACTAATGAATGTAAGGATTTAAGTGATAAAATTAAACATCTTAAGGAGTTTTGTTCCCTTCCTTATGTTGGGGAACTTAATTCCTCTAATTGATACTAATATTTACTCTAGAATGTTTCTCATCTATCACCTCTATCACCCTTGTCTTGTACTAAGTGGGGACAAGGGGATTAGGTAGCCTTTTCCTCGTATGACACTTGTTGTTTACCACCTTCCATGTACATATAAGAGCAAGCTTGGAATGTGGATGGCATTCCTTAAGTTGGCTAACATGTGATGTACCGAATTATGTTTAGTATTGCATTTTGGGGGAAACCTTTTATTCATGAATTACCTTCATTTGGAAACATATGACTTGGTATAGGGATTTCTAAGTAAGATCTCATGTATTCTACTTTAAAGAAATTTTATCACACTAATGGTGCTAGAAACCAGTTTAAAATGGGGGTATACAATGACACTCATGTTTCATTGTGTGATTTTCTTGTGATGTGTCATTTTCTTGGTAGTGTCATTCTGTTTGATATCCTCTAAGAGTGTGATATTTCTTTGACTTATCCTCTCTTGGAGACATTAATCACAATGCTCCCTAAGAAGAGACCTTCCATGAACTAAGAAAAATCCCTTTAAATGTACCTTACACTCTTTTTCATTTACAATAACTATTATATGGCTACCTTACATAACACACTTTTCTTTCCTATGGAGGCATCCTATTTTTTCAAGAATATGAAGTTATGCTTTCCTCATGAATCTTGTTGTTCATGTTTTGTGTTGCCTTATCAAATTTACCAAGAGGTATAGCTTTGGTATTGTTGTTATGATGAGAATCCTAAACATGGCCATGAATTTCTCATTATATGGTGAGAATATGACATAGAGGCATGACTTTCTGACTAGGCCAACCTTTTTGGATACTCACCCAACAAACAACCTGAAGTTTCACTACTGCATAGTGGGTGTGTATTTTGGACAAATAGCTTATATATGATCCACATTGTTTTGGATAAATGGTCAAATATTGATACAATTTTTCTTTATTTTTCTTTTGTCTTTATGTCTTTGACATTGTATATTTGTGTATCTTGATACTTTATATCATACACCTTGTGTTTGTCTCTTTGAGCTTATATTGGTTTGATATAGGATCTTGGATACCATGGGCTTGGTTACCTCCTTTGAAATTTGTTATTCTAGACCATCCACATTGGTATTCTTGGACCCCACTTGAATGTCTACTTTAGTGTGAGTTTGAAGCAAGTTCTTCCTCTCATTAAAGTGGGGGCTAAATGTAGTGTAGAAAAATGTATCCCTCTACATTTTCACACTTTTTTGGGCCATCCCTACTAAAATTGGGTTTCTTTATGCCTTATTTGGTCCTATTTTGCATCCATGGGCCTTATTTAATACATCTTTCTGAGGATAATCCCGACACATCAAATAACCAATCATAATTCAATGTTTTGGGTCATGTGTTCTAGATTTGGTGATCTGGGGATCATATGCCACCTTGGGTGTATGAGTCCCACCTAGGTCTTGGGACTTGATTTTGAATTTCATATTAAATAGGACCTTTCATAGAGTTTGTGTCCTATTTTTGAGCCACTATAACTCATACGCCACCTTGGGCGTATGAGCCCCACTCTAATCAAGACCTATTGTGAATTAAATTCTTGGTGGGATTTTATTATCCTAGATCTTATGTCAGCTTGTAGTGTTGTAATTTCATAAAATTTGGTATAAACAATTATAAATACAAGGTTATTTCACATAGTTTCATCCTAGAATTTTCATAAGCAATCAAAAACACTTTCACAAGATTTTACAAGATCATTCAAGAGCATTCAAAGGAATATTTGAAGAATATTCTTACAACAATTCAAAATCCATCATCATGTCAAAGAGGTAAAGCATCAAGTATGTTATTGAGCTAGAGTTGTGATGTAGCATTCAAGATCCAAGTTAAGCATCATTCTATATTTAATTCAAGATCAAGATCTACATTCTTCATGGAAACTTCATATTATATTTGAGATTTACATTTCAAGACATTATTCAAGATATTATTTCTCATGTTTCTTGTTTCATGTTTCATTGTTTCATCATAAGGTTTAAATACCTAAATAGGGTTTGACCAAGGAAAATCCCTATTTCCTAAGAAATAAAAAGAATTTTTCTCTCTCTACATGTGTGATTGTAGATCTAGGTGTTTTGGAGGTTGAAGATCATTTGTAGGCTAAGTTGCAAGGTTGAGGAAAGTTTTCAAGATGTCAAGAGGTTGTCATCTTCATGGAAAGTCAACTACATTCCAAAATTCATGTTTTAGACTTGGAGATTTGGAAGGAGACAAGCTATAACAGAACACTAGAAGATACTTTAGTTTCATCCAAACCATAATACTAGGACTAAATCACCACCTTGGGTGTATGATTCCTAGTACATAACTTTTTCTAGTTTCAAAAGATCTATATTAGTCATTGAGAGATTCTAGTTTCTACCTAGAAACCCTAGTTAGGGACTAAATCACCCAGTCTAGCGTATGAGTCCTAATGAGCATGAAATGTTAGAATTTCAAGGTTTCAGAGATTTTTTTGATCACATATTTCTTCAAGGTACCCCTATGTTCATTCTTAGTTCATCGTCCTAATTTTCAGTTTCATTTCCTAGGTCATTTAGTTAGGTTTGCATAATACTTTTGTCTTCTTCTTTCCAAGCCTTTGCTTGGTGGCGAACCCCCTCTTGTCTTTAATCACACCCTTAGCACACCCTATTACAGAACTCTTTTCCTAATTCTATCACTAGATTGAGATATCTACAATTTGCTTGAATGAAACTTGAAGGAAATTAGTGGCGGAACCCTCATCCCCCTTTAGTTCTATCTCCTAAAACACAAAGTGACAATTTTCTACATTGTATTTTTGCAAACCTAGCCTTTAAAATAATTTATTTTCTAATTTGGATTGCATCATAGTCCTAGATCTAGCTTATATTAACTTTTCATTAGGTCTTTCATTAGTTAATTTTCATCTAGGGTTTCAAAATATTGCATTAGTGAAAGTGCATATAGGTTGCATTTTTGCATCTTAAATCATTCAATTTCACTTAAACTCTATAATTACAAATATTAAAGTCAACATACAAACTAGAAACCTTAAATTTCACACAAAATTTGTTCAATTTGGTGCAAAAACCGTAATTCTAGACTTATTCTCCCCTTTGGGTGATTTAGTCCTTGTACAGGTCATTTTTCCTACTTTTTGGGAATGATGTGTTGTGTATTTTTCAGAATTTGAACCCTTCAAAAATCCTAACTAGGACTCATATCCCCTTTGGGTGAATTAGTCCTAGATGAAGCATAAAACTATCTTTTACAACATTAAAAGCATCATTTTTGTGTTTCTATTTGCTATATTAGCTATCTGTTTTAGTTTGCTAAATTTATATTTCATTCATTTCATTAGATCTAGCTTAATTTGGTTCAGTTATTGCATTATTTAATTTCAAAATGGAATTCATAACATTTAATTTTTTATATTTTCTCATAGTGTAATCAACAAATTACCTTATTGAAATTTTGAAAATTGCATTTACACATTTCATTCTAGGTCATTGTGTTGCATTTTAAGTCTCTTTACCTTTTGAGTTCATATAGATTACTTTTGAAAAATGTTAGTATCTTTTTTTTCCATTTTTTCAAAGAAAATGTTAGTCAATAAGCATGTTAGTCTTTCATTCAATATATTTCCTAGTTATGAAAGTCTATTAGTGCAAGACAGTGAAAATTTTGACGCTTTCCTCAAATCTATACCCTCTCTTATCTCTCCTATGTGTGGGAATAATGTGATAGAAGAGGATACAAGCATAGCTAACCATGAAGATCATAGTTGTTCTTCTCTCCATAACTCTCTTATTAGTGACAAAGGAATCTCAAGGTGAAATAAGATGCACTCATTAAGAATCATGAAAGTCTTGTTTGTCCTTCTCCTCACCCCCCTTCAAAAGATATTATGGCACAAGAGAAGGAGATCATAGACACATTTCTAAACATTAGCTTACCTAATTCCCATTCACCTCTTTCTTATGAGAATTTCATAGTGAAAGAGGATGTAATTGTGAGAAATCATGACAATCATATTAGTTGTGAGAAGGATATGTTGGTGTTATATGATCAAATATTTAAGATCTATGAAAACCTTGTTTAATTTTCTTTCCCTACCTATTATATTTTGGAAGAAATTATGGGACAAGGGAATGTAATCATATATGACTATGATAATCATAGTTTTTCTTCTCCTAGTATCTATCCTAGTTGTGAAGAAGATATTTTGGTATTAGAATATCACACTAATGAAATTCATGAGAATCTTATTTTCCTCTATCCCCCTAGAGAAACCTTTATTGAACAAGAGAATCCCATCAATGATAAACAAGAAAATACAACCATTGATAACTCCCTTACTTGTGATGAAGTAATTTTAGAAGAACCAACCTTTGAATGTCATGAACATCTAGTTTTTTGCTCCTAAGAACTCTCCTTCTAGGTAGATATGATGGTGCAAGAGAATGATGTAAATGATGCATTTATTTCAAACACTAGTAATGAATCATCCTTAAATGAAGATGATGAACTAAAATTATACTCTCCTTCCCTAAGAGAAGTTAATATTATTCAACCTAAACTCATTCTTTACCCACCTTCACACAAACCTCAAACTCAAAATAAACCCATCCTCATCCTCAAACCACCAAAGAATAATATGTCAAAATAGCTAAGTTACAATACTATTTCTAATACATATAACACTAGAAACAATATGAAACCAAGAAAAATACCTTCAACATCCCTCTCATTTCCTAACCTTATCTTTCCTAGAGCCCCTTGTTTTCTTTTACATAGTGAAAAGGAGTACAATATTGTTGAACAACTAAATAATACTCCTGCTAAGATATCATTATGGGACCTTATTCAATCCTCCCCTCATTATCATAACATGATTTAATGTGCTTTACAAGAAGTTCCTATCCCTTCTAATGTGCAACCAAATGACATAGTATTCGTGATTCAAAGAATGAATGCAAACATTGTTCTCCACCAAAGTGAGCTCCCTCCATTGGAAGTGCAAAAAGGAAAATGATGCTTTCATGGTAATAGTTCAATATAATAGAACAGGCATAAAGAAAACCCTTGTTGATAATGGCTTAGCTCTTAATGTTTGTAGTGTAACCCTTTTGGATAGTATTGGTGTGGATAAATCAATAATTCAACCCAATTCTTTATCTATTTAGGGATTTTACAATGTAGAAAATCAATCACTTTGTGTGATCACTTTGCCTATTACAACTAGAAAGGCTGAATTAGAAACATCAATCCATGTTATGCCTCACAATATTTCATATAATATTCTTTTAGGAAGACCATGGATTCATGCACTGAATGGGATGCCTTATACTCTTCATCGTATAATGAATTATGTCTACAAAAAAAAGGTTTACACACTCGAAGTCAACCCATAACCAAAAATTTGTTTAAACATTGAGAAAAATAAGGAAAATCCTTCGAAAACATTGACACCAACTACACAAGTAGAACACATGGAAGAAGAAAAAATGATATGTGTCCTAAACCCTTCACAATTTTATCTCGTAGATGATTTGGGATCATTGGAATTCACACTTATATTCATGGGAAAATACAAGATCATAAAAATACAATATACACAAATTTTTTGATGAACTTGATTATGAACAACTACCGACTCTAAAAGAAATTAAAAATATTTATGAAAAAGGTTATGAACTTATGAAAAACTTGGATATAGTTGAAAAGGCTGTGGTGCTAGAGAAAAAAGGTATCCATGTCCCTATAGAGCCTAACACACGAGGAACAACTAATGGTCTTGGTTATTGTCCCTCCAGAAACAAGCAAAGCCTTCACTTAATGTCAACACTCTTACAAAAGATTCTTCTAAGCTGAATCTAACATTAGTGCATCTTGAAATAATAGAAACTTGTGGATTTTTTCCTTTGAAATAAATGAAAGAAAAAAAGAAATATTTTCTTAATATCAATGTCATCACAATAAATAGTAACAATTAGAGTTCATTAGATTCTATGCATCCCTTTAAAAAAGAAAGTACAAAATCATGCAATCTAATGAGCCTTATGTAAGTATGAAACCTTGTACTAAGAAAGAGATACCTTGGTCTCAAAATAAAAGAAAACCCTCTACTATTGATCAAGAGTGCATCTTATCGAGACACCTCCAAGATTGTTTGATATCCCTCCCTCCAAGAACACAAAAAAAAATCTACTACAAGACTTCATTTTGTGCATATCATAGAGTTCATGGTCATTCTACTAATTAATTATTAAGTCTTTAAGTGATAAAATTTAGCATCTTAAGGGGTTTGGTGCTCTTTCTTATGTTGGGGCACCTAATTCCTCTAATTGATACTGATTTTCACTCTATCATGTTTCTCATCAATCACCTCGGCTCACCCTTGTCTTGCACTAAGTGGGGGAAAGGGGATTAGGTAGCCTTGTCCTCGTATGAAACTTGTCATTGTTGACCACCTTCCATGTACATATAAGAGAAAGATTGGAATCTAGATGGCATGCATTATGTTGTCTCACATTTGATGTAATGAGTTATGTTTAGTATTAATTTTTGGGGAAAACCTTTTATTAGTGGCGTAGCTTCATTTGGAAACATATGAATTGGCATAGGGTTTTATGAGTAAGCTCTCATATCTTCTTCTACTTTAAAACAATTTCTCATAGCAATGGTGTTAGCAACCGCTTTAAAGTGGGGCTTGATTTCCTATGAGAGCATGATATTTCATTGACTTATCCTCTCTTGGAGATATTAAACAGGATGTTCCCTAAGAAGATACCTTACATGAACTAAGAAAAATCCATTTGAACATACCTTACACTATTTTACATTTACAATAACTATTATATTGATACCTTGCATAACAAACTTTTCATTCCTACAGATCCATCTTATTTGTTCATGGGTGTCAAGCTTACAATTTTTTGCTTTCCTCATGAATAATTTTGTTCATGTTTTGTAGTGCCTTATAAAAGTTATCAGGGGGTATAGCCTGGGTATGGTTGGTATGATGAAAATCCTAAACATGGGCATGAGTTTCTCATTATACAGTGAGAAGCCAAAATAGAGGCATGAATCTTTCACTAATCCACCCTTTTTCGATTCTCACCTAGCGGATAGCTTGAAATTCCATTTCCTTAGAGTGAGCGTGTATTTTGGACAAAAAATTTAGATCTAATCCACATCATGTTGGAAAAATTTTCAAAGCTTGCTCAACATTTTATTTCTTTTTTCTTTCATCTTTATGTCTTTGACATTGTATGTTTGTGTATCTTGATGCTACATATCATACACCTTATATGTGTCCCTCTATGATTATGTCAGTTTGAAGTAGGATCTTGGATCTTGGGAGCTTAGCCACCTCCTTTGATCTTTGTTATCCTAGAACATCCACATTGGTACACTTGGACCCCTCTTGAATGTCTACTTTAGTGTTATTTTGAAGCAAGTTCCTCCTCTCACTAAAGTGGGTGCTAAATCTAGTGTAGAAAAATGTATCCCCCTACATTTTTACACTTTTTTGGGCCCTCCCTACTAAAATTGGCCTTATTTATGCTATATTTTGTCCCATTTTGCATCCACAAGCCTTATTTAATACCTCTTTTTTATGATAATCCTGACACATATCAAATAACCAATCATAATTCAGTGTTTTGGGTCATGTATTCTAGATTTGGTGATCTATGACTCATATGCAACCTTGGGTGTATGATTCCTATTTATCATTAAAGCATGTGCCTCTCCAAACAGCCTTATGGGAAATTTAGAGAGTGGGGGACTGAACTGTGCCTCACTGAATAACCTTCATGATTTTTAAAGAAAGATAGATCTTCTTTGTGTGTGGGAAAGGGGAAGTGAAATGAAAGGAAAAACTTAAAAATGGTGATGTTCCAAATATTTTACAATATTTCAAAAGCTTAACAATTCCTTATAACTAATGAAATGGACACAAAATGCTACAAAACCTTCATTTTTGGGAATAGAACAAGCAACAAAGGATAGAGAAAGAATAGTGCATTCTTTCAAATATCCCCATGGAAAGCATCCATTAAGGTCCGATAGTAATAAGAAACCCCAAAAACCAATAGGGGTATTTGGATATTTACATAACCATCCCTCTCTTACACATAATATGAACAACAACATATCCTTTTCCAAAAATGAAAGAGTATATTGAACATGATTCAATTTCTAAAAGTTAGCACTAATAATATGTGAAAAAATCATTCAAAATATCTATGTAAGGATTTAACACAATTCTCTTAGCATAAATGATAAGCAAAAAAGAAATTCAAGATAAAGGAAAAAAATGCACAATTTCATAGATTTATTCTTAACATATCCAGTTCTTGCAATAAATTAATTGAAGAAACAAAGTTCGAATGCCAATATGATCATTAGTCTCAATAATTATAACATGCAAAAAGCATGAATACTACTATGTAAAATCCCCCTATCCCTAAGAAATTAAAAACTTCTTCAAAAATATCCTCTTCTGAAATATTTGTAGGATGGTTCCTTTCTGAACGTTATCCAAGTTTTTTATTTTCTACTGCAAAACCCTTTAAATAACTATGAGGGAGAGCCACCACCATAACTAGTAGAGATGAACTAACACCAAATGTGCACACCTGATTGATTGCAATTTTATTTAGAGCTTTATTACATCGTAGTGATATTTTCTCATGAAAATCCTAGGTTTCCTCATTAATGACTCTAGATATTACAAAAGTTACTTGAAGATAACTGTCAGAAGATAATCAGATCTTAGCACAACCTAGAAAAATCTGATCAATCAACTATGAATAATGATGACGCTGACTTGAAGGTTCCACCCCAAAAGTAAGATCTCTATGATGGTATATGTTGAACTTTTCCCAAAAAGATCCCTTTATGGAAGATACAAACTACCCAATGAAATGTATGACATGGCAAGCGGGCAGGAAATTTTAGATTTTGTGAGAACAACTTCAAAGGAGTTCCCACCAAGTAGACATGTGTCCCAATTCAAGCCCAAAAGGAAATCAAAATATATAACCATGCAACCACAAAGTGGCGCATTGCACACCTTTATTCAAGAGTAGTCTTTTCCTTTCAGTCGAGAAGCCATCCTGAAGCAGAGAAGTAAGGGCCAAAAACCAAAAAATCTTTAAGGTAAAACTTGCTCCACAGTTCTAGCAACTCACAGGGGACCTTCTCTTGTAGAGGAATGAACATAGATCTCAAGTAATTCTTGGAGTTTTGGGAAAGTGGCATGTTGAGTCTCCTAATCTCCATCGATGGGCTAGAGGATGGTACACAAATTCTTGTATGATTAATCAAGATTGAAAGAATTATTTAAAATAAAATCCTCCCCACCTCGATGAAATAGCTCCAATATGGTAGTATAGTTTTGAAAGGGGAAGAGTTTCCTTCTCGATCTACTCAACAGTGGGTGATAAGCTCAAACCTTATATTGTTGTGGAGGCTTGGATTTTGTGCCTGATTGCTCTCGTGATTTACTCAATTGTTAACAATCCTCCATATGATGAGAATAGGGTGGGCAATCTAGATGGTAGCTAAACTTTAAACTCTTCATTGATCTCACTGACCTTATTATTCAATAATGTATAGTAGGCTTTACTATTTGATGAGACCCTATGGTAGATGATAAATTCATTTTCTTTCCTTGTAGCTTCCCTTCGATCAGGAATTCTAGTGTCCCTTAAACTTTCTTCAATTACTTTACATAATTTGGAGACCAAGATCCCTAATTCTTCAGCTTGGGGGTGAATGTCTATAGAATTTGGTTAACTGTCAGGCCAACCTTTGTGTTTAATTCCTAAGCATATTTTAGAAATTGCAAGAATGGTTTTAGGGTTGTAACTACAACTATGATTCTCTCCCAATGAGTAGATATTAGTTTTTTCATTATTGGCAGGATCTTGGATCCATGTGCCACAATTAGTTCCTATATAAATTGTGACTCCCTTTCTTTCATGTTTTCCTCTAGCTGATTCTTCTCCTAGAGAGAATTTGTAAGCTCAGAGAGTAGCTTCCCAACCTCCTCGTTGTGAGTCAACAAAGTAGACTCAATGTATTTCTTTTCTTGTTTCACCCTTTCTATTTCCATTTGGGCCTTCTAAAGGTTGTCAAAGGCTTGAGATCAGATGCTATCCAATTCCTTCTATATGTCATCCTTTTGTTTATCTAATTCTTGTACCTCTTCTTCTAGCCCATTATATATGGTATATTTTCTAGCTAAATCACTTTCTAGCCTCTGATACTTTTTTTGATGATCTACATTTGTTTCATGCTCTCGACTATGATCTCACATTTCAACCTTTCTAACTTAGTATGAAGTCAATCCCTCTCACTTTGGGCCTCTTCAAGCAACTTAGTTGCTTCACCTTGCTAACCCTATAACTGCCTCAGGTGCGCCATGTCTAAATCTTTTCCTTTGATTTCTACCTGTATCTTGTCTATTGTGGCTTTTATGTTTGACAAATTTGCCTCATGCTTCTTCAAATTTTTATCCATCTTTTCATAGTTAGTGTGAACCAACTTATAGTCACTTTGGCCAGAACCACTTTGTCATGTAGAAGAGTCACCTAAATTGAGGACCACAACTCTAATTTCATAATCTTTGAACTACATTTCTCCCTCTTTCTTGGACTCCAACCACCTCGTAGTAGCGATTAGTAGATAATTTTGATCTTCATTAAAATAGGCTTCAATCCTTTGAGTAGCTAGTTTTTATGTGGCCTTTACCCATAGTTTACACTTCCTTGCTTATTGGGCCTGCTTTTTTTCTTCCATATGACTCTAAAGACTCTATGGGGTTTCAATACTTTGTGTGGTAAGAAAAACACCTGGAGGGAGACTCAAAAGGGTGATGAAAGGAAAGACTTTAGCTATTTGAGGTTGTGGAGAGGTGAAGGGAAGCATTATCATGGAAAAAGGTAGGATGCCATGTGTGGACTAAGAAGGAGGGACACCCATCAAAGTAAAAGGGAAGTGGGTGGGAAAAGAGTCATTATCCTAGAAGTAGATGGGGAATATGAAACTAGCAGCATGGATGTATTAGTGTTTTCAATGGGTTCCCTTGATAGGGTGATTAAAGAATCAATTACAACCAACATGGATGATGCTCGTTCAGTGTGTAGGGTTTCTTTCTGGGTTTCATTGTTAAATCTGGATAGGGGCATGCTCAGAATGAGGACATTAGAACCTATATATGGAGGATTCCTTTATTAGATGAGGGGGTAGGAATAGCTAAAGATGTGCTAGAAGAAAGAAGGGTGGGCATAAAACTTACCTAGACTATCGAAGCCAAAATCTTAACAAAGTGGATTCCACCTCTTCTTCTCCTCTGCTTGATATTCTCGGTCTTCCTAAGTCTTGGAATCATCTCCTCTTTGTAATAGTTGAACTGGTGAATTCATATTCTCTAGCGACCAATCCTGCTAACACTTGGGCTCCTGTAGTTGTAGCAAATCTCTTTGGGGACCGTCGGGTCCTTTTTCCCTTTGGCAGGCTGCTAGTGGAAGATGTGATCTATGAGCCTTATTTTTTTAACCCTTTCCTTTTCCTTTTCCATGTCAAGCTCTTGAGGCTAGGAGGTGTAGAGTGGTACTTTCTTTGATTCAATCTCCCAATCACATTTAGGATTAATATCATCGGTTCCAGCCTCAACAAAATAGATTTGGTCAAACTTCTCATCATGTGGCTTAACATATCCATATAGGTCACTGAGGTTCTTAATTTCCTATTGGAACCTCCAAAAATACACCTTCTTTCTTTCTAACCATCCTAGCTTGTTTAATTGTGCTTTAAGGGACTGGCCCATTTGAATGCTTTGTTAGAACTCTACCACCTGAATATAGAAGTCAAGCCATAGTGGTCAATCAAATGATATAAAAGCTAGGTTGATGTAGATCTTTTCCCTCTCCTCTGTTGCATTCTTCCTTGACTCAAAGTATTCCCACCTTTCATGTTTTATAGTTGAAAAATGTCCCACAAGATTGTAACTCCATGTGTCACAAATGAGAACCAGGCCTGGGCGAGCCAATTTTCTAGTCAATACCTCCCACTCTTCCCTTTTTACAAGTGTTACCTAACTTCTGGAAATGGTAAGAGGAATTATTTAAAGTTCCTTTTTATGTCTCCCATTTCCATAGAATTTATTGATAATAGTTGCCTGAAGACATGCCTCCAAAGTGAAGGTCTTGTCTATTACAAATTTAGGGAGCATAAAAGGATCCTCAATAAAACCATGATATTTGATGAAGGAAAAGTTAGCTCCCAGAAAATAGTCTACCGAGGCTAGATGGATTTTCATCCATTTAAGGATTTAGGGGAAAATTGACCCAAAGGGCATGCAAACAAATCTAAAAGTGTTGGTTGTAGGAAGTAATCAACAAATGAATAATAATCCCATGTTTTGGAAAGTACATGGTTCTATAGTGAAATTGGATAGTATAACCCTGCCACATCAAACTTATTGAGTGAAAAATACCCTCTAAAATATAAAGGGTTCTAAAGTAAAATCAAATGTTCCAAAAAAAAAAATACTTGAACAGAAAAGTAGTGCCATAATTTCTTAATTGTTCCAACATCTTTTTGGCCACTGCATCAGTAAAATCAAAATACTTTTGGCTCATCTCCTTCCTGAGCATAGAAGCCAAGCTTGCTTGGAATGTATCAATATTTTTTTCCTCTTCAAAAACATAAATATAAGCTAACGTTGTAAAAATGGCCTGCACATCTACTTTGAAATTTCTGCATACTAGAGGGAAGACAAGTTGCTTTCCCTCCAACTTCTCATTTATTTCATCGAATCAAATATTAATTTCTTGTCTCTAGTTCTCCAAAAATATTCCATGTTTTTTGTGTTTGAACCTTTCTACATCCTATTTTACATGGATGCACAACATATCCGATATGGATGTTGCATCGATTGCAACCCTCAACCTGTTACCACTAATAACCCCTATTTATTTATCTATAATTTTTACACATGCATCCACGAGCTCTAGGCATGGATATATGGAGGAAAATATAAATTGAGGAAAACCGCAATACTAGAGTTGTGATGAAAAACCCTCAGTTGAACCATGGGTGATCATTCTCTACATTGCTCCTTCCCTAAGGTTTTTAGGGTTTACATGGAACTTTGGGTCATAAATTTTATTTGTGAAATCTTTAACCACTTCCTCCTTAATGGGGTTGTCTTCTTGTATGGTTTTAGTATGAGAAAAACTCCAATCTTTTTGCATTGGGGCATTGGCATATGAATCCTTTCAAAATATTTTGGTGTTGCCTGGTTTGGTAGATGAGACTCCAACTTGTTGACCAAAAAATTACACTTCTACCATTGTTACATTCTGAGAAGGATTTACAAAAAAATTATATAAAGTAATAGTTACTTGAGATTTTTGATACTTAGCAAAAAAAATCTTTTTTTTGGTGCATTAATTTTTGTACGTACATGTCATAAGATGTTTTCATTACCACTAGCTCACTAAGTGATGCCAGTGAGGCAATATGTGTGGAGTGGGATCCATATCCCTCAAGAATGCCAACTCTACCACAAGAATGTAATTAATACATTATGTCCACTTCCATTTTCATAAGTAAGCCTTATGCGAGGGGAAGTGTGCCTTTAGCAATGGAAAGCATACTTTGAGCAATTGAAAGGTACTTCAAAAAGAAATTTACATTTAATTTGGTAGATTTTAGCACTTTAAGAAATGTCTTTTCACATAAGAAAGCAGGTTGGTGTTGGTGACAATAGTGGACACATGGCAGCAATTGGTACACGTGAGAATTCACTCCAAACACTTGAATTAATTTCTCAAGGCTTGGTTTTAGATCGTCTATATGATTTATCCCTCACCTCCTATTACCTTGATATTTTTTCATTACCATATGATGGGAAATATATTTTCCATTCGTTGAGCTCTCCAATGCACTCTTTCTATAAATTTAAATATCAACTTAGTGAAAAAGTTATTGAATTAGCATTTGAGTTAGCAAGATTCTCTCACTGCATTTTCTATTCTACTAGCCTTTAGCTTGCTCGTTATAATGTCTAGCCTAGGTTCCCCAATTCATCTCTTGAGCCAAAATTTGTTGAACTCCTTTGTGGGAGAGGTCAGTAGTGAGAATAAAATGCTTGATAGGAAAGAATGATATCCTTATCATCATGGAAATCAAGTGGGTTCTTGGGAAGGATTATGTGAAGGATGAGAACCAGAGACGGTCTCTTGAGTCGTGACTTCCCTACAATATTTAGACATTTCCAAGACCTAGATTATTGAATTGATCCATTCTATGTTCAATTTAGCATCCTTAATGGGATTGGTGAGATCATGCAAGTATCTATCCCTTTTGTTGGAATTTTGAATACCATGAATATTCACAGGCACGTCAACTTTAGGGAAGTAGTGCCCTAGCTACCCTTTCTCATGGACTTCTACACTATGGACTTGGAGAGGCATCGTACAATGTCTTAACCCATGGCCTCCTTTCTTCTAAGGGAGTATAATGTGGAGAGTATTTGTGGGCTCGATTGGAAGAATCATTTTGAGTTCCTGGTTTATAGCTAGGTTTCCAAGGATTGAGTTTTGTGTCGTGTTATGCCTGTTTGTGCTATGTTGTGTGTTGTTAACCCCTTTACTGCCTTGTTGAAAAAAACTTGAAGAAGCAATATTTTGACTATTTGTGATAGATGGAGGCTTTAATTTTCACTACCATTTTTGTACATCACTTCATTTTTTCTTTTTTGAAATGTTCTTTTTGAGTTTGAACAAGAAGGCTTCCAACTTCTCTTGAACCCTCAAGCTTGATATGCTTATTATATTGTAAATATTTTCAATAAATAAAAAAATATAATACTTTTTTCTATTCCTATATTTACTCTCATGGATTTATTCACAAAAATAATGTATTTTACAAAAAAATTACATATGGTACATAACTATAAAATTTAAATGAACCTGTGTGTACTTTAATGGAATAATTTTAGATGAATACCATTCACCAGTATATACAAAAAAATTTCATCCATATCCTCCAACCCGTACATGTTTCTTTCTTTGCATACATGGATGTAGAAAGCACCCCTCTATAGTGAGTCAAATTTATCATGTTACCCTCATTTTACAACACATTCCCCATACCTTAGCACAAGACTTCCCTCTTGGAAATCAGGGTTGGAGGCCCTTTTATCAAACAAGCATGTGACTATCTCGTGGCACCTAATCATGGTGTCATACACATTTTCTCCTTTTTCCTCAAGGCTCAAAAGTACCACCAATATCACCTCCATTTTGTTGTCCTCTTCAACTTCTAAAGCTTTCAATAGTTGCAATGACATATTTTTTATGGAAATGGGTAAAACCACCTCCTTTTGATACACTAATTCATAAGGGGAAGCTTTCAGGATCTACTTAGGTGTAATTATATCAGCCCATAAAGCAGCTCGCAGGTGCTTGTGCCATTCCTTCTGGTGTTCACAATCGATGCACTTTATTAACCTAATCAATTTTTTGTTGGTTGATTCCAATAACTCGTTTCCTTGTGGGTAATAATTAGATGAAGTCTTGAGGTAGACCCAATGCTTTGGAGTGAATTATGACATCCTAGAACCTATTAAGGATTGTGCGTTATTAGATATGATGGTCTTTGGCAAACCAAACCTTGCCACTAACTCCTCAAGAAAATTAACAAATTTTTTTTTGTAGCATTCTTCGAGGAGATGACCTCCATCCATCTTGTGAAATAATTGATCACCGTGAGTATCCAATTATGTCCTTCATTGGATATGGGATTGATTATCCCAAAAAAATCATCTAAACCCCATTGTGCAAAGGGTTCTTGAGTCACAATCGGGCTCAATGGCATGGCATAGTTCTTCTGCTTTCCAATAAAATATTGGCACTGAGTACACTTCTACACTAGGTGATGTTCCTAGGAGAACATGGAAGGCCAATAATATTTTTCTCACATTATCTTTAAAGTAATAGTCTTGTCAAAGAAGTTTCCACCCTCAAGACAACTATGGAATTCATTTAAAACTATTTTTTCTCATGGATTATCTAAGCAATGAAGAAGGATGTTGTCATGATTTCTTTTAAATAAAATCCCCATAATTAGTAAATACTTGGTGCCTTGTAGTAAGTAGTAGCATCTTTTTTGAGGTGGGATTCTAGTCGAGTATTTCCCCTTTTGCATAAATTGCATCCAATCTACCACCCACAACTCGTTGGAATCAAATTGATTTGTATAGACCTAGTCGGTCTCTTCTTCCACTTGGGAGCTTAATTCTTGTACAAGGTATTCACAAACACCTTTTCCCCAAACAAGCTTGGTCGGTATAATGTTTACATCATATTCTAAGATCTTCGTAATCCAATTCGCCCTCTTTTTTATTATCTCACCTTTAGTGATGTATTCCTAAACATTGGGATGGGTAATGAGGATGGTGTTTGCAACACAAGGGAAGACAACTTAGAGGAGGGAGGTGAATCAGTTGTCACAAAAATTTAAAAATTATTAAACTTATTAACCTTATTCTAAGATCTGATTAATAACCATGAAATCATAAATCATCAACACATCAAAAACACACATAAAACCAAGATTTTTTACTTGAATTATCACATAATATAGTAATAGGTTCATCATACATAACTCTAATATCCTTCAACATCTACTTCATTCACAATACTTGAGTACAATTTTTAGCAACAATAATGTATTCTACCTCTATAGTATATAAATAAATGGATTTTTGCTTCTTACTTAACCATGAAATCAACTTCTTTCCCAAGAAAAGTGCACCACCACTAGTACCTTTTTTGTCATTCACATCTCCTACCTGATCATCATCTTTAGGATACTACAGGCCAAAATCAACCATCCCCTTCAAATATCTAAAAATCCTCTTCATAATAGTCACATGAGATTCCTTAGGATCATCTTGAAATCTTGCAACAATACCTATGGCATTCATGATATTAGGTCTAGTTTGAGTCAAATAAATCAATCCACCAATCATTGATCTATATCTAGTATAATTTTCTCTTCGAGAGTCATCATCTTGTGTTAACTTCCATCCAATCACCATGGGTGTACCAACTAGCTTTGAATCTTCCATACCAAAAATTTTTAGCAATTTTTTCACATATTTGGATTGAAATATAAAGATCCCCTTGTCTAGTTGAGTAATTTGTAATCCTAAAAATAATTTTGTCTCTCCAATCATATACATCTCAAATTCACTCTGCATCTCATCAACAAACTTCATGCACAAACTATTATCTCTTCCAAAAATGATATCATCAACAAAGACTTCCACAATCAAATATTTATCATCATCAATCTTAAAATATAGATTACTATCAGCAGTACTTTTGTTAAATCCAAGCTTCAACAAATACTTGTCCAATCTAGCATACCATGCTCTAGGGGATTGCTTGAGTCCATACAGTGCTTTCTTCAACTGAAATTGAACCATATCTCCCTAATCAATCAATTGAAATCCATCAATTTGCTTAACATACACCTCTTCTTCCAATTCACCATTTAGAAATGATAACTTGACATCCATCTAATAAAACTTGTAGTTTGTGTAAGTGTATAAGCAAGAAATAGTCTCACAGCTTCAATCCTAGCAACAAGGGAAAAATTTTCTTCAAAGTCAATTCCTTCCATCTTAGAATATCCTTTACATACTTGTCTTGCTTTATTTCTAACAACTTCACCTTTCTCATTCAGTTTGTTTCTAAAGACCCATTTTGTTCCAATCACATTTTTTTCCTTAGGTTTGGGAACAAGAATCCATATATCATTCTTCTCAATCTACTATATTTATTCTTTCATTGCTTCAACCCAATGTTCATCTTTGCATGCTTCATTCACACTAGATCAAGCTCAGTCTTTGAAATCAAGAAGTATTCCTTCATCACTCTTAGCATCAAACTTTCCTATATCTTCATCTCTTATAATATAGCATCTACTCTCAAATATTTTGAAGTATCTAACAATAGGCTTATAACCATACCATATCTCATAAGATTCTTAACAATATCACCTTTGATTTGTACCCAATTGAGAGTGTACATGACAATACTCACAACTTCTTTGGATAGTATATATGATGAACATTTCCTTCCACCATCATCGTTCTAGGAGCTTCTTCAATTTTCATGTTCTTCATTTCAACAACTCCATTTTGCTGAGGGGTCCATAGTACAGATAATTCTCTTTATCCCATGTTCTTCACAAAAAGAATTAAACTCACTATAAGTGAATTCACCAACTATATCTGATCTCAAACATATAACCTTCAAACCTATCTTTGTCTCAACCATAGCCTTAAAGATCTTAAACTTCACTAGAGCTTTAGATTTATCCCTTAGGAAAATAGCCCGCATCATTCTAGAATAATCATCAATGAGTAACATGAAATACCTATATCCTTGTAAACGTCTAACTCTAGGACCACACAAGTCAGTATGCACAAGCTCCAACACTTCATTTGAACAATGTTGTTTGCTCTTAAATGAAATTCCAATTTGGTTCCCTAATTGACATTCCTTGCATATAGTATTAGTAGGTTTCATCAACTTAGGAATATCTATCACATCCAAAGTAGAACTTATCTTGATAATATTGTCAAAGTTTACATGACACATTCTCCTATGCCACAACCAACTTTCATCAACTTGAGCAATCAAACAACTTTTACTAGTAGCATTTAGGTAAAATATATTACCTTTTGTTTTCGTACCAAAAGTAATCACATTTCTAGAACTCCCCAATATTCTACACTTTCCATTCTTGAATTGAAGATTGCATCCCTTGTCAACCATCTGTTCAACACGTAAAATATTATGCTTCAAACCTTCCACATATAGGAAATCATTAGTATTATGCTTACCATCAAGAGAAATGCATCCTCTACCACAAATTACACTTGCTTTGTCATCACCAAATCTCACAACGCCACCATCATACTTTTCCAAGCTTAGAAACTTTTATCACCTGTCATGTGATGAAAGCATCCACTGTCAATCACCCATTCATCTTTCTCTTCAACTTGAGCAGCGACAACTTTCACCACATTTTTACAACCATCATATTTAGTAGACACGAGATTATTTTCCTTAATAGCAATAAATACCCATTCATCCTCACTTACATTCCCTTTATCAAATTCATCATTTGTCACACCATCAACAACATAATAACACTTTCTTTGAAATCTAGGCTTGTTAGGTCTTGACTTAGGAACTCTTCCCAGACACCTTGATACAAAAGGACCTATCTTACTACAAGAAAATAAATTAATAGGAAACTTTCCTTTATACTTATCTTCTCCTTTGGCTTCTCTCTTGACAATAAGTGCTTCAAGCTCATCTAGTTCTCTCTCTTCTTCTTCAATCTTTCTCATTTCCTTCTCATACTTGAATACCTTTCTAGAAGAAATTTCACCTGGATCATATCTTTGTTTATCGCTTCTAGAGGTAGTAGCCTTGAATGCAAATTTTGTCTTAGGAAGAACATCACCAAATTCACTCAACTCAAAAGTAGTAAGCTTACCAATCAACATATCTTTAGTAGCATTTATCATAGTCTGGAGCTCCTTAATGTTGGAAAATGTGCCTCAATCTCATAGGCTGAAACCTCTGAGAAAGCATGGTCGTTGTGCCATTTCTGGTGTCTGGCCAACTAGCAGTTTACCTTGTGTTTTGCTCATATCACCAAGACCTTGTTTCAGTCTTGCCGAATGGACCTATCGCTATGACAAGGAGACTCGATATGTAGTCTTACTGATATGGAATGCCTCGCCAACAGAAGGGTTTGTTATCGGGTTCCTGGCGAATGTCAAGGAGACTCATGGAAACTATATCATCGGGGTAACTCAAGTGCATCGGTATGTGGTCCTAGCGATAGGGAGATGTCTTGCCGATTGTAGTCATCGGGGTAACTTGAACATTTGGGAAGATCTCTTGGTGATGGGCGTCTTTCTCACCAATGGTGTGGGATGTGTTCAGCATGACTCCTAGCGAAATATGGGCTTGAGGTAACCTGGAGACTTCGGCGTGAAGTCTTGGTGATAGGTGATTGGTCTCCCCTATGGCTAGGTGAATTCGAAGAAACTCGAGGGTCTTGGCATGAAGTCTTGGTGACCAGGAGGAGTCTTGCCGATAGTATTCAGTATGACATGTTCACTCTATGAAAGGTCTTGGTGAAGGCCAAATGTCTTACTAACTAAGACATGTGTGCTCGATGTGAGGTCTCGACAAAAGACTAAAGTCTTGTCGACTAGTGATTGGGGTGCTTGATATGACTTAGGACCTCGTTATGAAGTCCTGGTGAAAGCAGTGAGTCTCGCCGACTAGTGGATGCTTCGCAGCAACATGAAGACTTGGTGAGAGATCTTGGTGAGATCGGAATGTCTGGCTGACAGAAGATTTTGATGTGACTCTTAGACATCGATATGATGTCTTGGTGAGTTGTGATAGTCTCACCGATGGGTTTTCTGAGGTTGGTATAACATGAAGAGGCTCGGTGTGAACTCTTGGCGAACTCGATTGTCTTGCGGATGGGAAACTTGATGTCAGAATGACTCTTGGCAACTGCTCGGTGTTCGCTATAACATAAAGGCTTGGTATGATGTCTTGGAAAAAGAAGATAATCTTGCCAATGAGAACACTCATGTCTATATGACTTGAAGACCTCAATATAACCTCTCGGTGACAGTTGGATGTCTTAGCGATAGTGTTGGCAGATGAGTTCAACTGGAGATCAGTGAAATGTCTCACTGATCATGCCAATGAGGATACTCTTGCCTATAGATGGATGTCGATAGGAATACAATGGGTTTTGGTATGACTTGAAGGATTGATGCGATCTCTTGGCAATAGCGATAGTCTCACCGATGTGCATGCTAAGGTCGATGTGACTTGTAAACTCAGTGGAACATCTTGCCAATGGAGGTGACTCTTGGTGATAGATGTGCAATCAGTCCTGTGGTATCGGGGAGACATGGTTAGTGTCTCACCGACATGTGAAATAGGTTGAACACCTTTGACCGTTGGAAGATCATCCTATGTGGTATGATTTGGACCTATCAGAGAAGGAAAAACATGAACCATTCGTAACCGTTTCTATGTGGAAGGCTATTGGAAAATCTACACGAGGAAATGGAAACATCTACAACAATAAAGATGATGAGCTGGAGATTGTTGTTCAATAGTTATGATCTTGAACTGATTCACAGAGGCTGGAAGATGAGAATGAATGTATAAATGTATGCATTGGATGTTCTGAAAGTCAGAAGGAAGCTGATAAGCCAAAAGAGCTGAAGAGCTGAGAGACAGCGAGAGAACAATAGATTGAGGACTGAGTGGTTGGCCAAAAGGCCAAAGCCATGAGGTCGAATGATAAGAAGAGAGATGCAGGTTTTATTGCTAGAATCTCTCCTAATCATGAATGCCATGGTTGATTTCTCAGGGAGATTATGTTACCAGTTGTATCTAGATGAACAAGATGTAATCTTTGAAGAGGCTATGAGCCTGAATTTGTATTGTAACAATTTTGTTGCTGAATGATACAATGGCTCGATCTTTGGAGTGTGGGGTTTTTTATCCGAGAGGATTTTCCCCACGTAAATCTTTGTGTTCTGATTTCTATCTTATCTTTTATCTGTGTTGATTCTGTTTCTAGAATTTGTCATTGCTTGCTGTTGAATTCACATGTGTTTTTCTCAAAAGGATCTATGTGGGAAATAAACTGTCTATTTTTGCTTTAGGACATAGTTGTACGTGTCTTTGTTGCAACCTAATCGAAATGAAAGTTACCAAAGGAACTACCCAATGGAGGTTAGCCGAATTATCCAGCAATTTTCCCTTACAAGTGGTATCAGAGCCTTCCTTTGGTCATTGGTTCTAGATATTTCTCCTGTGAAGATTTCTTAGATTGAATAGGCTAGAAAAAATTTGGAGGAATGGACTGATGTATTGATCCTTTGATGAGTGGGAGCCTTGTGGTATTCTAAGACAACATGCAGCTTGAAGGATGGTCAAGATGGAAAAGGGAGTCAATCATGTTGTGATTTGTGTCTCTTGGCTAGTAGCGGTTTAACCTTGGAGTATGAGGTGGATTTCTATGCTTCATGGTTGTGTAGCAGTAAAGCTTTCATATTGGGTGTCTATGTGGTAGGCTCCTGGGTGATATGGAGAAGCCTAGGTTGTTTCTCAGCCATGGAAGAGAGTGCTTATGCTAGGTGATTGTTCCTGGTGTTGGAAGGCACTGTTTCCTGTTAACCTTGAATACTTAAAGGCTATGGAGTTAATCATTAGATGATTTGCAAACCTCTAAAATAGCCTTTCTCTCTTTCTCAGATGCATGTACATGGTGGTGGTTTAGATTTGGCCTGAAAGGTGCCTAGATTTCTTGAACTGTTGTTTTCTTTCTAAGGGTAATTTGTACTTGCATGGCTCTATGATTTTGCAGGTTTTACTCGGTTAAGCAAAACTTGTGGTCATGAGGAGTTACTGTTAAGCTATTTTCTAGACCTTGGCTTTTGAGGTGGTGTTGGATAAGATAGTTGTAGTTATGCATGCATGCTTAGTGCATGGCTTGAGGAGATTTGGTGTGATTTAGTGGTTGAGTCATGTTGTCTACGTGGATATTCTCTTTGAAATCAAAGTGTTGGAGTTTCCTATGTGATGATGGGTTTGCATGTTCGATGATTGTGATCTACGAGTTATACAGTTGATGGATTAGCTACCCATTGGCTGCAGTGAGATAACTTGGAAGTGGACTGTCTTTATCCACGAGGATTGTTTCATTGTTGGTGCAGACTTGTTAGTTGGCCTTGTCATTGGTCACTTGTGCATTGGTGTGATTGTTTTGAGATAAGAGGATGGATACTATAGAGTACCTGAATAGTCGGTTATGGGAACCTAAAGAGGGTGGTCATGATTCTTGGAGAGCTCAGATGTCACATTCAGTGGGAGCTCTAGCAGTGACTGTGGATTCATCACATGGTGGTGGATGGTCTTCTTTAGTGTTGCAGATGTTTCTTGGGAGATATCTTTGATCATGTTGCTGCAGAAGGGTTTCTTTCCCATTTGCATGGACATTACTTGAAGATGTGCAACATCTTGGAACCATGGAGGATACTTGGAGTCTTTGGTTAAGATGTTGGTGGTGCTTGACAGGTGATGTTGGTTTTAAGTCTATTTGTTGTATGTCATGGTATACTCTTGGTGCACTATATTTTTGGCATTGTGCATTGTACTTGAGACAATGGTGAGGTCACTTGAAGCATGGAATCTCCTAAGGAGATGTGTAGATCATGATGTCATGATAAGTTCCCGATTCAAATGATTGGAGCTTTGACAATGGTCTAAAAGTCTGAGAAGACTACACCTTGGTTGAACATGAAGTTCAACAGAGATCAATGAGAAGATTGCTCTTTGATTAGTCACGATGGCTTGAATATCTTGAAGGAGCATTCTTGTTCCCACTCTTGGTCAGCTCGACAGTTTATCTGAAATGTATTTGGCCCATTATATTTTTTAGATATGTTTTATGTTCACTTTCATGATATGAATCTTGAATTACTATTTAACATTTAGTTCTAGAGGATTCATAGTGGAAGTTGTACAATTTGTTTTATCTCCTTGAGTTTTTTGTATTTATTTACTAATGAGAATTAGTAGAAGATAATGTATGGGTTGATTTCCTGAAATGGGAAATAAAGTAGCTTGATCTTCTTTAAAGAAGCTTACATTCATGTTGGTTTGATCTTGGTGATTGAACGATTGGATGTTGTTAAGGTTTCTTCTTTTGGAATGTGAAGGAGATCATTCTTGACATAGCTGGCTGTTAGAAGTGTATGTAGGAGGATGTTCTATAGGAAGATGATGTGCATAATTTCTCTCTGTGGCCGTGAAGGTTTGTGGTGAGAGAAATGTTTCTTGTCGCAGGTTGTTGTAGGTTGTGCATATCATTGTGGATTTTTCCTTGGTATTACAAGGTTACATTTTCTATGTGCTGGTATTGGTAGACTTGCGATGCCTTCGATATTTTAGATCTGGATTACTCAGGCAGTGGGAGTTCTTGTATGTGTCTTGTCTTGTTAGACTGGTTGACACTTGGACCTTTTTTTTGCTGTTAATGAGTTGGTTATAGTTTTCCATGATTTTAATAAGATATCTGTGAGGTATGTGAGATTGGATGGAATAGCACAAGTTGTGGGTGCTAGTTCTAGTCACATGGGTTATCAATTGGATGGAAGTAGTCAGTCTGATTGTTGTTCTAACTGATGTTTAGTATCTTGTTTCTAGAGAATGACTTCACTATTGTGTTCTGTTTGAAGCTTTGAAGTTGATATTACTTCTATATAGCATTTGAGCATTGTGAAGTGGTAGTAGTATCTTGTTGGAGATATAACTGGGATCTTTTGCTTGTTTTTGTTGGAATGGTGCTTATACACCTTGGTATTGTATGCTTCTTCCATAGGTGGCATGTTGAAAGATGATAGGATTGTTGCCTGAAGGTGAACATCTTGGATGTCGGAGTAGAATTCTTGATGGAGCATCAGAGCATGTTCAAGATCTATGTGGTTTCTTGGAAGGTTGTGTCAGTTTGCTTTGTTGGTCAGTGAGTTGCAGTTGGATGCCTAGTCTTTGTTATAGATTATCTGATGGACTGTTAAATGTGGAGACTTGTTGGTTGGGTGTCTTGAGTATTGTGGGGTTTGAACTGCTGGAGCTAGTGTGATCCTATTTTCTAGTTGCTTTGGAGGTTCCTGTGTGATCTTCATCAAGGGGGAGATTTTTGGAAAATGTGCCTCAATCTCATAGGCTAAAACCTCTGAGAAAGCATGGTCGCTGTGACATTTTTGGTGTCTGGCCGACTGGTAGTTTAAATTGTGTTTTGCTCATATTTCCAAGACCTTGTTTCAGTCTTGCCGAATGGACCTATCGCTATGACAAGGAGACTAAGTATGTAGTCTTAGTGATATGGAATGCCTCATCGACAGAAGGGTTTGTTATCGGGTGCCTAGCGGATGTCGGGGAGATTCATGGTGACTAGATCATCAGGGTAACTCAAGTGCATCAGTATGTGGTCCTAGCAATAGGGAGATGTCTTGCCAATTTTAGTCATTGGGGTAACTTGAATATTTGGGAAGATCTCTTGGCAATGGGTGTCTATCTCACCAATGGTGTGGGATGTGTTCGGCATGACTCTTGGTGAAAGGTGGGCTCAGGGTAACCTGGAGACTTTTGCGTGAAGTCTTGGCGATAGGTGATTGGTCTCACTGATGGCTGGGTGACTTCGGAGAAACTCGAGGGTCTCAGCATGAAGTCTTGGTGACCAAGAGGAGTCCCACCAATAGTATTCAGTATGACATGTTCACTCTATGAAAGCTCTTGGCAAAGGTCAAATGTCTTACCGACTCAGTAAGACATGGGTGCTCGATGTGAGGTCTCGATGAAAGACAAAAGTCTTGTTGACTAGTGAATGGGGTGCTCGGTATGACTTAGGACCTTGTTATGAAGTCTTGGAAAAAGCGGTGAGTCTCGCCAACTAGTGGATGCTTCGCAGCAACATGAAGACTCGATGAGAGATCTTGGCAAGAGCGGAATGTCTGGCCGATAGAAGATTTTGATGTGACTCTTATACATTGCTATGATGTCTTGGCGAGTTGTGATAGTCTCACTGATGGGTTTGTTGAGGTTGGTATAACATGAAGAGGCTCAGTGTGAACTCCTGGTCAACTCGATTATCTTGTCGATGGGAAACCTGATGTCAGTATGACTCTTGGTGACTGCTTGGTGTTTAGTATAACATAATGGCTCAGTATGATGTCTTAGCGAAAGACGATAGTCTTGTCGATGAAAACACTCATGTCTATATGACTTGAAGACCTCGGTATAACCTCTTGGTGATAGTTGGATGTCTTAGTGATAGCATTGGCGGATGAGTTCAACTAGAGATCAGTGAAAGGTCTCGTCGATCATGCCGATGAGGAGACTCTTTCTGATAGATGGATGCTAATAGGAATACAATGGGTTTTGGTATGACTTGAAGGCTTGATGTGATCTCCTAGCGATAGTGATAGTCTCACCAATGTGCATGCTGAGGTCATTGTGACTTGTAAACTCAGTGGAACATCTTACCAATGGAGACGACTCTTGGTGATAGATGTGCAATCGGTCCTGTGGCATCGGGGAGACATGGTTAGTGTCTCACCGACATGCAACACAGGTTGCACGGATTTCACCATTGGAAGATCATCCTATGTGGTATGATTTGGACCTATAAGAGAAGGAAAAATGTGAACCCTTTGCAACCATTTTTATGTGGAAGGCTATTGGAAAATCTACACGAGGAAATGGAAACATCTACAATGATAAGGATGATGAGTTGGAGATTGTTGTTTGATAGTTATGATCTTGAACCGATTCACAAAGGCTAGCAGATGAGAATGAATGTATAATCATATGCATTGGACGTTCTGAAAGTCAGAAGGAAGCTGATAAGCCAAAAGAGCTGAAGAGCTGAGAGCCAGCGAGAGAACAATAGAGTGAGGACCGAGTGGCTAGCCAAAAGGCCGAAGCCATGAGATTGAAGGATAAGAAGAGAGATGTAGGTTTTGTTGCTGGAATCTCTCCTAATCATGAATTCCATGGTTGATCTCTCAGGGAGAGTTTGTTACCAGTTGTATCTAGATGAACAAGATGTAATCTCTAAAAAGGCTATGAGCCTGAATTTATATTGTAACTGTTTTGCTGCTGAATAATACAATGGCTCAATCTTTTGAGTGTGGGGTTTTTTATCCGAGAGGATTTTCCCCACATAAATCTTTGTGTTCTGATTTCTATCTTATCTTTCATCTGCGTTGACTCTATTTCTAGAATCTGTCATTGCTTGTTGTTGAATTCACATGTGTTTTTCTTAGAAGGATTAATGTGGGAAATAAACTGTTTGTTTCCACTTTAGGAAATAGTTGTATGTGTATTTGATGCAACCTAATTGAAATGAAAGTTACCAAAGGCACTACCCAATGGAGGTCAGCACAATTCTCCATGAATTTTCCCTTACACTCAATAGTAGTAGTTTTGACTTTGTATGCACCAGGCAAGGATCTAAGCACTTTAGCAACAATATTTGATTCTTCCAATTGTCCACCAACACATCTGATACCACACACAAGTCCATTCACTCTTTGCATGAAAGAATTAATATTCTCATCATCACCCATTCTCAACATTTCATATTTCCCTTTCAGAATTTGCTACTTAGCAATCTTCACATTTGCATCACCTTCATACAAAGTTTCCAAATTTTTCTAGATCTCATAAACAATCTTCAGATCCATCACATTAGTCATCTCAAAATCAATTAGGGCACTTAAAAATTCTTCCTTAGCCCTAATATTGTATTCAACATTCTTAGTCTCAGTAGTAGTAGAAGGTCCATTCTATGGGATAACATACCTATTCCTTGTAATGTTCCAGTAGGGTTCACCAATGCATCTCAGATGACACTCCATTCCAGTCTTCCATGAAGAATAATTTGTTCCATAAAATCTTAGACTATCCTTCTTGTATGTCACCATCCTATATCACCTCAAGCTGTTAAAATTATTGCAAGGAACTAGGCTCTAATACCTATTGTCGGCAACACAAGGGAAGATAATTGAGAGGGAGGGTGAATCAGTTATCATAGAAATTTAAAATTTATTAAACTTATTAACCTTATTCTTAGATCTGGTTAATAACCATGAAATCATAAATCATCAACACATTAGAAACACACATAACACCAATATTTTTTACATGGAAACCCTATTAGGGGAAAAACCATGGTGGAGGTTAGTCCACAAGATTATACCCTGTGAAAAGTATAAAGAATAAAATGGGGAATGCACATGCATTCAAGAACACTATCTAGAGCTCACTGATCAATTACAACAAGGCTTACTACCTAAAGGAAGACACACTTCCTTATAGAAAAAATTGGATTACATCCACAAGATTTTGATATGAGAAAATAGCATCTACTAATGCTTGATTACAATTCCAGTTAAGCATATGAACACTTCTTCACACTCTACTCACTCTTCTTCACACTTTTCTTCTACCTTCGAATGATTAGAACATTATTCACACATCTCACATTCACATTCCTTCAAATGGAATAAACAATTGCTTATATATATCCACAACAACAGATTACATTGCTACATGTTGGCTTAAACAAAATAATAAAACATATACAAACTGTTGGCCGAAAACAATAAATAATTTACAATGTGAGTTAACCAAGGTCAACCAAAACATAGTGAAGACCCAAATTAAAATTCTCAAACATGAAAACATTTCAAAAAAAATCATCTCAAGGATCTACAACAAGCTAATATCACCATGTCGGCCATGAACATAAAAAACATGAACACGCAAGAGAAAATCACCAATTGCAAGCACAACGATCAATACAAACATGCAACACATATAGAGAATGATATCTAGAAACATCCACAAACATAACGAATGACTAGAGAAGCATCCACAAAAAATGAACTTACTAGAATCACATCATCTTCATTCAGGAACAACAAGTGAAGCAACAAAAAAACTATAAGAACACAACTACTCATAACTCGATCAAATCTTCACGCGGATCTATGAAACTTAACATGGATAAACTAGATATACTCAACAAGAAACCCTTTAATCCATAACCTCTGATCATTAATGTACTGAGCTCACCAACAGATTGAACTTCACTTCATCACTAACAACCTACAACTCATTTTATTACAATTTTCTCAATATCCTCGACATATACAATCTTAATGCCAATAGTGTTGACATCAATGACAACCACAACATCCAACATATGGTGATTCTATTACCCGATACCAGGTGTCAAAATTTCTTTAGGATTTTAATGATAGCAAAGGGTATGTGCAGGATCATCATGGAAAAAATAGGCCCTTGAGTGGCAAAAAATTTAGAAGAATCAAAGTTAGGCAACTTGACATAAAAATTTGAATAATTTATCTATATTATTTCAAAAATATGTAAGAATAGAATTTGTAGTAAATTGAATGTAGTTTCTAAACTACTAGGTTTATTTAAAAAAAAAATCTATTTGGTGAAAATTTCAAATTTCAATGTAGTAGTACTTAAATTTAAGGGATAAAATAAGAAGAAGGTGTATGTCTAACCACCCTAACCACAATAAAATGATAATATTTTTTTATAAGATTTTAGATATAAGTATAGGACTCATTTCCCGATGTGATGCATATTTTTTTGTAATTTTTTTCCAAGTAAATAATTAATTATGATTTTTTTATTACAATTTTTAAAAAATAAAAAAAATCATATGTCTAACCACCTGAACTTGGTCAAAAATTCATAAAATTCATTTCATTTTTTTTAATCCTATATTATGTGAAGCATAGAATGTGATGCATGTTTTGGATTCAAAAAATGTGATACTGTTTGAAAGCTATAGATGTTTTTCAATGAGCCTCTCAATCATGACTTTAGTCATAATTTGAATAGAAAATGAATAATAATTACTTATTAAATTCAAATTAAAGCATAATTTGTATTGGTGGAAAGCTGAGAATATCCTTTTAAAACCCTTTTCGTTTCATCAATTTTGGTTAAAAAAAAGTTGTTAGCCACATACCCTACAAAAACCCATCATATTGCCACTTTTTGGCCCATCATGATCCTGCACATACCCCAAAGGCCTAACTTTCAAAAAATTTGTACCTAGTTGTGTATCCTTTGAGAGTATTTGAATGGAATGCAATGGGATGTTCTACACTTCTTTCTTTTCCTTCTAAAGTGAGCGTCTTAGCTATATTGTGCCAGCCGTTATAGAGGTAGACCAATAAATCCTTGGAGAAGTTTGGGTTAGCTAACACCAAGGCTACAAAGATGGTTTCCTTCATTTTATCAAAAGAAATTTTTCCTTTGGGAGTCTATTTAAACACTAAATTATTCTTCAGCAGCAACGTGATAGGTCTCATGATGCCTGCGAAGTCTAAGATGAACTGACTGATGAAGTTGATCTTTCCCATAAAGGATTGTAGTCCCTTTTGGTTGATTGGAAGTGGTAGCTCCATTATGGATTTAACCCTTGCAATTCTGTGGCTATTCCTTCTTTTGATACCACAAAACCAAGTATTTTTCCTTGTGGTACTCAAAGACACTTTTTTTAGGATTTAAGGAAATCCCAAACTGTTGAAACTTTTGGAAGATCTTTCCTAGATGATCAAAATGATCATCGTATTTTGAAAAAATAATCAGGTTATCTAGATATATTAGGATGATCTGATTGATCAATCCCTTGAAGGTGATATCCATTGCTCTTTGAAAAATTGCACCAGCATTGGAAAGTCCGAAGGGAATTTTTACGTATGTGAATGTTCCCCACTTGGTTGTGAACATTTTTTTGTGTTGGTCCTCCTCCTTCACATAGACCTAGTTATACCAGGCAAAAAAACATAAAGAAATGAGAACATCTCCGATATGGCCACAATCTATAGGATTTTCTCCATTAAGGGAAAAGGGTAGCGATCTCTTAAGGAGGCTTTGTTCAAGTCGTTGAAATCCACACAGAGCTAAATATAACCATTCTTCTTCCACATTGGTTAAGGTTGGATACCCCAAGTGGAATATTTAATTAGATATATGATTCTTGATTTGATTAATTTGGTGAGCTCTTTTCCTATTAGTGCCTCAATCTTCAGATTTACTTGCCTTTGTTTCTATTGGATGATCTTTGAGTCATTGGTTAGGTCGATGGTATGCTAAATGATGTTGGGATTGTATCCTTTAAGATCATCATAGGTTCAAGCTATGACCCCATCATATGTAACACATAATACTTTCAGTCTCTCCTTGTCCTTTTACAGGATGTCTCTTTTGACTTTTAGCTTTCTGTCATTCCTAACATCAAGATATTCATAGCCTTCATCATCAGCAATGAATCTTTATTTTCCATTTCTCACATCTTCACATTCAAAGAGATTTTTAAGAGAAATCAAGCCTCACGAGAGCTTATTGATTTTTAATTATATCACTTGTCCTTCAGTAGTCCCTCTAGCTTCAGATTGTGAATGATTGGAAGCTTTCCCTAACTTTTATTGAAAATCAACATTCTAAACATCATCCTCAAAAACCTACTATTTTTTATCATTGTCAAGAATTAATGATCAAATTATGGTGTATATTGCATTTTGTTTCCTTGTTGATTATGGGGTTGAATCTAAGTATGATCCAATTAAATCCATCTAATCCATAACAACATTATGGGATCATGGGATAACCTGTATGTTAAAAGCTTCAAGATCTCGATCAAATCCCATATTTTGTGTCTATAAGACATCATTCTTACATTTTTCACGGCTACCTTTTCATAGAATTGGCTTATGACCAACTTCAAATCTTTGAACACATGTATTCTCCTCATTCCCATCCACTCTATGAGAATCAAACCATAGACCAAAGCCTCATACTCTACATCATTATTCAAGCACGGGCACTAGATGCAAAAAGCTTTGAAGGTCTCTGATCTAGTTGGTGATACCAATCGGATGCCTTCTCTGGAATTGATTTTACATTTAGCACCATCGAAATATAATATCCATAGACTGTCGTTGCCTAGTATGCTAGGTTCCTCCTGCTCCTTTACCAATTTTGAGAAGACTTGGTCATTGTAAAATATTAAATAAGGGCCCAATCCAATAGCATGGAAGTTCCCAAATGATTCAATATTAATAAACTGATTGAGCAAGATCTCTTCTTCAAAGGTCTAATCACTTATATCTTCTTCATCTTCTAACATTTATATACAATATGTCTCCCTTTTCAGAAGGAGGTATGCACTACTTCAAAGCATAAAATTGCATTGTCTACTATATGTTTAGGGTGCAATGATTCAAAAAGGATCTTCATCTTCACCCCATGCTTTGTCCGTCTAGTATCAAATGAGACCAATCAAGCACTAGATATCTTTCAAGCTTTGCTATGAAGTCCCTTGAAAGACACATCCCAAAAACTAGGGGGATGTCTATCATGACTACTTCTTGTGTGATGGTTTGGCTTCAACATGAGAAGAGGGTCAAAGATAGATCCTTGATGCAACTAATGGTTGAGACTTTCTTCTCATCTAATTGCATGATCCCTTTCTCAAGAGGCTCGTACTTAAGTTTTAGGGGGTCAACCACTTGCTTAGGAATGACCATAGTATTAGCTCCTAAATCAATCATGTTATTGTGTAAAAGTTTACCCCCCACAATAAGTGTTAGAAATAAAGGGATAGGAATTGGTTTTCTTCCCTATTTCATGTTTACATTGTCCATGACATTTACGTTTGTCATGGCTCCCGAAGGTTGAGGGTCTAATGTAGCATCCTTTTTTGTATCTTGATTGTGCAATGGGATTGTATCTATCTATGAGATTTGTTCCTCCTTCTTTCATGTCTCTTAGAGCAATGCCTTCTATTTTGAAACCAATATAGCATCCCATAGAGATACATTATCAAGTTCCTTCTTTAGTTACTCTACCACATTGAGTGTTCTAACTGGCGAGACCTTAGGTTTGAATGGTGGTATTTCTTTTGTCTTTGGAAGAGGATGATCTAATGTGTATGATCCCAATGCTTTGTCTACCCCTTTCTTGAGAAATGGTGGAGCTTTCTGACTACTAAATATTTCAGACTTGCGAGGCTTGCTTCGCTTGTGCTTGTGGTCATTGTGGAGTTTGTTGCACATATTCTCTAGTGAGCCTTCTTTTGGACCTTGTGTTGTAGTTTAACTATACCTGTGGGGCACTAGTCATCAAACATCATTTTCAAATACTACATCTTCTTCCTCCATCCAAAAAAAAAGTGCTTAGTTTGGTGAGATATCTAACTCTTGCTCTAAGGACATCCTTTTTTTTTCACTCTAAATTAGGCATTCTCCATTCTGGGAGACTAATATTCTTATGTGTTAAGAAACATGCCTTGGATTCTCTGCTTTTCTATCCTTTATTGAATATTTCCCCTTGGACAATTTCAGGGCGTATGGCTATCATTACATGGGAAGCACCATGTGTTCTCATCTACCACTAGGTTTTTTTGACCTAGAACCAAATCCTTGCTCAGATTGTTCCTCATAGTCTAAAGCGGCATGGTGACTAGGACTATCTAATTTGTAGGCACTCATTGTTGATTTCCTTCTTTCAAATCTCCTTGATATGTGTTATGTTTATAAGATGGCCTTCCTCCTTGATAGGTCTACATGGAAGGTTTTAGAGGTGTTTCTTTCTATCATTGAATGAGGGAAAGCTCATTCACAAAGGACTGCATGAGGTTCTTCATATCATTGGCATCTACTACTAATGAAGAAGACCTTGACATGCTTGGTTGTGCACCTAGGTATACATACATGGATAGTGGTGTAGTTGATGTGCTTATTTGAGGAGAAAAGGTTCTAGGAGCCACTTCTTCCTAGGGTCAGCCAAATATTTTCATGAACATGGGCATCGATGGATGTTGTGGAAGCTTCTTAGTTTCAATCAGACTATTTTTTTTCCACAGAACTAGATCGTATGCATCAAGCAGGGTATCTCCTCCCATAGACTATACCATGACTGCAATGTCTGAATTAAAATCCTTTAGATAGAACATGAACACCATGTCTTCTGGAGGCCTGGCTATAACAAGAATCCTCTACTAGGTTTTGTGGAATCTATTTTTGAAGTTGCTCATGGCCTCTTGTAGGGTCCTCTTGATAGTGATTAATTGTTGTAGCAAAGAGGAACGATCTCATTTCTTTGAGAAGCGCTCGAATAAATTCTCTCCAAGTTTATCCTAAGAGTACATGGAACTAGAAGCCAAGTACCTATACCAATATCAATCCTTTCCTTTGAAAGACGTGGCCAATAACCTGATGGATACAAATTATCTTCTAAAAATTTATGTACTCTACATATTGTTTCTATGTCTTGGAGATGATTAGAAGGGGTCTTAAAATCCTCCCTGAAAAACTTTGGGATTCCCTTGAGAGAATTGGTGAGTATGGTAGGCCATACATCTTAGGGCATGGGTTTTTGTGGTGGGCTACCACTATCCTAGATTAAAAAAATTCTAGGAGTGGGAGCACCTATGTGAGCCATTGTAAACAAATTCCTATGGATATGGTAGACGGATATTCTGATTTGGAAGGTTCAACCTCTTGGTTTAGTAGATAAAGCTTTGGATTTTGGGATAACACTTCTTACCCTGTTGCTTCTGATAGGTGACATCAAGCCTGTAACTCATCTCCTACTAGGTGCCAAAGTAGGTAATTGGGAGTATTGGAAACCACCTTTGGAAGATGCTCTTATTTGAACTCTGGGCATGAGATTTTGACAAGGGTGCTAACCCAAGACACAGAAATGATGCAAACAACCAAAGAAATTTTATTATTATTTAGAAAGGAAAATCTTACAAGTAGAGGATCTCCAATCCCCGAGCTCTGCAATACATGCAGACTACATAAAATTAAAGAATTCCCTTTTCGTAGTCTGCAAACTTTTCCCCCAAAAATTAGAAAATCCCCCCCCCATAAATAGCTCCTTTTCAGTTTTGGAGCCAAAAAACTTTTGAATTATCAATTTTGGCGGTTTGGTGCCACAAGTTACAATTTGAAATTCAAAATTTAAAACCTTATTCAAAAATTAGCACATTTTTGAAGGTGCACTAACTTTTGGGAGCCATAACTTTTGATCCGAGACTTCGTTTTTTGAACCATTTGAACTGTTGGAAAGGTCTTGGAGTCAATAACATGATAAAAATCTATTTCACCAATTTCATAAAGATTCAAGGCTATTTAATACCTCAAATCTGATCTGGAAGGTTTTCAGGTGCAATTCTGGGAGACTAAAACTGTAATATCTTTCAAACTGGGAATGCTCCCAACCTAATTCTTTCACCAATATTCTAATTTTTTTGTTTTGAATCCTCCCCATAATTTTTGTCCCCAAATACCTTCAAATTCCACTACCTGCTAAAAATAGCAGCTGACCAGAAAAAATAGAAAAGAAAAATTGAAAGTGGGGAATTACATTATGATGAAAAGGGTATCCAAAATGGAAAAAACATCTAAGAAACTACCAAAAAAAATTCAAATCTTTTTGGGTGATGCAAGATTGCCCTTACACCATTGGATGCTCCTGCATTAGATTTACATCCTCTCCTCTTGGTCTAATTTAAGAAATATTTTTTACTTCTAATCAGACGTTTAAAAAACTTCAAGTCCCACCACATGTTATAGAAAAAGAACTATTGATCATTAAAGCTTGCACCTCTATAAATAGCCTTATGGGAAATTTAGCAAGTTGGGGACCAAATTCTGCCTAATTGAATGACCTCCAGGATTTTTAAAGAAAGTCAGCTCTTCCTTGTGTGTGGTAAGATTGGAAGTGAAATGCAAGGAAAAACATAAAAATGGTGATGATATTTCAAAAGCTTAACAATTCCTTATAACTGATGAAATTGGCATAGAATTCTATAGACCCTTCATTGTTGGGAAAAGAATGACTAGAAAAGGCTAGAGAAAGCACATTGAAGTCTTTCAAATCTCCCCATGGGAAGCATCCATTAAGTTTTGACAGTAATAAGAAACCCCAAAAACCAAAAAGGATATTTGGATCTTTACAGAACCCTCCCTCTTACAACATAATATGAACAACACCATATCCTTTTATAGAAAATGAAAGAGTATATTGAACATGATTTAGTTTCTGAAAGATAGCATCAACCATAAAAGCTAATAACATGTGAAACAATCATTCAACTTATCTATATAAGGCTTTAACACAGTGCTCTCAACATAAATGATAAGCAAAAATGAAATTCATGATAAAGGCCAAAAAATGCACAATTTCAAATATTTCTTCTTAACAGGTCTAATTCTTGCAATAAATTAACTAAAGAAACAAATTTTGGATGTCAAACTGATCAATAGTCTCAATAAATATAACATGCTAGAGATCATAAATATTGCTCTATAAAATCCCCCTATCCCTAAGAAATCAAAACCTTCTTCAAAACTATCCTCTTTTGAAAGATTCAGATGATGGTTCCTTTTTGAAGATTATCCAAGATTTATATTTTTTGTTGTGAACCCCTTTAAATAGTGAGGAGGGAGAGCCACTGCCATAACCAGTGGACATAAACCAATGCCAGATATCTACATCTGATTGACCACAATCTAATTTATAGCATGATTATATTGCAACGATCTTTGCTCATAAAGTCCTAGGTTGCCTCATTAATGACTCTAGATATTATAGAAGCTACACAAAGATATATTGTCAGAAGACAATTAGATTTTAGTACAGTCTAGAAAAATTTGATCAATCAACTATGAAGAATGATGACACTGACTCAAAGGTTATAGCCTAAAAGTATGATCTTTGTTGTAGTCTCTGTCAAACTCTACACAAAAAGATCCCTCCATGGAAGATATAGGCTAGGTACCCAAAAAAATATATGACGTGGCAAGCGAACAGGTGATTTCAAATTTTGTGAGAACTTTGAAGGAATTCCCACCAAGTAGACACATGTCCCAATTTGAGCCCAAAAGGAAAGTGATATATAGTCGCACAACCACCACATGGTGCATTACATGCCTTTATACAAGATTAGTCTCTTACCTTCGATCATGAAGCCATCTTGAAGCAAAGAAGAAGTAAGGGTTGGAAACCAAAAATTTTTGAAGGAAAATTTTTCTCCACAAGTCCCACCTAGGTATTGGGATATAATTATGAATTTCACATTAAACAGGACCTTTTTTGGAGTTTGTGTCCCAATTTTGAGCCACTGGCACTCATACGCCACCTTGGGCATATGAGTTCCACTCTAGTCAAGACCCATTTTGACTTCAATTCTTGGTGGGATTTTGTCATCCTAGATTTGATGTCAGCTTGTATTGTTGTAATTTCTAGAAATTTTTCATAAACAAGTATAAATATGAGGTTATTTCACATAGTTTCATCCTAGAATTTCATAAGCAATCAAGATCACTTGAATCACAAGAGTGCACAAGAGATTTCAAGAGAATTCAAAGGTAGATTTGAAGAAGATTCTTGCAATAATTCAAGATCCATCATCATGTCAAAGACATAAAGCATCAAGCATGTTATTGAGCTACTGTTGTGATGTAGCATTCATGATCCAAGTTAAGCATCATTCCATATCAAATTCAAGATCAAGATATACATTCTTCATGGCCACTTCATATTAGATTTCATATTTACATTTGAATACATCATTCAAGGTATCATTGGTCATGTTTCATTATTTCATCATAAGGTTTAATTACCTAAACATGGTTTGACCAATGCAAACCCTTATTTTCTAACAATCAACAAGTTTTTCTCTCTACATGTGTGATTGAAATATAGGTATTTGGTAGCTTTAAGATCCTTTGAAAACTATGCTGTAAGATTGATTAAATTTGCTAAGTTTTCAAGAGGTTGTCATCTTCACAAAAAGTCACCTACAGTCCAGAATTCAAGGTTTCAGAGTCAGAGATTTGGCAAAAGAGAAGCTACAACAGACCACTAGAGGATTCCAGAGTTTTATCCCAACTCTAATACTAGGACTAAATCACCACTTGGGCGTATGAGTCCCAACACAACACTTTTTCTAGTTTTAGAAGATCTAGATCAATCACTAAGAGATTCCATTTTCTACCAAGAAACCCTAGTTTCAAACTAAATCACCTAGTCTAGTGTATGAGTCCTAGTGAGCATTAAAAGTCAGAATTTTAGGGTTTCAAAGAATTTTTTTATCACATCTCTCTTCCAAGTACCCCTATGTTCATTCTCAGTTCATTGTCCTGATTTTTAGTTTCATTTCCTAGGTCATTTAGTTAGGTTTGCATAATAATTTTGTCTTATTCTTTCCAAACCTTTTCTTGGTGGTGAATCCCCTTTTGTCTTTAATCACACCCCTAGGACACCCTATTATAGATCTCTTTTCCTAATTCCATCCCTAGATTGATATATTTATGGTTTCCTTGAATGAAACTTGATGGAAATTTGTGGAGGAACCCTAATCTCCCTTTAGTTCTATCTCCCAAAACATAGAGTGACAATTTTCTACATTTCATAATGTGATGAATTCAACAAGCAATTCAATCATGAAAGAGAACATGCAATGAATTCATGAATTACAATATTACCATCCCATGTCAAAGTGTATTCATATTGATGTTATATTTTCTTGGATTAATATGAAGCCTCCATTTTTGTGCAAAAGCTTTAAAAGGTATATTAATGGTGATAAAAGATGTAAGTATTTTCTCTTAAGAGTTTGATAGTCAATTAAGCATGACCTCTCCACACAAATTCTCTAGATTCTCCAATCCTTTTTTATAAGGAATAAGGTTTTTTTTATAAATTTTTAGGTCTTAGATGAACGATCGAGATTCAATAATGAGAGATAATGATCAATAGATGAGAACCATTGAGAGGAAATAGATTGGTTAGTTAACCCCTTTGATTGATCCAATTAAAGAATTTAATATAATAATCAATGGGATTAGATTAGAATGATTAGTGGGATTAAAGAATTCAGATTGAGTGTTTAGTGGGATTGAGAAAGTCAAGTCGAGTTAGGAAATAGATTGAGAAAACAATGGTCATGTTTACTCAATCAAGACATTTGAGGATGTATTAATTAATTAATAATTAATTAATATTGGAGATGAATGTACAAGTTTCTTTTGACTTTAACAAATACATATATATATATATATTTATTTGTTGACCACATGTTGAGTGGTTTTGAATAATTGATTTAATTATTCAAATTTAGAGAAGGGAAAGTGGTTTAATTATATTATTAATGCTAATAATTTAATTGATTTAGATGAATAAGTTATATTAGTGACATAATTAAATAACTTGTGTTTATTTAATTAATTAGAAGGAATAAAGTTAGATTAATGATGAAATAGTGAATTAATTAGATAATGCAAGATTATTCAATTAATAGATAGAAATGTGGTTAATTAGTGAAAATGATATGAAATGCAATTGTATTAATTATAATTATGTTGATGATGGAAAAATTTGAATGGAAACTGAGTGATCGGAAACAACTTCCTACACTAATATAGGTAGGGGATAGTTAAAAAACTTTGTTTAAACACCTTTAAACAATTACAACAAGAGAAGCACATAGAGAATAAATGAATAGAACAACAAAAACACATATAATAGTGACACCAAATATATGCCAAGAAAACCATTTTAGGTAAAAAAACCCACCCTCCAAAAGCACAGTACTATCGTATTACTTCAAGATGAATTATAAAACTACCCCAAGTATAAAGACTTCTACAAGTTCTTCAAAATGAACACCTATTTTAGAGTGATATCGACAAAACTTCATTACCCAGGTAAACAAACTATATACATTCTACAATGCAAGGCACTCAATATATAGAGTGATACAAGCTTCAAGAATCATCTAGAAGGAGAGGGGAATCCAAATCCACATGGAACAATATCCCACTCCATAGACATGCATTTGGACACATGTAACATAGTCCCTTACAACCCTTACAATGGTCAAAAATGAAAATATTCCTTCCTCAAGCTTGGGCACCCAAAACATGCTAAAAATATCTTATAACAGATGTCTTACACATCTTACAACTGTAACAGAATCTATCATAGCTAAGAGCACTTATAGATGTAAGAGAATATATCATAATTGACCAAGAAGAATACCCAATTCTCTTATAGCTTTTCATAACCCAACTTGGGTGCCAACTTTCACCCATGAATGAAGATTCCTTATGACACATCATAAAAAATTTCATAAGTAAATGGTCCCAAAGAGGGATTTCTATTTCCACTTAAGATGATGATGTGTCATACAATCACTTCCAACGAGGATGCCACCCAACTAGTGGGTCCCAATTTGTGACATTACACCATAGGAAATTAAATAATAGAAAGTAATACAATAATACATCAATTAAATCAATATTAAGACTCTAAGGTTGAGACACCTTAATCCCAAAAAAATCCAATTTAGGATGTGTGATATATGTTAAGCCATTTTTTACATGTCTAAATTTTTCCCATATTTGAGACAAAGTATTGGTTCTATTGTTTTAAAGAATTCAATGCTTACATCAATATTTGAAAATTTTTAATATGCACCACATTGCCATGATGATAAGCAAAAGGATAATCTAATGTTGGGTTGCCCACTTGACAGGTCGACAAAAAAAAGTACTTTTCTAGGTGGGCTCGTGAGAAAGTTTTGTTGTATTTTAAATGTGTAGAGGATAAAAAATTGGGCTATAGGGCCCACATTTATGGTTTTAGATGTTTCATGGTGCTCAAAATTTAAACCTAGGATGGTTCCCAAGGTAAAAATTAGGGTTTGGGGGGTTAAAATAGGACATTAGGGTTCATTTTTCCTCATTTACACTCTAATTCTTAGGAGTTCTTTCCTTTAGAGATTATATTGCTATGATTTTTGATTTGTGATGGTGAGGATTCTGAGTTCCCCACAAAGAGTAGATGCTATGCTTTTCACAGTTGCAGACACAAAATTTTCTCCCTTGGTAAAATATATGTTATATCTAATCATCATGGTAGCATATTTGATTGCCAAATCTATAATATCCTTGACTATTAAAGCCCTCTTGTCATACTTTGTACCAGTTAATCCCATTACCACTTCATTTTTCATAGATTTTAATGCCAAAACTAGTCTAGTTGAGAACAATCTTGTAATAACCCTAACTTCCTTCTTGTTTATTAAATGTAGTATATACAACTAGAGGGATTTATCATGAATACAACCCAAAGTATCTCACCCATTCATCAACATAAGAATTTTTTTAGAAATTAGTCCAAACATCTAGGTTTTTCTCTACCATACCCTCAAATTATGATTTCAACTCAAACTCATCTCTAGTGAGTTAATTGTACCACACATTAGCCAACTTTGTATAATTATACATTTCCAACTTAGCATGAATATAAATCCTTATATCCTCAACGAGGAGAACACCATAAGAAGTGTGTGAAAATGCTCCATCTAGATCCCTTTCCATAGATTTATCAAGGTGTTGTTTGAATTTAGGATGAGGACAATCTAAAACCTCTAAAACTTTTAGTGTATATAATATTGTCCAACAAATTCAAACCACTTTTGAAATTTAGGGTGATTTTTTTTTTAAATACCTCTTAATCACCTTTCGGTTAGGGTTTCATTTTCAAGAAATTATGATCTCCTTCAAACACTTTTCTCCTTATCTAGTCTACTCTCCTTGAATTCTAATTTGAAAATATTTTTTTGGTTAAGTGAAATCACTTATAAACCTTTTTAGCAATTGACTATATTCACATTGAATGCTTCAATTGATAAAGTTATCAAACTCTAACTTTATTACACAATCACCTCCAAATGCTTCACAGACTTCTACAACATGATAGTTTCCATCAATATTTTCTCTAACAGGTCAAGAATATTGACACACACTTCATATCAATGTATTTAAGCACCAACACCATTTCATTGGTAGGGGATAAAGGATTTTATATTAATACTCCCCCTAAGTCAAATCGCTTAACTTATTTTATGTAGGAAACATCTACAATAGATGCTAGTTCACACTCAACCTTAACCCTTTTCTCTTCTTTCATTTTCTAGATCTTGTTCATCTCATTCTTTGCTTTTACTATCTATCAACATTTTGTATTGAATCCTTCTTCTTTACCAAATTATCCCTCTTCAAATTCTTTCTTTTTCAAAACTTAGAAATATGTCTTGGTCTATTGCAGTTATAACATATGACATTTGTTTGAACAAGCTTACTTCCATACATTTTGGATCCACATTGATTATATTTATGCCCAAATCCATTACATGTATAATAATAGCCATTGAAATATTGAAACATCATAACATTGTTATAGCCATTCGTCATTTGATTTTTTCATTCATTAGCCTTATGACTAAATCTTTTGCATGTAAAACACTGACCCAAAAAAGATAGAACATTATGATTCATTTAACTTCTACATTCTATAGCCTTATTTCCAAATCTATTGCAAGAATAATAGAAACCATTAAAACATGGGTACCTTTGTACATTTGGTTGTTTGATTGGTGGTATTTTGACTTCATTCTTCTAATTCTAGACTTGCTTTCCATTGGTCTTTTTTTCTTCAATCTTCTTTTGTTCATTGTTCTTATTTTCAATATTTGGTGTTTGATTTTCTCCTTTTTCAAGCCATAATCCACCTTTATGCTTAAATCCTTTCCAATTTTTAATCATTTCATCAAGAATGACAAAGCTCTTCTTGAATTTTTCTTCTTGGCACTTTTCTTTATCCAAATATGATCTCAAATTGACAACTTCTTGTTAAATATTTGGACATTCTTTAGTTTTTATTTTCACCTTTACATTTAGATATTCTACAAAACTTTTTCCTTCTTCAACTTGTACTTTTAGACTAGTAATTGTTGAAACCTCAAAAATAGAGTTCTCTCTTTTGGAAGATGAAACTAAAGGGGTATTTAGGTTCCTCCACCTATTTCTTTCAAGTTTCATTAAAGGAAACCCTATAGATATCAATATACAGATGGAATTGGGAAAATATATCTACAATAAAGTTTCCTAGGGTGTAATTCAAGGCTAAAAGGGGGTTCACCTCCAAGCTAGGGCTTGGAAAGACAAGAAATGTAAATGATATGCAAGACTTAAGTAAATGGCCTAGAAATGAACTCAAATCATAATAGTAAAGTGGAGATGAAATAGAGGTGCACTTGGAAACTAAAGAAGTTTGAACGAAGATCTAAAATACTGGAAATGCTACTTTTTGATACACATTGGGACTCATACACTAGTAGGGGTGATTTAGTCCTAGTTTTTGGTTTTGGGTCGAAATCAAAATCTTGGAACAATTGAATCAAGATCTATAGAAAATCCCTGAAAATATGTATACTGGGACTCATACACCACAAGTGGTGATTTATTCCTAGTATTAGGGTTGATCTGAAAATCTATAATCCTCTAGTGATTTTTTTCAACTTCCCTCCTATCAAATCTCTTGTTCTAAAACATTGAATTATTCTTTGTAGGTGGCTTTCTATGATCTAGCAAACAAGGTGACAACTTTGACAACATGAAAATTTTTCTCCAATATTGCTCTTTAATGGATCTTTAACCTAAACCACCTAGATCTAAAATCACACATCAAAGAGAGGGGAATTTTTTTTTTTTGTTGGTGGATAGTGGTTTACCTTGGTCAAACCCTATTTTGATAATCAAACCTTAAAATGAAATAAAATAAAAAGGAAGAATGATAAATTAACAAATATAAAAAGTTGCCACTCACCAAACACTTGAAGTAAAGGTTACAAATATTGTATGTAATAGCTATCATTAATTTGGATCTTGATTCTTGATTAAATTATATGGATCTTGACTTGAATGCTCGCTTGCATCATGAGAACCTACAACACAAATGTTAGCTAAGAAAAACATGATGCCTAATGACTTTGACATAATGGTTGAATCTTGAAAGTAGCTCCAAAATTATTGATAATAAACTCTTGAATGCTCTTGTGATCATAAACTTGCTAGAATTCTTGATATCAAAAAGTGCTAGATCTTGTTAGGAGAAAATATGTGAAATAACATTGTATTTATACTTATTTATGCCAAATTTCCTAAAATTACAACACTAGAAGCTGAAATTAGATTTAGGAGAATACAATCCCACCAAGAATTGAATTCAAAATTAGTTCTAAGCTAAGTGGGAATCATACGCCAGTTGGGGCATATAAATCCCAATAGGTTAAGCTTAGGACACAAATTTCAAGAATTGTTAAGTTCTATTCCAAATTTAGGTTTAAGCCTCAAAACTTATGTGGGACCCATATGCCCAAGGTGGTGTATGTGTCCTAGATCACTAAATATGTTGAATACAAAGAAAAATCATTAAATTATGATTGGTCACTTGCTATATGTAAGGGTTATCCTCAAAAAGATTCATTAAATAAGGTATAAAGAAGCCAATTTCAACATGGAGAACCCTAACAAGTCTGGCAATATAGAGTGATACATTTTTCTACACTACATTTAGCCCCCACTTTAGTGAGAGGATTAACTTTCTTCAAACTCGCACTAAAGTAGAAAAAACTCAGATCAAGAGGGGTTTAAACATACCAATGCTAGTAAGATAGAATGACAACTATCAAGAGGGATGATCAAGCCCCTAGGATAAATCTCCTATGGAAAACCAATATAGGCACAAGAAAAAACACATGGAACTAAAGAGAAACAAGAAGGCTCAATCATACACTGCCGAAGACTAAAAGAAGAAAAGAAAAAAGAAAAATGAAAAGGGGTGGATCAAGTTTCAACCATTTGTCTCACACTTTGTGGATTAGATCTAAGTCAGTTGTCCTAGAAATTTTTACAAGTGGAGCACAATTTCCACTATACAAACCAAACACATTCTCACAAGGGCCAATATAACCTCAAGGCATCCACTAGGTGAGCCCCAAGCAAGACACATACACACACAACTAGTATGCGCTCACATAGACAAGAAAGTCACTATGGGAAAGTCACGCCTAAGTTCATCTCCCATACATACACCCATACTAAATCTATACCTCCTAATAAATTTGAAAAGGCACCACACAACATGACTACAAGATTCATCAGTCAAGAAAATCTTCATATGCTTGACACCCATGAATAAACAAGATCGCTCCATATGCAAGAAAAGTATGTTATGCAAGGTGGCCATATAACAGATATTGTGAATGGAAAAGTAGTGTAAGGTATGTTCAAAGGATTTTTTCTTAGTTCATGTAAGGTATTAACTTAGGGAACATTGTCCCTAATGTCACCAATAGAGGATCAATTGAAGAATATAAAATTCACAACTTAGAGGATGCAATGTGTCACATCAAGCTACTAAGATGAATATAATATGCTAAGAGATATCACGCTCTTGAGGGACATCACAACTAATGTCACCACAAAGATAAAGATGCATCACATGAAGAAGACTACACAATGAAACATGAGATGCAAAAGAATAATGCCAATGTATGCCCCCACTTTAAAGAAATTGCTAAACACCATGTTGTGATTAATTACATTAAAGTAGAAAATAAGGGATCATGCTAGAAATAAAGAGGACATGAGAGCTTATTTGGAAAGCCCTATGCCAAGTTATATGTTTTCAAATGAAGCTACATCATGAAAAGGGGTTGCACCACAAATGAAAGGATTATGACATAGAGAAGAATGTAGATACAAATAGAGGAATTCCACAAAGAGAGAGATACATCAAATAAAATAGGATGTGGGAGATCACATTACACACACGTAATCACAAACATAACATGAAATGAAAATAAAAGAAATTCTAGTAAGGAACATGCGAGTCAACCTATTAGTAGGTCGTTTGCATCCCAATATTGTTCATCATATACAGAAGGCGAACAACTAGCCAAAGGGACAACAACTAGTGTGGTACTAGGACAAGGCTATATAAGTCTTTCCCCCACCATGTACAAGGAAAGGATAAGTCGAGATGAATAGTGATATGCCACTCCTTGCAAGAAGGAAATGTTTTGCAATGAATGTAAAAAATGCAATCGTGAGTATGTTATGATCCTAAAACTATTACATGGCAAGGAGTAGCACTTATTATTATTGATGCATGTATCTAATGATATATTCCCATAGGTAGTATCTATCAATTTAGGATACACAATGGTTAATGTCATCTTAGAAGAATCATTTGTAAGAGTGTTGATATTAAGTGAAGGTTTCTTTGTCACTTTTGTTTTTTCAAAGGACAATAGCCAAGACCATTAGTCATTTCTTGTGTGTTAGGCTCTATAGGGACATAGATAACTTGTTCTCTAGCACCACATCCTTTTCCACTATACCCCATTTGTTTCATAAGTTCACAACCTTTTCCATAAATCTTTTTCATTTCTTTCAGATTCTGTTGTTGTTCAACTTCATCAAAGTTTTTTGTGTATGTTTTCTTTTCTTCTAAAGTGGTTGAAGTGGATGCTTTTGAAATTTGTATTGACATTACCAGTTTCTCTTTTCCCTTTTCAGAATCTTTGTGTATGATCTTGTATTTTTCTATGAATGTAGGTATGAAATAAAAGGAACTCCAAGAATCTTCCAATAGATTTGTGACTTCTTCAATATGCTTTTCTTTTTATTTTTTTACATGTAAACAAATTTTAGGTCTAGGGTCAGCCTTGATTGTGTAAACTTTGTTATATATTATCAATTGTATTGTAACTCAGTTACTACAAAATATTATCATTATCAAGTTTCCTTTTAGGTGATTCTAAGATAGGGATGAGTTTATTTTGAACTTTTGGTTTTTTTTTAGGGTGGATAAATGATAAGTTTAGGATTGGAATATTGATTCAAGGGATATCTAATGTGCATAACATCAAAAGTCCTGTCCTTATTTTTTATTATCACTTAGTGAAGGGGAGTCTAATGTCACTTCATCATCTTCATAAAATGAAGCCACATCACTATTTTTTGAAATACGTGTGTCAATTTTATCATTTTATTCCATTGTGATATCTTCCCTAGTAGGAGAGTTTTTAGTAGAGCAACAAACTAGATGTTCATGACATTCAATAGTTGGTTATTCTAAAATGACTTCATCAGAAGTAAGGAAGTTATCAATGGTTGAATTTTCTTCCTTATCAATGATGGAATTCTCTTGTTCAATAATTTTTTCCCTAAAGGAAGAGAGACAAATAGGATTCCCACAACTTCCATTGGTTTGATCCTCTAAGGCCACAATATCTTTTTCACAACTAAGAAAGATATTAGGAGAGGTCCAAATATGATTTTTAGGGTTGTCCATGATTTCATCCTTTTTCTCTAAAGTATCATTCTCTTGTGTCCTTATAGGAGAGATTTCAAGAGGTTCATCACATTCCATGATTATATTTTGTAAAGTAACTTCATCACAAATAGGGGAGGCATCAAGGGAAGGACAACTATAATTTTCATGTTTACCAATGATTGGATCCTCTTGTTCAAATAGACCCTTCCAAATGTTAGGGACATTAGGAAGGAGAGAAATAATTCTATAACTCTCAATCATTGGATCACTTAATACCAACATATCCTCTTCACAAAATTGTATTTCATGGTCATTCACGATTGTATCCTCTTTCATTAAAGCATTCCCAGAAGTAGGGGAGGTGTTAAGAAATGTTTCAATGATCTCATCTTGTTTCCTAATATATTCCCATGGGGGAGGAAAAGAGGGAAAATAAAGAATCTCAATTATTGTATTTTATTTCACCAAGATACCTTTGTCACTAATAGGAGCTCGGTATTGACACAAAAACAATTATGATTTTTATGATTGTATACGCTTGCATCCTCTTGTGTTATGACATCTCTTACAAATTTGATAGATACTGGGAGGGTATCCAACATGCTTATCAAAGGTTTTATTTTGTTTTCCTATATTATTCCCATGAGTAGGGAAAATAGAATCATACAAACAATGTGATACTCTATGAATGCTAAATGCTTGAAAAGAAGATATGCTAACATGAAAAAGTAAGCTATCTAAATTATGCAATGCTTTTGAAATGTAAACAAATGTCCTACAGATCTGAAATTTTTAATACTAAAATGATTTTTGAAAGGATTTAAAAATGACTACACTACATGGATGATTTGATCAAGATACATAAAAAAAAAGTTCCTAAAACTTTATAGATTGATACTATAGGTTATCAGCAAGCCTAGGAGGTACATAAATGAACTTTTCAATGTTGTAAATGAAATTTTTACGTCTAATCTAGAAATAAATCGCCTAGAGGGGCATATGAGTCCCAATTAGGGTTTTTAAAGGGTTTAAATAGTGAAAAACACACAACAAAGATTTCCTAGAAATCAAGTAAAACCACATTTACTTGGACTAAATTTCCTAAAGGGGTGTATGAGTCCCATATTATGGTTTTGACACTAAATTCAACAAATTTTGAGTGGATGTTAAGGTTTCTTGTTTGTATGTTTTCTAGACTAAGTGCAATTACATATTTTAAATGGAATAAATGATGCAAGATGGAAAAATGCAACCTAAATGCACTTTAACTAATGCAAGATTTAGAATCCCTAAATGCAAACTAACTAATTTAAGACGTAATGAAAAGTCTTTGTAAGCTAGATCTAGGACTATGATTCACTGCAAATCTGAAATAAGGTGTTCTAAAGGTTAGGTTCACCAAAATGAAACCTCAAAAATGGAATTCTCTCTTTTGGGAGATGGAACTAAAGGGGGATTAGGGTTACTCCACCTATTTCCTTCAAGTTTCATCAAAGGAGGCCCTAGAGATCTCAATCTAAGGATGGAATAGGGAAAACATATCTGCAATAAGGTGTCCTAGGGTGTGATTAAAGGATAAAAGGGGGATCCTCTCCAAGATAGGGCTTGGAAAGATAAGAAATATAAATGATATGCAAGACTTAAGTAAATGATCTAGAACTGAACTCAAATCAAAATAGTAAACTAGAGATGAAACAAAGGTGCACCTAGAAATTGAAGAAGCTTTAATGAAGTTTTGAAATCATAGAAATGTTGCTTTGTGATGAACACTAGGAATCATACACTAGTAGGGGTGATTTAGCCCCATTTTAGTGTTTTGGGTTGAAACCAAATTCTAGAACTACTGAACCATGATCTATAGAAAATGCTTGAAAATATGTATATTGGGATGCAGATGCCACAAGTGGTGATTTAGTCCTAGTATTAGGGTTGATTTGAAACTCTAGAATCCTCTAGTGATCTACTATAACTTCCCTCTTGTCAAATCTCTAGTTCTTAAACACTGAATTCTACTCTATAGGTGACTTTAGATTATCTTACAAACAAGGTGATAACTTTGATAATGTGACAACTTTTCTCCAATCTTTCTCTTCAATGGATCTTTAACCTAAACCACCTAGATCTGCAATCACACGTCAAAGAGAGGTGGAATTTTTTTTTTTTAGTGGATAGGGGTTTTCCTTGGTCAAACTCTATTTTGGTAATAAAACCTTGAAATAAAATAAAATAGAAAGGAGGAATGATGAATGAACAAATATGCAATGTTGCAACTCACTAGACCCTTGAAGTAAAGGTTGCAATCTTGTATGTAATTACTAGCATGAATATGGATCTTGATTCTTGATTGAAGGATATGGATCTTGACTTGAATGCTTGGTTGAATCATAAGAACCTACATCACAAATGTTAGCTTAAAAACAAACATGATGCCTGATGACATTGACATGATGCTTGAATCTTGAAAGTAGCTCCAAAATGCTTGATAATCAAGTCTTGAATGCATTTGGATTCTCTTGTGATCATAAACTTGCTAGAATGCTTGATCTCAAAAAGTGGTAGATCTTTTTAGGAGACAATATGTGAAATAACCATGTATTTATACATATTTATGCTAAATTTCATAAAATTACAACACTTCAATCCGACATTAGATCTAGGAGAATAAAACCCTACCAAGTATTGAGTCTAAAATTTTGTCCATGCTAAGCAAGACTCATATGGTAGTTGGGCCGTATGAGTCCTAGTAGGCTAAGTTTCAGACAAAAATTTCAAGAATTTTTAAGTTCTATGCAAAAATTAGATTCAAGCCCCAAAACTTACGTGGGACCCAAAATCATTAAATTATGATTGGTCACTTGATATGTGTGAGAATTATCCTTGAAAAGATGTATTAAATAATTCTTGTGGATGCAAAATTGAACCAAATAAGGCACAAAGAATCCCAATTTTAGTAGGGAGGGCCCAAACAAGTGTGAAAATGTAGAAGGATACATTTTTCTACACTACAATTGTTTCATTTACTTACTTCAAATTCTCTTTGACCTCCTTATGTCTTTGTCTGAATTTCTTTGTTTTTTCTCTCTCAACTTTATGATGCATTCATTTGCTTCCTTGATATTATCTTTACAATATTTTTTTCACCTTCACTCATATCCAAATCTCCAAGAGCTATTTTTTTATTTCTCCATTCATGTCAACCATGAAATCTTATTTTGTAAGAGAAAGCGAGTGGGAAAAATTAGGATTTTAATCTTCAAACAGTGTAGAGGGCAGGGGTTCAAGGGAATCTCAGGCGAATGCGAAGATTTCTTCGAGTTCTAAGAAAGGTAAGTCAGGCTCTGTTGAAAAGGACATCCACGAAAAAGTCCAGGTGGATCCAGGTGGAAAGGATGGGACTTCAGTTTGCAAGGCTGTCATAGAAATGGTGTTGGTTTGGGCTAGGTTTCCTGGTCTCCCCTTGGAGTGTTGGAATATGGATATTTTCAATGGGATTGCTAGTTCTTTTGGAGAACTTCAGTCCATTGACTCAATGACCGTAGCTAGAAAGTGCTTGGTCTTTGCTAGAATCTGTGTTGGGGTTTCTCAAAATGCTGATCTCCCCTCTTCGACTGACATCCAATCCAAGCTAGGGGTATGGAAGCAAGCTATTGAATTTGAAACCACACCTTTTGTTTTCTTCAAATGCCAAAAATCTAGGCATTGGGCGAAAAAGTGCCCGCTTAATAATAAAAGTGAAAAGGAGAAAGTTGCCAACCCTAAGATTGTTTGGAAAAAAAAATCAGAGGAGGAGAAGCTTTTGCCTATCCCAGATGCAAAGGAGATTCTTGAAAGACACACTTCTTCTCAAGATCTGAAGGAGATCCATAAATGCTTGCATAAGGAGGCTTGCCCTAGGTCAGTTTGTACTTTCTCTCTAGATCCTAAGGATCCTAAATACTTGATTTCACCACATATGGATAGAAAGGAAGAAAATCATTCTGTGGAGAGAGCCTGGGATACTCTGAAGAAGGTTGAAACTAGAGGTGTAGATACGGGTATGGTTTCGTCTTCACCTCTGATAATGGCTGGTTGTATGAATGTACTTGGTCTGGAGGAAATACCCATTAAGGGTTTGTCCCTGGAGATAGGTATTCCTATCCCCTTTCATTCTCCTTATGATAACCCTTGCTCAAAAGGGGTACAAGATCTGGAGATTACCACTTTGGAAGTGGTGAAGGATACTTATGAGACCCAAAGCATGAATTTGAAAACACCTAATGTCAATACTTCAGAAGCCAAGAATGGCTTAATGGAAACCCTCCCTTGGGACCAGAGGTTATTTTTTGAGAAGGATGGGGAATCAGGAAGAGAGCTAGAAAGCCAAGATGAAACTGAATGGGAGGAGGTTATTTCACATTCAAATTCAAAGAAGGAAAAAAAGAAGAAGAGGGAAACTTCAAGTGGAATGGTCACCAGAACTAGGGCCAAGGCGAATTGTGGGAGTACCAAGCCTTGCCAAGGTAGGAAATCAGAAAAATGGCAAAGGGAGCAAAGCAGCCTTCGGGATATTGCAGATGGGATCCAAATGACCATCCCGGAGATACTTCAAACCCCAGGTAAGAAATAAAAATTATTTCTTGGAATATTAGAGGGCTGAATAGCCATCATAAAAAGGATGTTTTGCAAAATTTTGTTAGGGACCACAAACCTGATGTTCTTCTTGTTCAAGAAACTAAAATGCCTAAAGATAAAGTTGAAAGCCTTAAATTTTTTTAGAACTGTGGGGCTCATAGAAATAGTTCTACGGGTGCTTCTGGTGGAATTGTTACTTTTTGGAACAAGATGTTTATTAAAGGTGAGCCCTTAATGGAGAATGGTAATTTTGTGGCCACTAGATTTACCCACATAAGAGACAATTTTTGCTAGATTCAATCCAATATACATGCCCCGAATTGTAAGAATACTAGAAATTCCTTTTGGTCTGAGTTATCTGGCTTTCGAAGATGTTTTGCTAATGAACACTGGATGGTCATGGGAGAATTTAATACTCCTCTTCTGAATGATGAGAAATTTGGGGGTTCTCAAATCAACTGGGATAGTAAATCCGGTCTATTCGACTTTATCAAGAGTAATGCCTTAATATACCTAGACCTACAAGGGGCTTCTTATACCTAGACCAATAGGAGATTAGGGCCTGATTTGATCCAAGTGAGACTTGATAGGGCTCTTATTTCTGGTCAATGGTTTATAGACTATTTTTGTGCTTTGAGAGCCTTGTCAAGGGTGGGATTTGATCATTTTTCCATTTGTCTTTTGGTGGATCCTACTAAGGTGAAAAAGAACTTCCCTTTCAGATTTGAAAAAATTTGGCTATCTCATCCTCAAATTTTTTGAGGAAATTAGTAGGTGGTGGAATATTGATATTAATGGCATAGCGATGTTCAGGATTGCTAAAAAATTAAAGGAAGTGAAAACTAATGTGAGAAGATGGAAAAAGGATGCCTTTGGGAATATTTTTGGAACTAAGATGGAAATTCAGGGCAAAATTCAGGAGATCCAGGCTAAAATACAAAAATGGGGGTACATTGACAATTTAGAGAAAAGGAAAATGAACTTTTCATTCAATTGCATGACATCATTGCTAAAGAGGAAGTTTTTTGGCGGCAAAGATCTAGGGTGTCTTGGTTGACTGAGGGAGATAGGAATACCAGATTTGTTCATCTGTCTACTTTGAAACATAGGGGTGCTAATAGAATCGCTCACATTGATGTTAATGGGATGAGGTTTGAGGAGGAAGATGATATCAAGGAACAGGTTGTCCTTTTCTTTAGCAACCTTCTTTCTTGTAATGGAGAGATTGTTCTTGAAGCTCAAGATTCCTTGATTGAGGCTATACCTCAGGTAATTGGTTATAATGAAAATTCTTTGATCACTGCTATTCCTTCCAAGGCTGAAATAAGGAAATCTATTTTCTCCTTTGATGGTAACAAAGCTCCTGGACCAGTTGGTTTTCCCTTATTCTTCTTCCAAGTGTTTTGGGAAATTGTTGAGTTGGAAGTTGTGAATGCTGTCAAGGAATTCTTTGGATCAAGATGTCTGTTGAAAGAACTAAATGCTACTTTTGTGGTCCTTATTCCAAAAAAACTGGGGCTTCGGAGTTTCAAGATTTTCGGCTAATTAGCTTGTGTAATTCTATTTATAAAATTATTTCAAAGGTTTTAACTACAAGAATGCTTTTTGTGCTTCCTCAAATGATTGCTCCGCAACATAATGGTTTTGTGCTAGGTAGGTACATTCTAGACTCTGTTGTTACTGTTCATGAGAATTTACATTCGTTAATGGTTTCGAAGACTGAAGGGTTTATTCTTAAACTAGACATTTCCAAAGCCTATGATCGGGTTGATTGGCATTTTTTATTTAAAATCTTGGGAAAGTTTGGCTTTAATAACAGAGTCATTCAGTTGGTGAACCAGCTTGTCTCGACAGTTACCTCTTCTATCATCGTAAATGGATCACCTTCGAAGTTTTTTCAAACTTCCAGAGGCCTTAGACAGGGTGATCCCATTTCTCCTATTTTGTTTACAATTTTGGCTAAGAGTTTGGGAAGAAATATTAAAAAGCTTATTGATCAAAGATCCCTTGCTGGTTTAAGACCTTCCTCTTCACTTCTAACCTGCTCCCACCAACAATTTGTTGATGACACCATTCTCATGGGAAGATCTACTATGGCTGAAGCTAAGACTTTCAAAAAAATTCTAAATCTCTATGAATCTACTTCAAGGCAAGTTGTTAATAGGGCTAAGAGTTTAATTTTCTTCCTCAATACTCTGGAGCATAGATAATTTAAACTTGCTCAAATTCTTGGATTCTGGATTGAGTCCCTTCCGTCAACCTATCTTGGTTTGCCTCTTTGCTCTAAACCTTCGGACTCGTTCTGGATTTCTTTGGTTGAAAAATTCAATAAGAAGTTATCGGGGTGGAAAGGAGCTCTTCTCAATCAAGCTAGAAAAATCCTGCTCCTTAAGGCTTCTTTGCAAAATCTTCTTGTTTATGTTCTCAGTATATTTAAAATTCTTGCTAAATATGCTGAGGCCATTGAAAAAATTCAGAAAAGGTTTCTTTGGTTTGGAGTGGAGGACTATTTGTTGGAATGATATGAGTAGAGGTAGAAATTTGTTGGAAATGGGAATTGGTTGGCTGATTGGAAAAGGAAATAATGTTAGGTTTTGGGAAGACAGGTGGCTTTTTAAAGATCCTTTGATCAGAATTGAGAAATTTAGTAAATGTATGAATGATTGTAAAAGGGAATTTGGAGTCTTGGTTAAAGATTACTGGAGGAATGGGGGTTGGGTTGATTTGAAGACCATCAGTCCAGATCTTAGCCCTATTCAGTTGACCTTCAGGGCCTTAATACCAGTTCAACACTAGGTGGAGGATCTTGCTGTATGGTTAGGTATTTTTTCAGTTTCTTCTGCCACGTCTATGCTGGTTAGTCCGTTGGAGCTTCTACCCTTCTGGGCTAAGGCTTGGATTAATCACCTAACTCCTAAAATAAATATTTTCTACTAGATAATGCTACAAAATAAGATTCTCACTTTGGACAATCTTGGAAAGAGAGGAATTCAATTACCAAACAGGTGTTATATGTGCAAGAATGAAGCTGAGACTATTAATCATATTTTTCTTCATTGCCCTTTTGTTTCGAATATCTGGGGTAAAAAATTTTCACTTCTTGATGTGGTTTGGGTTTCCCCTGCCTCTGTTGAAGATTTCTTCATGCAATGGAAATCTCCTTCAAAAAATCCTTTTGTGCGAAAGCTATGGTCTTTTTTTCTACCTTTTGTGTCTTGGAATATTTGGAAGGAAAGGAACAACAGAGTGTTTAGGAACAAAGAGATGTTGGAAGGGGACTTGCATGCTAAAATTGTAAGGGCTATAAAGGAAAATTTATCTTTAATTCCAAGAAAAATGGTTGATAAAGCTAATTGGTCTCCTTTCAATATTGCTATGGCTGAAAAGTGGAACTCAAAATTAGTTGGGTCAAATTTCCTCAAACCTATTGTTTGTGGGAGAGAGAATGCTAGTTGGTTGTTTCCGCCTTTGGGTTGGGTGAAATCCAATTTTGATGGTGTAGCTAAAGGAAACCCTAGGAAAGTTGGCAGTGGGTGTGTTTTAAGGGACAACTTGGGGGCTTTTATTGTGGCTTTTGCTGTGGACATTGGTACCCAAACTAATCATGTTGCGGAAGCTGTAGGGGCTTATCATGCGGTTAGCTTAGTTTTCAAGAGGAACACGAAATGTCTTTGGTTGGAGGGTGATTCAATGAATATAATAAATTGCATTCTTGGGCTTACCCCTCCCTCATGGACCATCAAAAAGTGGATTGAAGATACTAAAATCTTATTAAATAAATTTGATAAAATGAAAGTGTCCCATGCCTATAGAGAAGCCAATAAGGTGGTTGATTACTTCACCAATGAAGGGGTTAAGAAGGGCGGGGAAAACACGTGGAGGAAGAATGACTACCTCCATCCTGATGTGAAAGCACTAATTTATTATGATTCAGTGCATGGAAGAGAAGTTTGTCTTCATCATGATGAAGCAGATAAAGATTAGGTACGTCGATTTCATTAGATTTGATGGAACCGATGTCATTTTATTTTTCAAGAAGAGTCTCTGGCACGCTTTCTGGGTGTTTGATAAAATATGCCTAATTAGGACCCAAAGCAACTATAGGGTGTTGTTTAACAGAGCTTCGAAAATGGGGGGAGAAAGAAAACGTGTGGAGCCAAGCAGTTTTAAGGAGCATAGAAAGAACGAAAAATCTTGGGAAAGAATTGAAAAGGGAGGCTTAGTCCTGTATTTGGAAAATCTCCATGGTACTGACGAGGGGATGCTGGACTATTTTGTAAAAAAATGGAAAAATGGTGAGATTGTGTTGTTTGGTAGGAATGTTAAGCTGAATGAGGATTTAATCGGTGAGATAACTAGTCTTTTAACAGAGGGTGTGAAATTTTTTTGGGACTGTCGGTTCTCTGATGAAGCGGTCATTAAATTTCCTAAAAAAGATAAGGAGAAGGCTAAGTTGGTTAAGGTAGCGAATAGCTACTTTGATGTGGAGTCCATCAAATCTATCTGGAGAAAAGTTTTAAGAGTTATTATGGAGTATATCATGGTTGAAAGGCGCTTCACCAGAGTGTATGGTTACCACTTTTCCATTCTGAACCACTTCTGTCACAAGGTTTGTATCTCTCTGCCTTTGTACTTATTCTCTTCTTTGAAGAATTGCCTTGATGAAGTTGAAAGAAACCCTAGGAGGAATGCTATTATTCACCCTAGTCTTGTCAGGCTCATATTTGAGCATTATCAAAATTTACCTACTTTGCCTAAAATTGTTGATATTAGTGATTTGGATGATGAGGATACAAATAGTAGTAGGGAGAATGACCCTCGGGCCCCCCTGCTTGTACCCCTAATGGTCCTAATACCTATACTCCCCAGTCCCGGTCTTGTCAGAATGCCCTTAAGGATTCTGCTCCGCCATCATGTCCTAAGTTGCAGCCTCTCCATGAGTGCCCTAGCCCCGATTTTGCTTCGCCGCCTTGTCTTAATCCCTAGCAATCTCCTGGCTTCCCTACTTTGGGTTTGGTCTCTGGTCTTAAAGGTACCTCTGTGACGAAACTTGTCTCATATTCTGGGAATTCCATGGAAATTCTTTTTGATAAACCTATGGTCAGTAAGGAGTCAGCCCCTAGCGCCCCTATGTATGGAATATTTGGGAATGCCCCTTATGATTCCCCTAATAAGGATGAAATTAATTTAGCCTTGAATAAACTCAAACATGAGGACATTGTGAGTGTGGCAGAAAAAAGTACAAATGGCCTTTTCACTGTTCTCAAGTGGACCCAGAAGGAAGTCTGTGATTTGAAAGGCCATAATACAGATCTAAGCAATAGGGTCATGGATTTGGAGCAGAAGATTAGCTAGAGTCATAAAAAGAATGAAGGACAGGAAACCCCCTTACCAAGGAAAAGACAGCTTTCACAGGAGGAAAGATTGACTAGTATCGAGTGCAATATGTCCAAGATAGGCCAAAATATTAGGGCCACTATGGAAAACAATCAAAAAATTGCCAGGCATAACACCATCATCATCAATGCTATGGTGGAAAAGCTCAAAAAAATCAAAAGGGTTTGTTGGTTGTGGATTTGGATGCGGATAGAGGTTGTTGCAGATCTGCTAGTGAAGGGATTTTGATTCTTACCAGGGCTAACACTAAGAGGAAGACCCCGACTTCATCACATACAGCTCAAATCCTCAAGCAGGGGTTACAAGATATGAAGGATGTTGAAAAGGAGGCTGAGGAGTTGTTGAACACCTTGGAGTAGTGCGGTGGTGTTTTTTTCTAATTTTTTGGGTGGTCCTTTTTTGGACCCTGTTGTCTCTTTGTGTTGTCGTTTCCTTTTTGGGACATTTATCTGCTTGTTTGGACTTATTTTGTTATCTTTGTTGTTTAAACTCTGCGGTTTCAGGTCCCTGTAAAACCTATTTTTTCCTTTTCAAAAGCAATAGGTTCATCACTTTTAGAGGTGTAAGATTCTCCTAATAGCTATATGTTCAACCTCCAAGATATTCCCCAAGTGATAAAGTTTCTTCCAAGGAACTAAGTTATGATACCAATTGTTGAACACTGAGAATACTCAGAAGGGGGGGTAAATTGGTATTCATTTGAAACAACTTAAACATTTAAACATTCATTCGACATAGCATATTCTATTTGTAGTAAGAAACGAAAGTGTGAAATCGACTATCAAAATAACATAACACATGAACACCAAATTTTTATGTGGAAAACCTAAATAGGGAAAAACCATGGTGAGCGTTAGCTCACAATATATTATAACTCATTATTTAAGATATCTAGAGAAATGTCATTGTAGATGGACTCACTATCCATAAAATGGAGAAAAGATAGAAGATGGTGGTGGCACACACCTAAAATTTGAACTGTTACAATTGTATCTACAATATGCATGAATTACACTTCCATTTAAGCTCAATACATAGACTTTATACACTCTATACTGATATACTCTAACACTTTGTTTTCCTCTACACTTACATAATATTCACACAATTCTCATCAATAATACTTGTATATTCACTATCTACTTCATCCAACACCAAAATGATCTTCTAATTATATCCATTTTATTTGTAAACCTTTGAAACGTCAATTAGGTTGACCAAATTAGATGTAACATACAAAACATAATTCATCATCTCAACATTCAAACATTCACATATCGTACCTTAATCAAGAAAACATATAAAGCATTAAAATAGATCAAGGTAGACCTATAATATCTCCCTTACAACAAATCAACACTTCTCAAAACATCACAACACCCCAAAGATACTAGGTTGACACCAATGAAGACCTAACAACAAAATTCACCAATAGATCAATCACAAATAGAAACAAGGACCTCCAAATTTCATGCCACTTGGAGCACAGAATCTACTAACACTTGTAATGTTCACCTACAAATCTGAAAGACCAAATAGGTCATTCTATGGTGAAGTGAGGACTAATCAAAACATACACCTTGTACTAGCAACCACTATCATTAACAGACCCAATATTTTGTCATTCATAACTTCTACACTAGAGGAAAAAATAATATAAAAATTTGGATTTAGTCCCATTTAACATCTAACAAAATTGCATTAAAACTATAAAGAAAAATTCTTCAATGCAAACCAATACAGACCAAATTACTGGATGTCCAATACATTGAAAACATTGTCCTAACACTTAGCCAATTTTCCACTTCAACTATTTGCACTAGATCAAACCTTCTTTCAGCTAACCACTAGATTGGCATGTTTATGCATTCTCATACTACACAAAATAGTTTGCACATCGATCTTCATACCAAACCATAGTGTTGATATCAATAACAACATTGTACTTATCTACCATACAACTTATGCACATACCTCATGCTCATGTTTCCAATAGACATCTGAATGAAAAACTCTTAACTTTCCAACACAATCATTTCCCCTTCATTGTTGATTAGTCCAAATCATAAGCATTTTGAATTTTTTTTATTCCTTCACTTTTTTGTTCTTGGAATGCATGTTTCCCTATCTAGTGGATGGACATTTGGACATTTGGATTTCCCAAGTTTCTACACTTTTCCACAGGATGGGTATCTATAGATATTAGGATTTCCAAAGTCTCAGTATATAGTTTGGCTATAAATTCTAATGAACCATATCATGTTTATTTTTTATGGGTTTTTCTAAAGTACAAATTATTGATTATGTTAATTAAGTTTTTTGGGGGGATTTTATGGTATCAAATATTTGGAGCTAGTGTTTGACCATCGACTATTGGTATTGATCACCCATTCAACTATAGTTTTGGCAAAGTATTAAATATTTTTCTTGATGTGACTTCAGGCAATGTTAGTACAAAAAAATGATAATGGTGATGGAGGTAGTTTTTTATATTTTTTCTATGTAAGTTAATTTTATTCTAGCACTCTTTGTTATTTTCCACTTAATATTGACAATAATATTTTGGCTTTATGGGTTTATTACGGGGAAATAGGATTGGTGAAGAGAATTCTAAATTCAAATGATGCTTCTTTTCTATTTCTTGGTGTGACATCTTGAATCAATATCATACAAGGCTGGACTTTTTTCTTCACATTTTCAATGCTGAAGTATTTTATTAAAAATTAAGACATAATCAAGCATACATGTTAATCCCAAACAGTTTTCCAAGGTAAGGTAGTGAGACGTTATTTATACAAGGAAATGTTTGCAAATAATTACTCATGATTCTCCTTGATAAGTTTTATTAAGCTTTAAATTATGAATAGAAATTTTGAATACATTCTAAATATTTTTAGACAATTTGATAATTAGTTTTTTTCCAATCATTCATAATATCCTTCTATACTCTTATATTCCTTCTAATGAATCTATAGAGTGTTCTATGTATTTCATTTATATGTAGTGTTTCCATCTGATGAACCTTTAAAACATTCTATTTATCTCATTTATCTGTAGTCTCTCCAAGTTCAACTCCATGTAAATTTTAGTGTGTATGTACTCCATGATATTTATTGGCTACATATTTTTTGGAGTCCAAGGTAAAGCCAACTTCTCTATTTCATTTCTTATGATATATGATAAAATCTAAGTTGAACTTTAAATATCTCTGATATTGTGTACATATTCTAGTTTACAAAATAGTTCCTACGAAGAAAAAGTTTTAAATAATATTCCATGTGAGTCTCATAAATACTTTTTTTCATTAAATTTACATATCTAGTAAAATAGTTACAAATTATAGACTTTTCATCTAACAACATTGTGTTTCCATGCATACAAATTCCAAGACTTTAAAGAGAAGCTTCAAATAAGACAAAGAGATACTCTTATATAACTTCAGCTGGGAAACTAGATAGTAATTGTTCAATGGAATCTAATTGTGTCAAAAAATAAGACTTTCAGCAAAATTATGTACTTAATTATATTATACACTGACACAAATATAGATTTATATTTTTATATAATCAATTATTTATTGTTCAACTTCATTTATGTTTTACCTTTAATTTCCTATGGCGTATCTATTGAACCTCTTATAGATGCAAGTGCTAGTTAATTGTGTAACGTATGGTTTGCATGATCACTTATACTCTTAGCCATGAAAAAAGTAACAATTTTATTGAGTAACATGTTAAGATTCTTCCAAAATGATAGACATCAATTGAATTCTTTGAACTAAGAATGCCACTTAATATGTAAATGACATGTCCATATGTATTGAGTAACAAGGTATGGACCTTCAAATAAATAACAATTATCTTTGTTCTCTCATTTTTAATTATCTATTTTATTTTTATTCTTTCTTTCTCCATGTGGGCTGTTCTTAACCAAATGCCGTTTAACCGCAGCTCTTCACGTCAAACAATTATAAGAGGGGGTCATCGTGGACAGAAAGCCAAGAACATACAATAAACTAAACTAGTTTGGAGCAGTGGAGTCTAGATGAGTTGCCTCGGCATATAAAGAAATGTATATTTGCAAACCTTCCATTTCGATCAATCTGCCGCTCCCGCCTTGTTTGCAGAGAATGGAATTCTATTTTGTCCTCGCGCAGTTTGTGTCCTCATTGCCCGAAAACAATCCGTGGCTGCTTCTCTGCGCTGAAGAGTATTGTATGGCCTTCTGCTTTTCCACTCAAAAATGGATGACCATCTCTCTCTCTTTCCTCCCAACTCCTCTGGGAGAGAATTCCAGTGTTTCTGCAGAGATAGACATTGATGAGACTTGGGAGGTAATCAAAATTGTACAAGAAGGAAGCGGTGATGAGCCCTATTTGGTAGCCACGTCGGAATCCTCGAATGACGATTATTATTTCTCGATCCGAGTGTATCATCATTTTCAAAATTCATGGAGGATTAAGTCTGAGTTCGCTGAGAAAGAAGGGTTTGCAATAGATCCTTCTGCAATTGTTTCGTGCTGCAATGGCGTTATTTTCTTTCGGGAAGACCCGCCTATGACTATTGCCGGCAACAACATTAAAGGTGCTTCCATTAAGCCTGTGAGAATAGCTGCATTACCCGACCACATTCTTGAAGATGCTAATTGGACTAGCTTATCCTTTCTTACATATGGGTTGTCTGTTCTACTGGTAGTACTGTATAAGGATCCGTTAATTGGTTTGATTATTTTCGAGTTGTTTGAGGACGACAAAGATGAGTTGGTTTGGAAGTGGAGAGAGTTTGCAAAGATGACACCAACCTCTCTCCCTCGCTACTTTGAGACAAGTTATGGGGAGGAATGTCTTGTGGGAGATTATGTGTGTTATATCAGGTCAAATGGTAAATTTTAGAGGGAGTTGCATATAATTTAAAGGAAGGGTTTTGGCAATGCCTTCCTCAATATGCACATATAAATTATTCTAGGATTTTGTCCTTTCAGCCTAAACTGATGGTGAAAGGGTGGCACTAAGGCTTAGGCACCAATTCTTATTAATTTTATATGATTTCCTTTTAGAGTGGCATATGTTTTTTCTTAAATTGAAAAGTGATTGGATTATTCAAATAATAATAAGAGATCTAGTTTAAAATAAGGATTTTAAAATAATTTGATAATGGATTTAAATATAAATTATTAGATTATATTTTGTTTTTTTTGAGATATATGAAATATTAGAGTTACAACAAAAATTATTGAAAATTTATTTAAAAATTAAAATTATTAAGTAATATTAAATACATATATAGATACATAAATTTACATTGTTTATTTTATTTTATTTGTAATATATTTGTCTTAGTATGTAAATCATTCATTTACAACTATTTTAATTTATTATTTTATTTTAATATATACTTCTTTTTTCTTATTATGTAAATAAAAATAGTTTTTATACATCTAACAATTGTTTATTTTTCTATATTTTTACTTTGGTTAATTACTCTCTTTACTCAAATCTTGCATATCATGTTTTTAATTATAATTAACAAATTAAAAAATCAAAAAATAACAAATCAAAAAATTCTCATTCTCAAATTAGCAAAATAAAACTTACACATTTATACCACTACATTCCACTTCTTCTAAAGTAATTCTAAAGTGAATAAAATAACTACAAAATAACTATTTCATATAAATATATTTTGCACTCAGAAAACAAACAAAAAAAACTTTATAGATATAAGATAACTTTTAAGTAAATACAAACTTTTCAAATGGGTTAAAGTAATGTGGATAGTATAAGTAAAACAAAAAATTAATAATATAAATAAAATAAAAAAGTTTTAATTAATTTATAAGGAAGGAAAATTGTTCCAATACTCTTATTATGAATGTATTTAACATCTTTAAACAAATATTTTTTAATTAAACAATTATTTTAACTTTTAAATAAATATAATACTAGTGGTTTTGTGTAGTAACACACAACAGTGAGCCAACAGGCGGAGATGAACATGAAAGGCAAGTGACGTGCAGACACCAAGGGTGATAGAGTTCAATATATCTCATAGCAGATGAAGAAACAATAGTGACATAGTAGTACATTGTATGCAGTAGTGGACAATGTGTCTCCCCTAATCCTAACATATATAACTGAATTTTGTGTTCAACTTGTTTTGATTTATTGAATTGTTGTAATGATTTATCTCACTTTGACAATCTATTGATTACCTTTCTTTATTATATATATATATATTTTCAATAAAAAATAACTAGCATACATATATATTAAATATTAATATATATATAATACGCCAAGAGTTATCATTATCAAGGTGCCTATTGCATTGAGAAAAATGATTAAAATAGGTTCCTCAAGAAGGATAGCTCTCAGCGTATTTTATATATATTAATATTTAATATATGTATGTTGGTTATTTTTTATTGAAAAATAATAATAATAATAATAAGTGCCAAAAAGGTGGCATTCAGGGCCTTTAACATTTTCTTATTCTACTGCGACTCCTTGACCACCTCTAATAAATCAATTTTGATGATCTCCCAGAACTCTTGGAAAAAATCAATCGGGAATTCATCAGGGCCAGGGGCTTTTCCTTTCTTCATCTGAAACACCGTCCTCTCCAATTCTTCTAAAATAATCTCACCCATAAGATCCTCCTTCATCTCACGTGACACCAATTGAGGAATACAAGAAAGAACATGAGCCTCCACTAAAATCCCCTGTAGCTCCTCTCTAAAAATGGAAGAAAAATAGTGAACAGCTTCTGCTGAATTATGTTGATAATATGTCAGAGTCTCTCCCCTATCAGTGACCAAAACAGGAATAGAGTTACCATGCCTTCACACCCTAACAGAATGAAAGAAGGCAGAAGTTTTATCCCCATCCTTAAGCCAATCAATTCAAGATTTTTTTTTCCAAAAGTTCTCCTCTTGCAGCTCCCATTCTTCCAAATCTTTCAAGGCCCTAGATTCCTCCTATAACAGGCTCTCAGACACCCCATTCTCCCTAATTACCCTTGTTATACCATCCAGCTTAGCTTGTGCATCAGACTTGGCATTAAAAATATTTCCAAAGCAATTCCTATTCCAATGTTTAAGATTATACTTAACAAATTGAAGAAGCTTAGTAAAGACATACATTGTTGTACGAAAGGAAGGTCTACCCTCCTGCCACCACTGAGCAATGAAGTCATGGAGTTTAGGATCCCACAACCACGTAAGTTGAAATTTAAAGGAAGGCTTGAAGGGCCACCTAGCTGAGAGGATAGAAATCTTTATAGGCCAATGGTCTGAGCCCCTCTAGTCAAGAATCTCTGAGGTAGAAAACCACCTATCCCCAATCCAGAAGCAAGAAACCAGAAACTGATCCAACCACTCTGCAATGTAGTTTTCACCAGGCCTTTGATTGTTCCAGGTAAAATGTCCATTACCACGCTTGATATCAACCAGATTCAAAATAGAGATATTATCCTGGAATAGGAAGGTAGAAGCCTCCAACCGCATAGTACCAACCCGTTTCTCAGCAATCTTTGTGATAGCATTGAAGTCACCCCTAATAATCCACAGGAGAAAAGGATCCATACTTTGTACAAAGTGAATATTCGACCAAAAAATTTGCTTTCCCTACATATCCACTGGAGCATAGATGTTGGAAAATAGAACCAATTCACCAGATTCATAACAAGAGGCAACCATAGAGATAGAGGACCTAAAGGACACCCACCAGTGAGGAAAAATCTTTTGAGGGTTCCATAAACAAGCCACCCCTCTGGAGGAACCCTGAGCACCAATGCACTGGCATTCCCCACTCATCCAAATCTTGGGCATAATACCCATCATATCCTCCATAGAAAGTTTGGTCTCCTACAAAAAGAGAATATCAGGAGACTGACCTCTAACCAAGTTTTGAATAGCTTTTTGTTGAGGGCCACTGTTCAAGCCCCTAACATTCCATTAAAGAACAATCATTTCAAAGGGATTGAGAAATGAGAATCTAGAGTCTTGACTGACCCTGACTCCACCAAATTTTCCCCTATCAATTTGATATTCTCCAAATCCTTTTTCCTCCCCAGTTTAGTGACTTTCTCTGCCCCTCCTTTCTTAAGATCTTTTTGCAGGATACCGAAATGAGGAGATGCCTTATTGTTCTTTCCCCCTTCCAAGCCTGACTTCCGCCTAGGAAGAGATAGATCCTCACTCTCCTTCACCACAATACTACTTGATTCTTTCTGGGCTTCGATCTTTAGATCTGATATAACCTGCAAAGACCCATCATTTTGTGGATCAAGAAAAGCCTCGGGACTAAGCCGCTCTTGACCCAGACCTCCCCCATCCAACATGATACCCTGTGAATCCAAACTCACCACCTGATGGTTTTCCTGCTCCAACACATCCAACTACCCCTGCTGATAAGTGCCCAGAATTCCTTGATCCAAATCAACCAAGCCATGATTCACTTCCTGCTACTAAAATCCTCCAAAATCTTGAATCAATTGAAAGTATCCTCATCCTTCCTCGCTTTCATAGTCCTTTTATGCCCCTTGTTTCTATTCTGAGATCTGATAGGAGTAAAGCCCTCCTCCCCAATATCACCACCCGGAATAGGGCCCTTGCCCTTGTCCACCCTAGGCTGACCATTGGAGGGTTGTGAAGAATTAGTCTCCAAAGGCTTGGCCCTTGGAAATCTCTACAGTAAGTGGCCATACTCATGACACAAATGACATCTAAATGGTAAGGTCTCATAATCGAGCTGTTGAACCCATGAATAAGATCTTGCACTCACTTCCAGAGAATCTGGCAATGGTTTACTTAAATCAATTTCCACACAGAATCGAGCAAAAGTCATTACCTTTTTGAATTGTGTCTGTTGTGAAGAGCCTACAGGTTTACCAAGCATTGAAGTGAGTAAATGCAGAACATCCTCATGCTAGCACTCAACTGGGAACCTCGGCAATCTAACCCAAACTGGGTCTCGACTTGGAATCTCCTCAGCTGGGTTGAAGCCGGCATGCCACTGCTTGATAAACAGGCCCACCTGATTGTAAAAATAAGGACCTCCTTCAAAAACCTTGATCCTATCTACCATGCAGTCAAATGAAACCATAAAATAGTTATTTGCTAGGAGCTTAATCTCCATCTCTCCCTCCGGCAGCCAAGTTCTCTGGGCCCAGGCCTCCAAAAATTGCAGCGAAATCTTCAATCCCAAAAATTTACAATACAACTAGTGACATGAGTAGTACTCAATATCATCCGTGAGCATCTCCATCGGGATCACAACATTCGGCCTCTCCTTGCACCTTTCTAGGCAACCATTAATCTTCAGAAATTGAAACCCTCTTGTCGGTCCCGTCTCATTCTTTTCCAAGTTCTGAGAAAATAAATTATTATCGAAAAGGTGTGACCCATGTGGCAAGGGTTTCAAGCCAAAAGCATTTCAAAAATTCAACTTGGCTCCAAACCCCAATGGCTCCCCATTCTCCATTGAAGAAAAGATCAGAAACAACGCAACTCAACCAAACCCCCAAATGGACCTAGGGTCAAAAAAACCCCACACCAAGGTGAGCACCCCACACAACCCCACCAACAAAGAACAACACACAAGAAGAAAACCCCCAAAGCACCACCCAACACCACCACAAAAACCAACACCCCTGGCACACACACCCCACGACACCCTAAGCCCAAACCCACAAACTAGACCCAGCCAAAGCAGGTGCCCAGAGTCACCTAGCCCACCCCACTACAGCCCCTAGAACCAAACCCCACCACACTCGGCAGAAAACGCCCCACCCATAATAGATAGTGCCGCTAAAGGCACCACTTCCCACCTCGGAGCCCACAGCAAGGCAAACAGTGACCAAAAAGGCACCCAAATAGACGACAAGACTCCCCCATAGCGCACAGCTCACAAATCAGAAAAACAAGCTAGGGCTCGGGCGCCCTAGCTCGGCTCGCACAGCATGGGAACTCCATCCACACCAAACCCACATTGAGCATCCATATTACTATTATATTAAATATATATTATATTAATTATATTTTGTATTATATAAAAATATACTTATTATTGATTATTAATTATAATAATTTTATACATATTTAATAATTTTGTTAAAGAATATAATATCTAATTATGATAAGTTGAATAATTTTATTATTTATTATGTAAAATATAGCTAATATATACTTAACTATATTGTAGACTATTAAAACCCAGCTAAATGGTGCCAAAATTTTGAACTTAATTAACATATTGTAAAAACTAACGAAACCAAGTTGTAACTCATCAAATTGGAGAAGTGAAAGGTCAATGCCAGTGTCGAGGAAGAGTTTGGATAGTTAAAACAAGGTCAATGCGGCGCGAGGAAGAGTTTGGAGGAGTGAAGCAGGTCAATACCCGTGCTAGAAGAGTTTGGAGTTAAAACAAGGTCAATACTAGTGCCGACGAAGATTTTGGAGGAGTGAAAACAAGGTCAATATTAGTTCTGAGGAAGAGTTTGGATGAGTGAAAATAAGGTCAATACCAGCGCCGAGGACGAGGTTGAGGGCACTCATGGAAAATTGATGACCAAGGGGCAATGAGTACTATAAGTTTGGCACCCCCATTCTTTTTAACCTTCAATTTTCATGCCTAGTTTCCAAAGATCTTCTCGTACATTGGCACCCCCATTCTCGTAAAATGGTATAGATAAGATAGAAAAACTAAAATAGCTTCTGATAACATATCCACCTACAATCCCATTCAAGCATTTTTAATTAATTCCTTTAATTATACCTAAAACAAGAATCATACACACCACAACAATGAGATGATGAAACAACCCTTGATCATTTTATTTAATTCGGATATGCTGTGGAGTGACGTGGTTTGATGTCATCAATTCAAATGCTAGTAATGTCATAAAACATCAAATCCCCTTGAATTCAAACCTACTACAAATGACTCAAAATCTAAATTGCATTTTCCTTAAACCATCAGACTTTACAATTTGCTTTGGAACTTCATCTAGACTTACTCAAAAATATCTAACTTTCTAACCCGTACTGGCCTTGAAATCTTTCTTATAGGCAGGAGCAAACAAGCATTGGGCTAAAAGCATTGTATGCAATTGGACTTGTACTCTTCATCGTTGGCCAATCAAAATTGATCCTCATTCACCTTGACACTATAAGGTTTTTATAGCGCCACCTGATTCTCTTTCAAAGACTCCAAGAATGAGTTGGTGCTAATGATTTTGTCCATCTGCTCACCAACAAATCATAATTTGAGTTACCCTATTTTGGTGTTTGAGTGCAAGCATGATATAAGTGCTCTACTTTTATTATGGCTTGTGTATTAGGCCCGATGAATTTGTAATTGTGGATGCATGGATAGGGTGTAGGTTACAGCAAAAATGTATGGGAGATCTGATTTTATGAATTTTTATCCGTGTGGAACTACATTGGGTTGACTTACAAATACTTGAATATAAATGATACACACACACACATATATATATGTATGCATATGTATTTTAAATGTAAATGTAGAAATGCAATTCTTGGATGCTCTCCTAGAACAATAAATACAACATATCATAAAAGAAATCTATATCTATGTATATAAATGTGTATTTCTAAATGCAAGTATAAATGCAAAGAGCACATGGTTTTGTAGTGCTACAACATATCCATAAATTAATGTAATTGAAATTCTAAAGTCTTCAACACATATAATATGAAATCAATCATGTTGGTGTTTTTTCCTGTAAACCAGGTTGGTCTTCTAATCTAGTCTTTGGGCTCTTTCATCAATTATCCTACCTTAAAACATACCAAAAATCTCCTAGCAATTAGACATAGGAAGATTTAATATGACTTAAATTTTTTTTATTGCCAAAGTGTAAACTTATGATAACTTAACTAGGCCTAGTACACACTCCCTCCTTGTTAACCACTTAGACATATGGAAATTAAATGTTAATTTGCTTATATTTTTAGTCATGTAGGTGTCCAATAAACCACTTGGTGGTGTTTCCCTTCAAGTTTATTTACTTGAATGAAGATAAAATGTCCTTTGATTACAATTAGAGAATACATTTGAGGCCTTGGTTGTGTAACTGGTGGACCATAGTCACATTTAACACTTTTACGAAGTTTGGGAGTTAAAATGTTAAGTAGATTTGATTTGTGATGGACAGATTTGGATGGTAGTAACAATAGATTGCATTCTATCAAGACTTGATTACCTTATAACTTGTGAAATTCTAGCAATGAAATGATAGATTAATCATAGTGTCACCTTGGGATCACATCACCATGAAAGAACTTCATCCAACATCCTTATGAGTGTAGGTACCACCAAATAGGTATTTGTCAGATCTATCTTCCTTGAGCAAGGAAAATTCAGGAAGAGAAGAGGAAAGCGAGACATGTAGTATGTCTAAAAGAGGGAGATCAACTAGAGGTCAAAAGATTAGAAGAAAATTTTGTAAATGCATGGAACTTTTTCTTGCTGAAGGGGGGTCATGTTCTTATGATGATGAGAGCATAGGCGAAATCGAGGTTCCCTTGAGGTACAAACATCTACGGAAACAATGGATACCCAAGGAACTTCCTCCAATAAACATCAATTTTTGTGTCAACGAGAGGATATATCGCATAGCACCATCGTCATTACATGGTTTGGGCCTATTTTGCATGGATGGCATAAATGTTTGTTACGAAAAAGTTACTGAATTGATGAAGTATGTTGGACCTTGTTATAGTTACAAACATTGGATGCAACTAGTTCGATAAACACGAAGTATGCGTAGGTATGCACTGTCAGCAAATTATATACAACTAAAAGATAAGGATCAAAATAAAGTAGTGGCTATGTACATTGATGGAAGGCCAAAAGCATTAGGGAATATTGCAGGGTTTATAAATAGTACACGACTTGGGTCAACAAATAAGCAACCCAATTGCATATTTGAGGCGTGTAAGGGAAATCGTGTATTCGTATGTGCGATAAAATCAATAATTGTAGGGGAAGAGTTACTAATTGATTACAATTTGAATCGCTTAGTTACAAACACAATTACTATGGGGGTGGTACGTACTATGTACCATTTTACCCAACCTCCAATTAATGACTCTGATATACCATTTTATTCTTATGTTTTTTTTCATAAGTCTATTGGTTTCATTTTGGTAATGTTATTTTATATTTAATTTTTTTCATAGGGGGACATTGATTGTAAGGAGAAGGCTCTGGCCCAGAGCATAGATCGCGATGTATCTTCAGCCGCTTCTACCCGATAGGTTTACCTCATTATAATTGTACAAATTAGATACGAGGAAAATGTTGTATTATTATGATTTTTTCATAAGTTTTTTTGGTTAATTTCAATAATTTTTTTAATATTATTGTTCCAGTCAACTAATCGGGGAAAGGCACCAGCAGTAGAGGAGAGCATCCATAGTGAGGTGCAGTCAATATTTTCTAATGATCACATGGCTTATTCTGCAAACCTATTCGATACAATAAAGAAGCTCATGAAAATATGCAATGAAGAAATGACTTAGTTGATGTTCAAAATGCCTCAAACAGATGATATAAGAGAGAGGGTTAAAGTATTGACAGAGAGATTACAAAACTTGCAAGTAAGCTGTCATGAGGTCTTTAATTATAACATAATTTCATTCATGGTTTTATATTTTGTACTCTTTTATGCCATGAACTAAAATATGTGTTGTTTTTATAGGGTTATTTTCCTCCTCATGATGCTCTTGGCCATGATCAGGGTACTGCAAGTGCTTCCCGAGGAGTAAGGGTTGGTACAAGTGTCCATCCTGATCTTCCTAGGCATACATCACATTATCTAACCCCATCATTTGCCTATATTATCGCTTTGAAATGCCCGCATAACACATACCTCATGCAGCCCGGAATCTGACCCCTCTCGAAGTAAAAGCGAATAAAACCCAAAGAAGGACGCATGTACCTAGGGATGTAGAGGCCACTGGTACTAGTGATGTTTTAGTAGCATTTCCTGGATCTTCACATATTACTAGTACGGGAACATATCTGGTCACACTTGTGGTGACCAAGGATTTCGTTCCCATAAAGATAGAGAAGATCCCAGGTACTTTAAAATGTTTTAATTATTATTCTATATAATCCAATTGAAATTTACTTATTGATTGCTCTTTTTAGACTATTGATCCCATGATCATTTTGCAAGAAATGATGTTTTTTATAAACATGTAAGTGATATTGCATTGGAGCTCTTTGGGCCAACCATACGTACACGATGGAATGCCCAAAATGAAGATTTAAAAATGAGCTCATTAACCATTTAGTTGTGTTATTCAGTGATAAAACATTCAACCGAACCAAGGTCCTTAAGAAACTTGGTACCTATCTAAAGTATGTGAGGGACCAATATAGGTCACATTTAGAGAAGAACAAAAATTACGAGTGTCCCTCCATGATTCTGGATAGGGAGTGGAAGGACCTGGTGTCTGATGGAAAGGAGAAGGCTGAAAAGGAAAAAGGAAAGACACCACTGGGCCAAGGAAGGTATGTGATATGGAAGCATAAATCTACAAAAAATCTTGATTAATCGCGATTTAAAAAAAAAAACTGTAGGTTGGACGATTTTTTCCTTGATTTTTGAAAAAATAATGACTTTTTGGTCAATGATTTTTTCCATTTCAAACTTCAAAATTCTAAAAAATGTGTTTAAAATCTGCAAAAAAAGTGAATAAAATTGAGCTGATTTTGTGCAAAAACCCATGAGACCATGGCTTGTTGCTTACTATTATGCTTGATAGATTTTTCCAAGCATCATAGCTTGTTTGAAAGCACCTCTTTTAGGCTTTAGCCATATATGAACAGAACTGTTTGATAAAATGCTTTGGTAGACATGTATGAAAATGCAGTAGTATTGACAAGGTAGTGAATTGTTTGAAAAATGTTCAAAGAATGTAGTCTCGTGGTGATGAATGCCATGACTAATGCCATGACACGAAATTGCTATGGATTGTCATGGCATTCCATCACCGTGAGATTGTATTTTTAGGCATTTTTTCAAACACAATACCACCAATTCACTACCTTGTCTATGTTATTACTTACTATTAAGCTTTGGTAGATTTTTTCCAAGCATCCATAGCTTGTTCGAAAGCATATATTTGAGGTTTTTACTTTTTATCCATAGCATGAAGGCTTTGAACTGTTTGATAAAATGCTTTGGTAGAAATGTATGAAAAATGTGGGTAGCATAGAAAAAGGTAGTGAACCATTTGAAAAAAAAGGCTTCAAAAAAAAGTGTGGTCCCTCATGATGGAATGCCATAACGAATGCCATGACAAGCAAATTTCTATGGATTTTCATGGCATTCCATCACCATGAGACCACATTTCTTTGAGTCATTTTTTGAAACAGTTCACTGCCTTGTCCATGCTATTGCTTACTATTATGCTTTGATAGATTTTTTCCAAGCATCCATAGCTTGTTTGAAAGAACTTGTTTTAGGCTTTTAGCCATAGCAGCAAGGCAATGACCTGTTTGATAAAATTCTTTGGTAGACATGTATGAAAAATCCAGTAGCATAAACAAGGTAGTGAACTACTTGAAAAAAATGTCTCAAATAAATGTAGTCTCATGGTGATGGAATGCCATGATGAATGCCATGACAAGCAAATTGCTATGGATTGTCATGGCATTGCATCACTATGAGACTGCATTTCTTTTAGGCATTTTTTCAAACAATTCATTGCCTTGTCTATGTTATTGCTTACTATTATGCTTTGGTAGATTTTTTCCAAGCATCCATAGCTTGTTCGAAAGCACTTGTTTGAGGTTTTTACTTTTTAGCCATAGCATGAAGGCGTTGAACTGTTTGATAAAATGCTTTGGTAGACATGTATGAAAAATGTGGTAGAATAGAAAAGGGAGTGAATTATTTGAGGTAACAGCTTGGGGTCAGGAATTATGGTGATGGAATGCCATAACCAATGCCACGACAAGCAAATTTCTATGGATTGTTAGCATTCCACGCCTATGAGACCATACTTTTGAAGCATTTTGAAATAGCGTTCATCGCTTTGTCTATGCTATTGCTTACTATTATGCTTTGATAAATCTTTTCCCAAGCATCCATAGCTTGTTTAAAAAAGCACCCTCGCTTTATAATTTTAGCCATAGCAGCAAAGGAAATGAACCGCTTGATAAAATTCCTTTGGCAGACATGTATGAAAATGGGAAGTAGGATAAAGGAACTACTTGAAAATGCCTTCAAAGAAATGTAGTCTCATGGTGATGGAATGCCATGACGAATGCCATGACAAGAAATTTCTATGGATTTTCATGGCATTCCATCACCGTGAGACTGCATTTCTTTTAGGCATTTTTTCAAACAATTCACTGCCTTGTCTATGTTATTGCTTATTATTATGCTTTGGTAGATTTTTTCCAAGCATCCATAGCTTGTTCGAAAGCACCTATTTGGGGTTTTTACTTTTTAGCCATAGCAAAGAAGAAAATGTGGTAGCATAGAAATGGTAGTGAACTATTTGAAAAAATGCTTCAAAAAAATGTGGTCTCATGGTGATGGAATGCCATAACTAATGCCATGACAAGCAAATTGCTATGGATTGTCATGGCATTCCATCACCATGAGACCATTTCTTTGAGGAGGTTTGAAACAGTTCACTGCCTTGTCTATGCTATTGCTTACTATTATGCTTTGATAGGATTTTTTCCAAGCATTCATAGCTTGTTTGAAAGCACCTATTTTAGGATTTTAGCCATAGCAGCAAGGCAGTGAACTGTTTGATAAAATGCTTTGGTAGACATGTATGAAAAATGTGGTAGCATAGACAACTATCACCATCTAATATTTATGTAGTTGTAGTATGTTTTCTACAATGTAATCAGTGATATGAATATAACCAACAAATATCTATTTTCTATAGTTCATTGATTGAAATCTGTATTTTATATGCTCTCAATGTTTGTATGCTATGGAAATGCCATTAATTTTTTTTTAAAAAGTAGTATGTTATGTGTGATACTATCAACAATGTAATTATATACTGATTACTCTTTCTTTTTACATAATCTAATGTATTCCAAACTTTTCATAGGCTACCCAACACATCGAAGGCAACAAAGGAAAGACTAGAAAAGCACGGGCAACACAAACTTGGCTCTGGTGGTTATATGAAATTAGCTGCACAAATTGTAAGTATCAATAAATGAAATATTGCATCCAAATTATAATAAATTGAAAACAATTTTAGTTTTATCACACCATAGAAGCAAAATTCATGATCTTCTGCAAAAATGTAGGGCTCTGAATTCAACAGAGTTCCCACAAAAGAGGACTTGAAGATTGCCTTCTAGCAAGGCTATGGAGCCGTGGCTGAATGCCTAAGAGTCTTGACTGGGCAAACAAAATATTCCATTGCATTTGACATGCAGGTAAATAAACTCAATAAATTTTATTTAAAATTGAATACTTGTGCAATCTATTCAATATTAATTTCCACCATAAAGTAATAACATGCCTATTTGTTTTAAACATTCAAGCAATGATAATTTATACCGCACATGACATAGGAATGCAACCTACTGAGGGTGGAGCAGAAGGTGCAGATGAAGGTCATGGTGTGCATCCTCGTACTTTAGAGCATGTAGAGTGTGAACAACATGTTGAGCATGATCATGCTAGAGAAGATTAGGAATATGATGTGGCCCCATCAGGTAAAGAGGACCACACCAAAGTTCTTTTAAACATATTTAATTGCAATTAGTGTATTAATTAGTGTAACCTTTTGTGTTTCAACTTTAGAGCATGTAGACCGTGATCAACGTGTTGAGCATGATCAGGGTAGAGAAGATCAGGAACATGATGCGGCCCCATCCAGTAAAGAGGACCACCCTCATGTTCTCTTTAACATATTTAATTTCAATTGGTGTATTAATTAATGTAACCTTTCATGTTTCAACTACAGATTAGGATTTAGAAGGTGTTCATCATGTTGAGCATGAGTCTATAACAAAAGTTTAGGAACATGATGTGGACCCATCAGGTAAAGAGAACCACTCTAATGTTCTTTTAATTAATTAAATACTTGTAACAATAATAATAAAACATATCAGTTTAACATTTCTTTCTTATTGCAACAAATCCCCCCTTGAAGCAGCATCCATGTCATGAGCAGATGACTATGCGTACATTAAGATCACAAGCAGAGGGCATAAAAACTAAAGGGGGGAAAAATATTGATTTAGAAACGATACTCCACTTCAGCTTTATGTAGCTTTGAAAAAGAAACAAAAAAAAGTGATTGTAATCATATCATGACAACCATATTTTTGATAATATGTAAAAAATGAAAGAATGAATATTATATGTTAATGAATGAATGTGAATATGTTAATTAATGAATGTTATATGTTATTAATGGATGAATGAATGAATGTTATATGTTATTGATGAATCAATGATTAATTTTATATGATTGGGTATGGGGAATTGAGAGTGATGTGAGGGGGGAGGGGCCAAATGAGCTTCCACCATCACGTGGTTGGCCTTGTTAAGTAGAGAATATTAAACTATACTCAAAAAAAAGAGAAGCTTAATAAGGTAATGCACTTTTCAATATAAGAAATTCATCATTTGAAGCATCAAACCAATATGCAGTCTGTATGTATGATCAGTCGTCAGTCTTCGCAATGGTACATTTCCATGAATATTTTTTTTTAAAACAAATTTTTCTTCTTTGTCACAATTTCGATGACAACCACCGATGAATCAATAGAAAGGCTCGATAAAGTTGCTATAGCTATGACGACGATTTCGTCTCACTTTCGACGAACTTTTGGTGTTCTTCCGATGCTACTCCTTGCTAATTTCATCGCACTTTCGATGAACTTTTGGTGTTGTTCTGACGCTACTCCTTGCTAATTTTGTCACACTTTTGACAAACTTTTGGTGTTCTTCCAACGCTACTCCTTGCTAATTTCGTCACACTTTCGATGAACTTTTGGTGTTCTTCTGACACTACTCCTTACTAATTTTGTCACACTTTCGATGAACTTTTGGTGTTCTTCCAACACTACTCCTTGCTAATTTCATCACAAATTCGATGAACTCTTGGTGTTGTTTTGATGCTACTACTTGCCTATTTCGTCGCACATTCAACGAACTTTTGGTGTTCTTTCGATGCTACTACTTGAGTATTTTGTCGCAATTTCGACAAATGTCTTATGTTGTTTCGACGCTACTGCTTGCCCATTTTGTCGAACTGGCGACGAACTTCTGGTGTAATTCATCGGTGGATAAACAAAGTTTTTGTCCATATTTTTATGAAATCCTGAGGTATTTCATGATGCTGTCGACTGACGATTCTTCGCCGTTATTTCGACATTTAATTTTTTGTCAGCCTTGCGACGAAAAGATAGCGACGAAAATATTTTCGCCATTGCGTCACTCTTCCAACAAATATTTTTCGAACGACCGATGAATACCCATCAAAAAATGGTGTCCAATCTAGTAGTGAAAGGAATACTCGACCCAAAATAGTGTGTCAAATCACTCAATGCACCTAGAACTTTAGGTCATCAAATGGGTTCACATTGTAACCTATAGCATAGAAAACTCGAGGCCTAAGTGTTGAACCTAGGGCTTTGATACCAAATGTAAAGCACGAAAAATATCACATACTAAAAATAGTCACCCAAAAAGTAATACTTATTCCAAATAAGGAAAGTGAAGCATTTATTAATTAAAACATTTATAATCACACAATAGAAAGTTTCCAATAATGAATTACAAATTTAATACACTAAAGAGTGTTACATTTCATTTACATACACCAAAAGGGATGTTACATTACATTTGTTTCAATGTTACAAGTAAAAGGATTTTGTATCAATAAAACAATTACATACATGAATATAATTATACATTTTACATATTCACTAAGTAATCCATACAAGAATATTACAATGAAGTATATCCATAATGAATCATATAGCATAAGAATCTATGTCCTCAACCATCATGACTCTAATGGTGTTCGGCAAGCTGAGGCCAAGAGCAAGGTTAAGGCACTTTTCCACCCAACCACAAAGTACTAGACTTCCCTGGGTTTCTTCGTAACATGAAGAAAGCATCGACCCTACACAAGGAGCCTAGCAACTTGAAACAATAAAGTAGGCAGGAATCTCTCGATGTGTGTCTAATGCCTAAATGCATTCCTAAACTAGAATGACATAATTCTTGCATACAAGATGTGGAAAAGACATAAATAACATATGATATATGCTTTTCAAACCATTTATTTCACTAGTACAGTAGCTTGACCATGCAATAATAAACAAAATGGAAATTTCAAAAAAAGTAAATTATCATCTCTAGGAGCCCACATTCAAAATCTTGTCCTGGAAGTAAAAATTACACATAAATAATAAATAAAGTGCCATTTCACATAATTCAAGGTTTAAAATTGTTTTAGATTTAAAGTGGTTGTCAAATTGTGTTTCATTCAGAAAAATCAAAGAATTTACTCAATCTACATCATTTTTCTAGATCACATGTTTTGGATTATTTATTACACTTCCAGGGTGATATACAGGAATCAAACATAAAAGAAGTTATTTTCAGATTTGTGAAATAAACCAACTGTTAAAAACTTATAAGTTTCCTCATGTCGATTTATTTCATCTCTACAATTTGGAGTAATTTTACATAAGAAGTTTTCCATTTTGCATACAAAATTCTAATAATTCGTTTTATATAAATATTCTCCAATTTGACAGGCTTTAACTAAAAATAAATTTCTATTCATATAATTCAATATGTGCACGTATCTAATATATATATATATATTTCATCAACATCCTTGGCAAAATAAATCTTCCTTATACATACATACATACATACATACATACATACATACATACATACATACATACATATATATATATATATATATATATATATATATATATATATATATAAAAATACCAATTACAAATAGTAGTTAATTATGATCATATTAGTATACAACTATATATATAATTATATATATATTATATATATGTATATGTATACATACATACATATATATATACATATATATATGTATATATATATGTATATATATATATACATATACATATATATATATATATATATATATATATATATATATATATATATATATATATATATATATATATATATATATATATATATATATATATATATATTTGCAGGCATAAATAAACACATAGATTAGTGCCCTTTTGCAAGTTTAATACACTATCAAAGAGATTCAATTTTCTTTATCAAGGTGGTTGTGAGGGGCCGGCGATCTCCATATGGAGAGCCGCTTGTGGAATGGTTGCTACCTTTCCACAACACTGTTTTTCCATGGCCATATGTTGTAAATATATATATATATATATATTTTAAATTATATTTTCTAAAACTTCTTTCAGTTTACAAACAAAAATATAGCGATTCTAACTACCACAAATTCATTTTCTTCATAGTATATATATAATATTATTATATTCATTTCTAATATATATAATAGTATTATTATCTATATATATATATATATATTATACTATGAAGTGTAATATATATAGATATATAATATTATTATATTCACTACCAGTAAATACAAAAGTATAATGTATTTATACATAAAAGAAATATAGTATTATGGTTTGCTACAATACAAAAATAAAAATATACAATTTTATTATAGCCATAATACTCAATTTTTCATATAGAAAATGAATGATTTTATCATGCAAATGCATAACTACAATTTTTGTATTGATATAATCAATTTAGTATCAACAATGAGATTTATCCTTTCACATAAAAACATAGATTGTTCCATAACATTTATTCACACAAACTAAGATTTAAAATAATAGAAATTGCATAAAAACCTAGTAAAATGCTATCTTTTTTACTCTCTTCTTGTTCTCTCTTTTTCACTATTCTTCTTTGCCCAATTCCCAACTCTTCTATCTAAATTTCTGTTTTTGTTTTGTAGACTAAAAATTGTCAATGAATTTTTTGTTCCTGAGAGGATGAGAGATCATTCTCTTTTATTATTTTCTTTCTTTTCTTTTCTAATTTTGTTTTGTTTTGCTTTTGTGTTTTATTTCCTAAATTTAAGTTCTTTTCTTCTATTTTTCTATTTTTTTTTCTTTCCAATTGTTTTGTTTTTGAAATCTTGTTTTCCTTTCTATGATTTATTTGAGTTTATCCGATAAAACTAATATTTAATAACAAACATGATTTAGTAGCTTGCATCAAACTTACCTATAAAACAATAAATAATAATAATTTTATTTTTCAAATAAAATCAAGACATAAAATAAATTAAAATTATCTCTTCTATTTTCTATGAGCATATAATTTTTGCCTCCAATTAATTAAACAACCAACTATTAAATAGGAAGCAATATAATATGATTAATTAATGCAATTCTAATGCAACTATATATTTTCTAAGCACTTGTGTGTGCAAGAGGGACCACTCCATCTTAACTCTGTCAGGTAGCTAGCCTCCTCTACCTTAACCCACCCTTGTCTTTGACAACTTGCAACTCATGAAAAATCAAGTACCCATTAATAGATTGGTGTCTATTAAAATAAATCAAAGCAATATGATTTATCATTCCAAAATAACATTTTCTATATTGCATTATTTCAAAATAGAATAATATTCATTACATTTCATCTTTTCCAAAATAAAATAATCATTTACTTATTTCATCTTTCAAAATAACATAATATTTATTCAACCACATATAATTATCCATAAATCAGTTCCAAATAAAGTAAATTCAAGAAGCATCAAAGTTTGAGATGTGACAAAATGTGTGCTTTCTTTCAGATTCCTTAGGTGCAATATGTTGGGACATGGAAGTATCCAAGTCAGGTGTGTCTAGCTCTATATCTCACAACTTCATGGGCCTTCAAGAAGCTTGAGGGGCAACAATTCTCCATGGAGTGACTTGCTAAAATCTATAGCTGAGTGAGATTAGACTAGGGATCTACTTTGAACCAAACTTGGAGCTAGTCATCAGGTGGATCTGGTAACATAGATTAATAGTAATACATATTCATGGGTTTCTATTAAGTTGAACTTTTATTTTATAACTATTATTAATAAAATATAAAAAATGATTATTAGTGTTATGATTATTAATATTTTCTTACAATGATTAAAAATATACAAATCAAACTTTATAGAAATAAAACTATATAAAAAAAATATATAATCTTTTAATAATTTAATATAAATACATTAAGATGTTCATTACCATTTGTAGAATTGATTAAGCATGTACTTGCTTAGTTTTACAAAAATAGTTTTCAACATTTATTGTTAGGATTTTATATCTAAATACCATGTTCCATGGATAGAACCTCTCAAAAATAAAATATGTAATATATGTATGAAAATGAAAACTGTTTTCTAATATGTTTCTTACCTAACTTCAGCGAACTCCTAATTTCTATCATGTTGTCATTACCATCACATTTCCCATTTCTTATTTTTGGTAACCAAGTGGTGAAATAGAGGTTGGTATTTCAGAAAGAAGACAAGTCCAAAATATTTTTCTGGTCAATTTGATGGCCTAGATGCCACTTGGTCATTTTTGATACGCTGAAGGTATGTTTTCGTATTTAAAAATTTGTAGTGTACCAGTTAATAAAAGTATTTCAAGCTTGTGGTGTTGAAAAGGATGAGAGACTAAAGTGGTAGTCATAATTTTGTTTAAAGCGAGGTGAACCCATTTGAACACTAAAGAAATTATTCAACCTCACGATGCACAAATCTTGAATATAACTAAATAATGCTAAGTAGATATCATTGGTCATTGTGGCCGTAAGCATTCCCACATATTGCATGCGTATACCGAAGCTTAATGAGGAGCATGCTAACTAGGATTTGATAGAGAATTAGTGAATTCAACATTAACATAGTTTAGCAATTTATTGCTAGAAATGAGACATGTGAGCTCAACAACAACATGTTAGAAGTGGGGGATTGGAATGAGTCACACAAACTATAGGAATTGCCATGCTTTGCCCTAAGAAAACCACTAGGAAACAATTCAAGGTAGCAATTTCCAATTCAAAAATTTCTTGCATGCTAGAGCCAATGCATTTGGAAAACAAAATCAATAGAATGCATAAGTCAAAAATGAGTTGGAATTTTAGGAGGAACTAATGATTGGTTAATGGAGTACTTATTATGGGTAGTTCTTTTCCATGGTCAAATTGGTATTTCAAGGTCAACCCAATATATATTTATCAATTGTTTTCTTAAATATATTCAAAATTTTCATTTCTAAATCTTAAGTTTAATTATTACAATTTATAAAGTAGGACTTTTCAAAAAGTATTATTTGATTATTGTACTAATCTTCTTCTCTAATGGATTTACTTTTTAAGCAAAAAATTAACTCCATATTTTTATTTAACTATAAAGTGCATAAATAGAATATATTTTAATAATTTTGAAGCTAAGAAAATATTCAATTGTAACAGTCACAATATACTTGTGAAAAAATTGAGGTTGAGCCTCAATGAAATAATGTTAGGCTATACATTATCAAATAAAAGTAAGACTTAATAAAATCCCTAACCTTCAATATCTGAAATTTCTTTGTGTACAACTTTACTTTTAGTACCATGCCAAGTAAAATTAAAATATATAATAATAACATAGCTACCTTGTCCTCCCCATTGATATCTCGGGTTTAGGAACAAATAAAGAAACATTTTCCCTCCTACAATGATCATGAACATGTCGACATGTCACTCAGAAACAACCAACCATTGTGGGCATATAGCCCTTAATCTAGGACTTAGGATAGTATCCATTGTTTAACAATAGGTTTTAGAATTTTTTATGAAAATCATTAAAGGGCCATTGACACCCTCACTTCTCCCAACCTATAAAAGAAACACAATAATTTATTAGAAACTATAATGAGAATGCAAACTTAAATAAATAAATTTAATTGACTGATGGGTAGATCTCAAAGGCTACCTCAAAAAGTGTTTCTATATACATGTCCATATTGATCATGTTTATCTCATTGAAAACGTAAGATTCCAACTCAAGGTCACTCAAGTTGAGAAGAAAAAACTATGTTAATGTTCATAAAACTAAATACCGACAATACATACAAAGAAAAGTTAAATTTTATGCAAGAAAGACACATACCATTACAAACATGATCTACGAAGATCCATAAAACCTTAAAAATTAACAATCTCATAATCATATGGAACTAGCTCCATCGCATAGGGCTCACCTAAAACAGTCCCAACACAACTTGAATCACGCCAAAAGGAGATCGTACACCTAAGATATGCTTGGTCAAATTTTGGTCAACATGAGGTCAAAGCTGGTCAACTAGAAAAATTAATAATAATGAAGCATTTCTATACAAATTTCATCATGTAGATCTCATCAAGATCTTTCTAGTGCATTTTGAATGAACCGAATCCGAGTCTGTATGTGAAAGTTATGACCAGTCAAAGTTCTAGTCAAACTTGGTCAAAGTGGTGACATGGCATCACCCAAACATTACACTTGGAAGGACACGTGGTAGATGACGTGGCAGGACTAGTGAGTTGGAATTGACATGGACCAAATAAATGGAAAAAATAGTGGATTAAACCATATTTGTTAAAGCAAAAACATATGGTTTAAAAATTTAAAAAAGAGGATTTGGAGGGATTTTATCCCTTAAAATCCTCTTGCCTTGCCCATAAAACAAAGAGAGAAATAAAGCCCGTAAACTTATATTTCAACAAATTAACCCCTTTAACCACGTTTCTCATATTTCAATGAATTATAATATTTTTAAGGGCTTAAACAATATTTAAAAAAATAGGTAAAATATAATCTCTTAAATTTAAAAGATTTAACCCGCAAATTTAAAAGATAAATCTTCTAATTGTTAGAAAAGATTAAAAGTAAATATTTTTGATCTGATTAATGGATCTAAGATGTTTTCTTTAAGAATGCATTATAATTACAGTTTGAATTCCATTTTACAAAAATGAGATTAACACACAACATGATTGAATTAACGAAATAATGAAAAGACAAAATTTATAATGAGAGACAAGAAAGAGAGAATGCAAATAGCTTGATAAAATAGTTCATTGTAAGAATGACTATGTCTTCGGGCGCCTCTCCAAAGAGTAGACCGATCCAATAAAAATCTTCAAAATTTGGCATTACATCTGTTTACAAGCTTTTCCCTTCAAGCACGATGGAATTCCAGCATTCTCTCGACGTATAGAATTAGTAATTTGTCTCTCTGGAAATCTCCCAAGTCTTCAACACCTGAATGTTCTCCTCTAAGCCTCTAAACCCCCCTCTTTTTATCAAAAAATTTACTCAATTGGGTTAATAACCATTTGATATACAAATATTCCCAATATCTCATATTTTGACATAAAATCTTCTATAATCCCCCTTATTTACATATTAGGATTTTAATTAATCCTTTACAAATTATTTTGATAATCTTTGATATATATGAAAGCCCCTTAAATTTCTATTTCTCGGGCTTCAACAGATTTTGTTTTATCTTCTTTAACAATTTAGGGGGTTTGTATTTTTAGAAAAGTGGGTAGAATGTTTAAAATAGAGGGATTCCACTTTCAAGAGTTGTTTAAAAACAACTATACCCACAAAGCATCTCAAAATTACCGATGGTCAAACCGTAACAAAAAAATTTAGTTGGGTTAGTGGTCAGGGCTCAACCCCCATCGACCATCTTTTCTTAAAACAAACGCCAGTTTGTTTCATGTCAAAAGAAACCAATTCTATAGTTAAGGTCGTGGATATGGTGGAATGGTTGAAAGGGTTTAAATTCGAAATGTGGGGTGGTTGGTTTGACCCCCACCAACTCCTTTTGGTAACATGTAAATGTCATTCGGTGGGAGAGTGCAAGGGGTGCCACAGATGCCACCACGTGTTGAGCTAAGGACAATGCCACATGTCAAGTTAGAGCAATGCAATGTGTTTTAATAACATTCTTTTTAGGATGCCACATGGCAACTGAAGATTGGTCCATGTCGCTAACTGTATGCTAACTGTACCATGCTAATGTCATGCTGACATCAGCATGGTCAACTTTGACGTGATCTTTGACTGCTCGTAACTCAAGCATATGACCTTTGTTTTGTGTGAAGCGAATGTCATTGGAAAGTTCTTGACAAGCTCTTCCTATTGAGACTAGTGTTGAAAATTTTTAGTGACTTTGAATTTTTGCCCTTTTTTCTCTGACCTAGGTCTTGGGTTGACCAGGATTTGATCGAGCATATCTTGGGCTCCGTAACTCTGTTTGGCTTCGTTTGAGTTGCATTGGAGTTAAAATTTTGGTCTCTTTCTAATTGTGCTAATTCTCGAGATAAAAGAGAAACTTCATTTTTTGGTGAAGATCCTCTAGATTAGTCCTCCCCACTAGAGAGCTTTTGGACCTCTGAAAGTTGGTTACTTTTAAAGTGAGGGTAAATTTCCCTCACTTTACCAATCTCCATCCATTTTTCCTTACTTGGATTCATCCCCTTCAGTCCCACTCTAAGGTACTCAACTACATCTCTTCGGGAACTCTTGGCTTTCTTGTCTAGGATGACATCTTCTGACAACTTTGACATGTACTTCGGTGAAAGATCATCAACTGATGGAACTTGAATGTCTGTGTCTTCATCTAGTATCATTGGAGGCTCGTACAACTTCTGATTCTCAACATTGAAAACTAAATAGATGTGCATGTATGGAGGAATATTAAGGCGAAAGGCATTGGTTCTGATCTTTTCCAAGATCTCAAAGGGACCATACGGAATTGGCTTGAGATTCCTTCCTTCACCTTGCATTCTTTCCTTGCCGATGTGTAATCAAACTCTGTCTCCAACCTGAAAATGGTGATCACTACGATGCTTATCATGTCAAGCCTTGTATTTGGCTTAACTCTTCTCCAACTATGCTTCCACTACCTGGTGGATGGCTTGGACTTTCTATGTGAACTTCAAAGCCTTCTCTAAATCATGGCATCCATCTTCAGCATCATCTTTTCCAAAATCAAAATCTATCAGGTTCTTAAGCACAAAAATGAAACAAGTCTTGAAAGGAAACCTCTTTGTAGAAGAGTGTGCTGCATGGTTGTAAGCATGCTGCACATAATGAAGACTCTCATCCCACAACTTGGGATGTTTGTTGTAGTAACCTCTAAGCAAATGCACAACTATCCTGTTTACTACCTCTGTCTGTTCGTTGGTCTATGGATGAAATTTTGTACTCTTCTTTAGTTTGGTGTCCATGAGTCTCCACAAAGCTGACCAAAATTCCCCTAGGAATCGAGAATCTCAATCTGATACAATAGAAGTAGGTAACCAAAAATGAACCCATACAAATTGGAAGTACATTTGAGTTGTTAGATCAGCAGTGACTTTCTTTTTACATGGCATTAAGATACACATCTTTCTGAATTGATCAACTGCTACAAAAAAATAATTATGTCCCTTCCTAGACATAAGTAACCCCCCGAAAAAATCCATAAAAAAACTTTCCCATGGATGGGATGGAATAGGTAATGGTGTATGTACAACCCCACTTTTCTATTACCTAGTTTACTAGTTGCACACATAATACAACCCTTAATATATTTGGTGACAATTTCCTACATTTTAGGCTAGTAACAATATGTTTGCAAATGAGTAACTATTTTACTTACCCCAAAATGTTCTACAATCAAAGAGGTGTGAGCTTCACGGATTACATGTGCTTGTTCATCTTTCAGAACACATAACTTGCCCAAATGATACAAAAGTCTATCTTACACATAGTAATCTTTCTCTTCTATTTGTTTGCCTAGAATTAAAGCTGAATAAATATCCTTAAATTTTTCATCGTTAGCATACTATTCCTGAAAGCTTTCATGCACCATGGAACTACCTTTAAGGATAATCAATGCATTCATAATGGGAGGACTAGCAATCATATCTGCTACTTTGTTATGGGTACCTTTCTTGTACTTAATTACCAAGTGAATTTATTGTAAGAATCCCATCCATCTAAAATGCCTACTTTGTTGCAGTTTAGACTATGATTGCAAGTATTGTAGTGGCTGGTGATCAATGTGGATTACAGTTTCTTTCCCCATTATGTAATTTTTCCATTTCTTAACACTCTGAACTAAAGCATAAATTTCCTTATCATAAGTAAGATAGTTACTTACTGCTCCTAAAAATGTTTCAAAGTGGTAGTAGATTGGCTTACCTCCTTTTGTGAGAACAACTCCCATGGTAAACCCACTAGAATCAATCTCGATCTCAAATGGCTGATGTAGATCTTGTAAAGCCAGAACTGGTGCAGTGGTTAAATTTTCCTTCAAAGTGTTGAAGGCCTTCTACTGTGGACCTCTCCACTGAAAAGTTGTCTTCGTACTTGTCAATGTGTGCAATGGTGATGCAATGTAGGAGAAGTTTGCAATGAAATTTCTCCAATATTGGACTACACCTAAGAAAATTTTGACTTCTATTAAAGTACTTGGCTTAGACCAGTTTACAATAGCTTTGACCTTCATAGGGTCTACTTTCAGTTGACCATTCCCTATGACATAGCCTAAGTACACTAGAGATGTCTTTGAAAATTCAAACTTAGACATCTTTACATAGAGTTTTTATTTTTTCAAAACATAGAAATTTTTCTTTAAATGACTTACATGATCATCCCAAGACATGCTAAATACAAGAATATCATCTAGATAGACAATGAAAAAATAATCAATAAAAGGATGAAAGACATCGTTCATGACTCTCATGAACATGGTGGGTGCATTACAAAGCCCGAAGGGTATAACCAACCATTCATAAAGTCCTTGTTTTGTCTTGAAAGTGGTTTTCCAAATGTCATATTCTGCAATTCTAATCTAATGATAACCACTTCGCAAATCTAACTTAGCGAAGCAAACCACATGTTTTAACTGATCAAGTAAATCATCAATTCTTGGAAGAGGATACCTATTTTTTACTATTGTTTTGTTCAGGGAATGGTAGTTGATGTACATTCTCCAAGATCCATCTTTCTTTGGAACCAACACAATTGGAGAACCACAAGGAGATGTACTAGGACCAATGACTCCTTTTTCCACCAACTATTGAACTTGTTTCTTGATTTCTTCGTTTTGCATAACGAACAAATGGTACAAGCCTATGTTAGGCAAAGGTACATCCTATTGCAACTACATTTCATGTTGTATTTCCCTCTTGGGTGGCAACCCCTTTGGATCCTAAAACAATTCATTGTAAGCGGAAATAATTTTGACCATTTCAACCTTATGTTTTGGGTCAGACCCCTTAAATTTCCCAAAGTTATCTTCTTCTTTGGCCTTTCCAAGCATTAACGTGCAAAGTTCTTACTGGAGTTGACTAATTTTTTCATTTGACCAACATTAACTAGTGTGAGATTAGTCTTGACCTTATGTGCACATACAATATATTCTACCCCATCTTTAAAAAGATGATACTTTTTCTCCCCCTGTAAAAGATTTCCTTTCTATCATACAGATAAGGACTCCCTAACACAAGCCCACAAATATCCAGAGGTACAACATCTACTTCTACTTCATCAATTAAATTAGCAGTGATGGAAAAACACAATTTGCACTGTTTTGTCACCTGCAACTGTGCATCATTACATACCCATCCAAGCAGATAGGGCTTAGGATGAGGAGTAGTAGTTAGATTCAATTTCTTAACAACCTCTTTAGAAATCAAGTTGACTTGAGAGCGTGAATCAAATAGTGTATCAATCTTTATGTGTTTAGTTACCACACGAATGTGAAATAGTTTATTTTGTTGTTTATCAACTTTAGGAGTGGATACTTTACTTGCATTACTTTTACTTGCATTATAAATAATTGCATCAGAAGAAATATTTATACCTTTCCCTTTACCTTGGATCCCAGAAGCAATGATCTTTGTCTCATCTTCGCAATCAGATCTAAGATCATGTTGAATGATAGCAGCAGTAGTCTTTTGTTTGCCTTTATTTCCTCCAAATCTTTTTAGCCTTAACTTTGGATGCAATTTCTAGCACCTTGATTCATCATGCCCCTCTTTCTTACAGTGTGAGCATGTGGGTTTTTCATCCTCTTTGTTCATCGTAGCTATCTTCTTTCCTTTACCTTTACCTTGGTCTTTACCCTTAGGTTTCCCCTCATAATTAGATGATTTTCTATCAAACTTATCAATGAATGATCCCTTACCTCTAGACTCTAAGTGAGTAGATTAGACATAAATTCATCTAGGTTATTGGGATTCAAAACCAAAATAGAATGTCTAAGGTAGGAATGAAGACCTCCTATGTACTTCAACAAAGTATCATGCCAGGTGTACAAAGGAACATCTAATGCAATAGCCCTTTTACAAAATTCATGAGTGTACTCCTAAATGGACTGACCTTTCCCTTGCCTAAACATCTACCAGTTCATCATTAATTGTTGCATGTAGCCTAAGGGATAGAATTTCTTTTTAAGAGCACCTACAAATTTTGTCTAGGAAAAATTGAATTTACCATGTTGGGAAACTTCTACCCTAGTCCTACTCTCCCACTAGGTTAGAGTTATACCCTCTAACTGAAGAGTAGCAAGCTAGATCCTATCAACATCATCTAAGAGGTTTTAGACTCTACAATAGACTTCAACCCGCTGAATCCAGTCATCTAGTTTTTTAGCATTTAATTCATCACAATACTTTTGTAAGTCAAATTTTACATCCAATTTAATTTGGGGCTTATGCACACCCTTAAAAGGATTAAAAGGCATAGAATGAGTAGAAGGAGAAGAAGGAGAAGACAGAGAAGAGGGAGAAGGAGAAGAGGGAGGTGTCTTTGGAGGCTTAGGATCATCTCTTGATTTCTCTCCTTTTCCTGCACGAGCTTCATGTCTCTGCAACCTTTCTTGCCTCTCCTAGAATAATACTTCAACCATGGCCTTCACGTCAAGAAAATCCATCTAAAAACCCTTCTCGTCAAGCTCCAAACTTTGTCCATTGTTTGGATCTACCATCTTTGTTCGTGGATGAGCTCTTTGTCTTCCAATCTCTAGATTATACTCTTCAATTTTTCCTTTTCCTTGTTGAAGTTGGGAGCGGGTAAGCATTTGATTCTACAATAAAAACACAACTTTGATACCAATTTGATCTGATTAATGGATATAAGACGTTTTCTTCAAGAATGCATTATAATTACGGTTTCAATTCCAACTTACAAAAATGAAATTAACACACAACATAATTGAATTAATGAAATAATGAAAAGACAGAATTTAGAATGAGAGACAAGAAAGAGAGAATGAAAAGAACATGATAACAGAGTTTTTCATAAGAGTGACTATGTCTTCAGGCCCCTCTTCAAAGAGTAGATCGATCTGATTAAAACCTTCAAAAATTTGGCATTACATCTGTTTACAAGCTTTTCCCTTCAAGCACAATGGGATTCCAACATTCTCCCGATGTACAAGATCAAAAATTCATCTCTCTAGAAATCTCCTAAGTCTTCAACACCTGAATGTTCTCCTATAAGCCTCTAAACCCCCTCCCCCCTTTTATACAAAAAAATTACTCAATTGGGTTAATAACCATTTGATTTACAAATATTCCCAATATCTCCTATTTTGACATAAAATCTTCTATAATCCCCCTTATTTACATATTAGGATTTTAATTAATCCTTTAAAAATTATTTTGATAATCTTTGATATATATTAAAGCCCCTTAAATTTCTATTTCTTGGGCTTCAACATATTTTGTTTTATCTTCTTTAACAATTTAGGGGGTTTGTATTTTTAGACAAGTGGGTAAAATGTTTAAAATAGAGGGATTATGCTTTCAAGAGTTGTTTAAAAACAACTATACCCACAAAGCATCTTGAAATTACTAATGATCAAGTGGTAACAACAAATTTTCGTTGTGCTGGTGGTCGGGGTTCAACCCCCATAGGCCATATTTTCTTAAAAATAATGACGGTTTGGGGTGAAGCCACATAAGTGGTTTACACTTTTGAAGAGGAAGGAAATTTTGAATTTTTTCCATTCTTCATATCAAATGGGTTCGGCCGAACCCTATAGTTCGACCGAACCATTTAACTAGTTCGGTCGAACCATAGGGTTCGGCCGAACCCATGGTTCGGTCGAACTAGTTAAAGCCCACATAAAAAATCAATATTTAAGTGGGTTCGGCCGAACCCATTGAATATGACAAAACCAAAAAAAAGGCATTCACTTTCACATTTAATTTCATTTTTTTAATTCCATGGATTGGTGGTTTGGCCGAACATGGGTTCGACCAAACATGGGTTCAGCCAAACCCATGTTCGACCGAATATTTCCAAAATGTTCGGCTGAACACTAGTTCGGCCGAACCCCCCTTTTTTCACCCTTACTTCCTAAGGCACCAGAATTGTTGAAAATTTTGAATTTCGAAGCTCAATTTGAGAATGAAAATGGAGAAGATCTCAAAAACCCAACTAGTATTAGGTTCCCCTCAAAATGAGCTATCCAACGAATATAATTTTAGTATGTTTTAATTATATTATCTATCTGTTTTTTAAGTTTTATTAAATATAGGTTTTTCACTTAAAACAAAACTCTCTGTTCTACACAAGTGGAAAAATAGAAGATTATCAAAAAATTAAAATTAAAAATATGAGTGCACCAGATATTGGAGTCCTTGATCCAAAATAAAAAATAAAATAAAATTTGATACATAGAGTAAAAGTTATGCGTTATACGGTCGCGTTATGTCTGAATTGTAATTGATTTGACTTTAAAACTTGATTAAAGAAAAAATATTCAATAAAAAACTATCTAACCAAGTGGAAGCACTAGATATCAGAGTTACAAATCTAAATTTGAAAGAATTGGAATTTTATCTTTCAAGGAAAAAAAGTTATATGTTATACGGTGTGCATCACTTTTTAAAAATGTTGTTTTTTGAAAAAAACCAATTTTCATGGGAGACGGAAAAACAAGTGCAATCTGATTCCAAAAAAATTGAAAAAAATATTTTTAGAATCTACAGACAAAATATGACAAGACTCTAGTTTGCATCATCTTCAAATTCTTTACGGTTTAATCGCTATAGGTGCCCGAATATGGAGAACGTGTTTAAAAACAAAATATCAGTGTCTAGTTTGGCCAAAAATTGTAAACCACTATTGTGGGATCACCCTTTGTTTCATGTGAAAAGAAACCGACCGTCTTTTATAATTAAGGTTGTGGATATGGTGGAATGGTTGAGCAAGTTTATTGGAAATGTTGGGTGGGGGGTTCCAACAACTTTTGGTAACGTGTAAATGTTGTTCAATGGGAGAGTGCAAGGGGTGCCATGTATGCTGCCACGTGTTGAGTTGACACAATGCCACATGTCGAGTTAGAGCAATGCCATGTGTTTTAATAACATTATTTTTGGATGCCACATGGAAATTGAAGATTGGTCCATGCCACTGACTATATGTTGACTACACCATGCTAATGTGATGTTGATGTCATCATGGTCAACTTTGACCTGATCTTTAACTGCTCATAACTTGGGCATATGACCTCCATTTTGCATGAAACGAACGTCATTGGAAATGTCTTGAAAAGCTCTTCGCATTGAGACTACTATTGAACACTTTTAGTGACTTCAAATTTTTTCCCTATTTTACTCTGACCTAGGTCTTGGGTTGACCAAGGTTTGAATGAGCATATCTTGGGCTTCGTAGCTCCGTTTGAGTCTGTTTTGGATAGTTGCATTGGAGTCATAATTTAGGTCTCTTTCTGATGATGTTGATTCTAGAGATAAAAGAGAAACTTCATTTTTTGGTGAAGATCCTCTGAATCAATTTTAAAGCCCATGACTAACAAAATTAAAGGGAAAGAATAAAATTAAGATTATACATGGAGATTTTTATGTGTAAAAAAAAGGAGATTTGAAATTTTACTTATGTAAAGGGGAGAAATTAGGAGATATTTTTACTTGATATGGTATGATTTTGTAATCATGTGGTTATAGGTCAAATTGGACCAATTTTATGTATAAAAAGGGGGGTTATGGGTTTGGAAAGTCAACCAAGTGAGGAATGATTGAAAATTCTCTTGAAGGGAATAATTGTATTATGGGGAAGATTATTGGAATTGTGAGAGTTTGAGAAGAGAAAATTCTTTCGGAGGAGATTTTTGTAAACATGAAGACATTTGAATTGTCTTCAAGAGTTGAGAGAGACTAATATGAGGAGCTTTCATATTGTAACAAAGTATTTTCATTGCTTGGCGATATTAATAAAATGGTCTACCTTGAGAAGCGGACTTGGAGACGTAGTCCTGATTGGACAAACTCCATTATCAAGCTCATGTTCCTCTTTCTCTTTTGTCTTTGCATTCTTCTCTCCTGTCTTTCATATTTTCAATTTTAATTCCTTGTGTTGATTTCTAATTACAAAATTATAGTAATTAGTCAATTTCCTTAATTTATGTAAAAGTGAACTTAGTTTGTAATTTCAACAGTTAATCAACATAGTCACACAATTTTGTTGGATCGAGAATAATTGTAATTAAGGTTAGATACATTTCAATTTGTAAACCTCTAATTACAAATCAAATTGGTATCAGAGCCCATTTGTAGGAAATTGCAGAAGTGAATGTTAACTAGGTTGAAACTGAAACAAGGAGAAGGTGCACTAGAAGAATTCAATCTAGAGATCCGAAAATGAAAGACCTTCCACTAAAGATGTTAGAGATCGTAATTGAGCATGAAGTGCTAGAGATTGATCTAAAATATTTTCAACAATATTTTCTCAAGATGAAGTCAATGGTGGAAGTTCTTTTTCGACAGAGGCAAGAATGAAAGAAGAGAAAGGAAGGAAAGGCTAGGAAGAAGGAGGAAGCTAAATCCTCATTGAAAGAAGACAAAGGTAAAGGAGTAGGAGGTGGTGGTGAACCTCTTGGACCTCCATCCCCATCCTTTTCATCTTCTTCATCCTCTTCATCCTCTTCTTCTTCTTCTAACTCTTCTAAAAAGAAACATGTGCAAACTAATACACCTTTGTTAAAACTGGATGTTAAATTTGATTTCCCAATCTATAATGGAGAACTAGATGCAGATAAACTAGATAATTGGATTAAACAAATTGAGTTTTATTACATAATTCTAAATTTTATTAAGGATTCTCAAAAAATTCAATTAGCCACTCTTCACCTAGGAGGCACAACCTTAATTTGGTGGGAGAGTAAGACTTAGGAAGATATTAGACGATACGATAAAATCATTTGTTTTTGGTTTGAGTTTGCAACTGCACTTAAAAAACAATTTTATCCATTAGGGAACATTCAAAAAGCAATGATGAATTGGAAATCATTAAGACAAGAGAAAGGACAAAGTGTGCAAGAATATACACAAGAGTTTAGGAAGAGGGCTTTAATTTTGTGTATTCCAATGTACACACAAGAAAATTTGTTAAAATACATAGGTGGATTATGTGAGATTTTGAAACATACCATACTTATGTTTAATCCAACTAACATTGATGAAGTTAGTGTGTAAGATATCCATTTGGAAACAAGCTTGATGAATAGCTATGCTAATCTGTTGATGAACTCAAGTAAGCCCAAAGGAAGCAAGAAAGGGAAAGAGAAATCATAGCGAAAAACTATTGTAAAGAAGAGGATGAGAAGCCTTATTGCTCACATTACAAGAAGAAAGGGCATGAAGATACAAGATGTTGGAAACTATATCCCAATCAGAAGCCAAAAAGGTTCACGTATCGAAAGGATAAGAAAAAGACAACAACTATCATGCATGATCTTAGATCAAATTTTGATGATGAAACCAATATCATAGTTGTGGGTATAAAAGGTAACATTCCTATTGCTAGTACTAGTTCTCATGCTTCTTCTGTGGAGTGTAATGAAGTACCTGTTGAAATTAAGAGGAATGATTTTTTTCATATAAGGACTATTGCAAAAAAAAAAAGATTGATACACTCATAGATAGTGGATCACAAGTGAATCTAATCTCTGAACAAGTTGTTAGGAAATTGTGATTAAAGACAACATCTCATCCTAAGCCATATCCATTGGGTTGGGTGAATGATAATTCTTGGTTACAAAGTGTCAAGGCAATAAAAACTCCAATTTGCAATCATATCCACGTTTGTAGATGAGGTAGAGTTAGATGTAATTCCACTTGACATCTATGGGATAGTTTTGGGAAGTCCTTATTTGTATGATAGGAAGGCCATTTTCTGCAACATAACATGTATCATTTGTTTAAGGATGGAATTGAATACATGGTAAAATCTCATCACATGAAGAATGATAAATCTATTGTAAACACAATGCATTTGAAGATGATTGTAAATGCAAGCAATGCTTTAACCCTTATGTCTATAACAACTAGTGATACTATGCATAAATATGGAATAATCTTTGATCATGATACAGTGTCATAGATAGCATAGAATGATGATCAGTTGCAAGCACAATTAAGCCTTCAACCAAAGGTGGTAAAAGAGGGTTTGAAGGATTCATTTTCTAACAATTTTCTTATTCGGGAGATCCAACACATTGATACTTTTTCCTTCACATCAACTTATTTAGTACTCTTTCTTATTATTCTACTAGTTCGTTCTATGTGGATGATGGATGTGATAGTGAATATTGATGAATATGTAGTTAATTGTATCAAATATGCTATCTCATTCTTCATCTTGTTTGTGGTGAGTCAGATGATCAGATTTTCAGCAGGGTGGATAGATGATACTAGGCAAGTGAGGCGACAATGCCCTCCCTTAAATTCTATGTAAAAATAGACTTTTGGAGGTCTAAAAGCTTCTCCATTAGGAGGAATGGTCCAAAAGGATCCAAAAGACCTTAAAACTTCACAATCTTAGAATCATATGGAACTAGCTCTATCACATAGGGCTCGCCTACATGGTCTCAATGCAACTTGAATCACATCAAAAGGAGATCGTACGCTCGAGATATGCTTGGTCAAAGTTTGGTCAACATGAGGTCAAAGCTGGTCAATATGAAAAGTTAATGATCATGAAACATTTCTATACAAGTCCCATCATGTAGATCTTGTTGAGAGATTTCTGGCATATTTTGAATGAACCAAATTTGAGTCCGTATGTGGAAGTTATGACTAGTCAAAGTTATGGTCAAACTTGGTCAGAGTGGTGATGTGGCATCACCAAAACTTGACACCTAGAAGGACACATGGGAGATGATGTGGTAGGACTAGTGAGATGGAACTAACATGGACCAAATAAGTAGAAAAAAATATGGATTAAACCATATTTGTTAAAGCAAAAACATATGATTTAAAAATTAAAAAAAGAGAGGATTTGGTGGGATTTTATCCCTTAAAATCCTCTTGCCTTGCCCATAAAACAAGGAGAAAAATAAACCCGTAAACTTATATTTCCACAAATTAACCCCTTTAACCACCTTTCTCATATTTCAACGAATTATAATATTTTTAAAGACTTAAACAATATTTTAAAAATAGGTAAAAGATAATCTCCTAAATTTAAAAAATTTAACCCCCAAATTTAAAAGATAAATCTTCTAATTGTTAGAAAAGATTAAAAGTAAATATTTTAAATCTCACGAATAACAAAATTAAAGGGAAAGAATAAAATTAAGATTATACATGGGGATTTTTATATGTAAAAAAAAAGGAGATTTGAAGACTTACTTATGTAAAGGGGGGAAATCATGAGAGATTTTTACCTGATATGGTATGATTTTGTAATCATGTGGTTATAGGCCAAATTGGGCCAATTTTATGTATAAAAATGGGGGGTTATGGGTTTGGAAAGGTAACCAAGTGAGGAATGATTGAAAATTCTCTTTAAGAGAATAATTGTATTATGGGGAAAATTATTGGAATTGTGAGAGTTTGAGGAGAGAGAATTCTTTTTTAGGATATTTTTGTAAACACGAGGACGTTTGAATTGTGTTCAAGTGTTGAGAGAGACTGTGAGGAGCTTGGATATTGTAACAAGGCATTTTAATTACTTGGTGATATTAATAAAGTGGTCTACCGTGATAAGCAAACCCGAAGATGAGTCCTGATTGGATGAACTCTGTTATCAAGCTCATGTTCCTCTTTCTCTTGTCTTTTCATTCTTCTCTCCTATCTTTCATTTTTTTAGTTTTAATTCCTTGTGTTTTTTTTTAATTACAACATTATAGTAATTAGTCAATTTCCTAAATTTATGTAAAAGTGAACTTAGTCTATAATTTCAATTGTTAAACAACATAGTCAAAAATTCTGTTGGATCAAGAATAATTGTAATTAAGGTTAGATCCATTTGAATTTGTAAACCTCTAATTATAGATCAAGACAAAACCATGATCTCCTTCACATAGCCCACCAATTTCAACACTCCCTTTAATTGGATTATCAAATCACACACCAAGTTTAGACAACCCTTGCTCTTTTAAAGATGAAAAAACCCTCCCTCAATGACCATTAGATGGACCCCTAAAATACGTTGGTAATTGATTAACAAAATAAAGCTTAGATAAACTATATTATTACTAATTATGTTCTTTCATAATAAAATTGCAATTTTCACAATTGAGAGTAACAAGTTATTGACCCTTTAAAAATTAATTTGATGGGCTTATTGATTTTATTTTCTATGATCATTTCTTCCAAACACTCACCATTTGTCATTCTTTGCAAAAAATGTAAACATTTAGTTTGAAAGCCTACCCATTTTTCAACTATAGATAACAAAGACATCCATATCAATAGCCATTATAGAATCACATATTAGAAACACATAAATAACACATGTCTAAGAGAGATCAAAAATTGATAGTTAGCTGAAGTGTCACCAATTTGATCTAAACACTACACTAGGGATCCAAAATTAATAAGAGTTTGTTACCTTCATATAATACTATTAAAATTAATCTTCTTCAATATATGATGCCCATTGCAAGTTCTTGCAGTGTGCAAATTGGTCCTACAATGATTCCTACGTCAATAAATTTCCTTATAATAGCCTTGCAATCCCTCTAAGTATTTTTCTAATTGTTTTAGTTTTTCTTCATGAACATGGACAACAAAAATCTCAACATTCATAAAGGAGCTTGTTTATGTTCAAAGTTGTCATTGGTATGCTTGGAATAAGGATTGAGTCCAAGATGGGCATGGTATTAGAAATACCTTATGTGAAAGAGTTGCAAGACTCAAGATCCACAATGGATGTAACATTAGCTCATGAGATGGCATAAGTCTACAACTATGCCTCAATGAAGTATTGGAAATAGGACACCAAGTCATTAAGCTTATCCATGATTCAAAAAACTACTTGTGTGCCATCTATGATCACTAAATTACACAACAAACATAGAAAAACACTTGAGAAAAAATTGACAACAAAAGAAGATAGTAAACACAAAAACACAAGTTTGAGAGAAATCTAATCTAAAATTAGTTAGACTAACTCACCTAGGTTGACTATGTCATACACAAATTTCCACAAATTTCATTTAAGTTTGATTCTCTATCATACTATTTAAGGATCCTAGGTCTGTATGTAGATAGGCAGAAAGTGAACATTTTTCTAAAATTTTCTCAATTTTATGATTATGTAATTGCAATGCAAGTGTGTAACAATCTGCAATATTTTCAAGCTATGAATGAAAAATGTAAATGCAATTTACACATCTAGGATGCAACAATCCACTAACCCTAATATGCCAAAATCTAAAAATGATAATGTTAATCCGATTTTGAAACAAAACAATGCAATTTTTCACATTCAGAGCTACATGAAGATGCTTTTGAATGAATGTAATGAACAATTTCAAATTTGATTTCAAATTTAAATGACCTAAGGTATATTTGTAAATGCAATTTGAATGTAAATTAGACCTAAGATGACTGAAATTATCCTTATTGTAACCTATAGTATAATATTATATCCAAAGTTTTGAATTTTTATGTCTTTTATGATACAAAAATAAATGACTAAATGAACAATACAAAATAGTTAAATGCTAAACCTAGATATGTGATAATTAACCTCAAATTTGAAAAGGTATATAATATTAATATGTTAGGTTCACCAAAATGAAACATAGGAAAAATTAAACCTTAGGGATTGCTCTTTAGGGTTCAATACCTTTTCCAAATATTTCATATAGGGATTTGAGATGAAAAGCAATGCTATGACTTTAGAGATGAAATGCAACTTGGAAGGTGAGTCAAATTTCCCTTGACCAAATCTAGAATGAATTTAGAGATGAAATGCAATGCTATGACTAGGATAATGATGCAATTTTTTTTATACAAATACAATAAGTATAAAATATCACAAACAATTTTAGAATTTGGAAATAGATATAACACAACAATATGCACATATGATGTGACTTTGAGCCTCACTTTGGAGAACTAATTCACCTTTGGCAATAGTGTCCTTGTTGACCAATTTTAGATTTGTTTTTGTAGTCCTTAGGAGTTATATTAGAGCTTCTTTTTTCTTCTTGTCACATTATCGGATAGTTCTATACTTGAGTTTCTAGATTTGTTGTCAAGGTGTAGGGTTTGAATGCAATAATGAATAATTGACCTTCAAACTTCTCAACTTTTTCTTCAGATCTGAAACTTGCACATTAAGAGAGAGAGAGAGGGTTTCTCCATTTAAAGGGGTTTGCCTTAGTTAAACCTCAAGTTAATTTTTCCATTTCCACATTCACAATGTTAATGGTAAGGAAAATAAAGGATAAAGGTGAACAAAAAGGAAATATTGTGTGCTCAACCTTTTAGCATATGGAACAAAAAATAAAGGGAAAGGGGTGTCTCCTATTTCACTCTTAGTTTTTTCAACAAAACCCTAGAGGTCTCAACCTATTTGATTCAATTGAGAGAAGGAGATTGCTACAAGGTCTCCTTGGGTGTGATTAAAGAAAATGGGTTCACCACTCAACAAGTGCTTAGAAAGAAAGAGATGAAAGTAACATGCAAAACAATATGACCTAGAAAATAAAACTTGAAATCAAACTGATAAATAGAAAGTTATAGAAAGGCACCTAGAGGATCGAAGATGACTAAGTAAGATTTGAAAACCTTGAATTTTTCTATTTCTGAACTATACTAGGACTCATATGCTAGACTAGGAGATTTAGTCCCAATTTAGGGTTTTTGGGTGGAAACTGGAATCTCACAGTAACAAGTCTAAATCCACTAAAATCTGGTAAAAGTGATATACCAAGACTCATACACCCAAGGAGGTGATTTAGCCTCATTCTACTTTTCCAAAAAATCAAGATCTAAATCTATTCTTCTATCTCTGCACTTCCTTCTTATGTTTCCAAACTTCATTTATGTATATTAACCTACTAAAAATCAACAAAACAAAATATTGTGTTGATTTACTTATGGTGGTTTGCCTTAGTCAAACCCCTAGTTTGGTAATTAAATCTTGATAGAAAAAATAGATCTTGAAAGGAAATGTGTGTGAAATTCCTAATCTTAAGTGCATCTAAGATTAAGAGATCTAAAATGAAATGAAACCCTATCCTAATGTGCTAGAATAAGATGTGAAAATGAAACATAGAGATGATGACTCACTTTGGGAGATCTAATCACCTTAGTAAGCCAAAATAATGTATGTACCTTCCATTAGGAAGAAAGTAGAATAATAATGGAAGATGGAATCACTTAGGAAACAAGTCATTAGGATTGGTTCAATGGCTAGTTTCATCTCCCAAACCTAGAATCCATCATGATTCTCCATATGCAACCATCATCATTCCTTGAAAATGCTAGATCTTGAATTCAAAGTGAGCTTGAAGACCTACAAAAACACTACAATGCTGCTCCAAGACTTCAAATTTATTTGCTCCTTGCTCTTGAAGGCTCTTTCCCAAAAATTCTAGGATTTCTTAGGTGAAATAATGATTCAAAACCTTAGTTTTATAGTCATCTCATCTAATTTACCATTTATTAGATCCCAAAAGATTAAATTTGAATTAAAACTTGAATTTTCCTACTCAAACCCTAAAATGGGGCCAAAAGAGACTCATATGCCCAAGGTGGCATATGGGTCCCTCTTAGGGGGACTCATACACCCAAGGTGGTGTATGATCCCCACCTTAGCCTTTCAAGGTGAGAAAATGTTGGGTATTAGAAAATTGAATGTGTTTGTTGATTTTGTTGGGATTTCAAGTGAAATAAGCCCTGAGATCTAAAATAAAGGGTCTTAGGGGCTCATTAATGATGATTTAAAGGGTTGACTTCTTTTGTCGCATTTTGTCCTTGATGTCAAAACTAATTGATTACATTGATGTTTGGTATTGGTTACATGGAATATCCACTTTGGTACATTTGGAATGTCTTGGTTATTGGCATTTCAATTGGCATATTAGTTCATGGCATATTCAGTTCATTTTCACATGCTTGGCTTCAGTATTTTGGACAGTGTTTTCGCTTTGGTTTACTTTTAGTTCTTAGTTCAATTTGATTGGTTGGACTAATCCCTTAGATTCATGTGTAGTTCATAGTCAGTGGTTTGCTTTCATTTGCAGATGTTGATCACAATTGTTACATTAGGTGACAATATGTTCTTTTTAGAATAAAAGTTTGAAAGGCATAGTGATATTGAGATACATACTCTTAATGCACTAAGGTGATCTCTAGGCTATCATTTTGTGTATAATGATCATACTTCCATTTTATCTCTATTTCATATTGCCATTTATGGCTTTGGATTACATAATTTGATGGTAATCATGTTACTCACATTACACATGAGTTCAAAATTATATAGGGTTTCATTTTTATGTTGCTCAAGTTATTCATATGTCATATTTCACTTTGGCATTATTTATTTGCATTGTTATATTTCATAACACTTGGGAAATCAACATGTTATTGTAATTTGTTATCTTGGAAAATTGATGGTTTATATGGTAACACATGTTATTTGGCACTTTTGGTATTTTCTAGTTATTACTGTGTCAGGTTTCTTTGCAATTGATGACTCAATTCAATGAGTAACGTGGACAGTGACATATTCACATGGACAATATAATACATGTGGGAAAGATGAGTGGAAATTGAGTGGGCCATTATTATGTCGGTGATATGGACTTCAAATGATCTAGAATATCATTTCATTCAGATTTGAAATCATTATGAACTTGAATGTAGTATTCAATTGAATGAAGGAAAAGGGAAAAATGATTTTTGTAATTACTATTTTGCTGAAGGTGAAACCCTAGCTTCCATCCAAAAATTGTAGAGCTAGTATTGAGACTTTGGTGAACTCTTGTTTGAGCTATCTGGAATGAAGGAAGGAGTAGTAAGATAGTTATTTGATTTGCAGTTGGAAATGAAGGTATTCTTGGTAGATTGTTTGATATTTTTGTTTGACATCTGGCTGACATAAAATGAGGTAAAATCTTGACAATATCTTTTCATTTTGAAATGAAGATTCAAGAAGTTTTGAAAATTATTTTCAGTTTGCTCTTATTTTTGTTTCTTCTAGTTCAACATTTCAAAAAAAATTGTAAATAAGTTCAGTATTCATTTAAAAGTTTGTTTTGAAAAGAAAATACAAAATCAGTTATGGATAACTACATTTCAGTTGTGATTACTCAAGTTTGAACCTGAGAGTTTCAATGATTTACATTGTTTATTTAAGCATGGCTTTCTGCCATTGCTTTTTTTGAGACTTAAAAGGGAATTTGCAGAGTTACAATTGTGTTGTAAGAAAAAGAAAAAGAGGGTTTATATTGTATCATATCTCTGACTTCATACATAGATAATACTCAGAATTTCAGTTGTTTATACATTGTTTAATGTTATACACACTACAAATTATAATGGGCTACATTGAAAATTATTCTATTGTACTCTATTGAGATTTTGTGATTGCACAAGTATGCAATTATAGTCTTGATAGTTTACATTGCTATTTGAATTTTTTTTGAAGGAGTTGGTGCTCCTATTGAAGTTGGTGCTTCAAATTTTTTGGTATTGAGTTGGTGCTCTTTTGAATGAATAAAAAATCAATTTATGAGTGGTCTTTTATACCCCATGAGGGTTTTTCCACTTAGGAAAATATTGCATTATGCGATAAAATTTTTGCATTCTATTTTCAATCCATGTGCTTAAATGTTTATGTTTCTCATTTTAGTCACATGTTAATGAAAATGCTCTGATACTTGAATAAATGTCTAAATCTATCATAAAAGTGTTCAAACTTATGCATAAAGTTGTGTGAAAATAAAGCATTGAGAAGGAATTGTTCAAGCAGTATTATATGGACATTTACAATTATGCTTTGATATGGTTAAGTAAAGTATTTGTGATCAGTCATCTTGTTCTTTAATTTCATTGACCTATCCATGTTCACTCTACAATTAAAAGGTTACATAAAATTGTTTCAAGGTCTTAGTTCAAGTTGTAAGTCAAGTGAAAAAAATTATAATACTCTGATTCACCCCCCCTCTCAAAGTATTTCATCTTCCAACCATTGGTGTCATAGCGTTGGGTCCTCATATAGGTCTAACCACCTTGGATTGTTCCTGGTCCTAAAATCTATCAAACATGTCACATGCTCAAGAAGGCACTTCTATCTCTTGGGCTCCATTGTTTGATGGTACAAACTATGTGTTCTAGAAGCTCAGAATGGAAACATATTTGATGTCAATCAATGTTGATGTTTGGAACATTGTAGAAGAAGGATATACCATTCCTTCCAAAATTCCCACTGATACTATTGAAAAAAGGAAGTATGAAACAAATGCAAGAGAAAAACATGCTCTCTTATGTGGGTTAACCAAAGATGTGTTTGTCAAGATTATGCAATGTAAATTTTCCAAAGAAATTTGGGAAAAACTTGAAAATATTTATCAAGGAAATGAAAAAGGTTAAACATTCTAAAATTCTGACTCTCATAGCTTAGTTTGAGGAAATGAAAATGAATGAAGATGAAGAAATTGCTGAATACTTTCTAAGAATAGATGAAGTTGTCAATGCAATGAGAGGTCTAGGTCAAGAAGTTGATGAATCAATTGTTGTTCAAAAGGTCATTAGAACCTTTCCTACTAAATATGAGACTAAGGTCTCTGCCCTTGAAGAGAAGAAGCACTTTGACAAAATGAAACTAGATGATTTACAAGGAATTCTTACTGCTTTTGAAATGAGAATGAGTAAGAATACTTTATTAGGAAAAGAAACAACTTTCAAAGCCGAAAAAGAAAGAAGATCTTGTAGATAGTGAGTCGGAAGATTCTGATTCAAAAGAATCTCACTTTGTTAGAAAACTTAAAAAGGGATCTGGAAAATACAAAGGAAAATTTTCTTTTAAGTGCTTTAATTGTGACAAAATTGGGCACTTTGCAACCAAATGTCCTTATGGAGAACAAAATTCTAATGTTGAGAAACCTAATAAACAAAACAAAAAGAAGGTATATAAACCTAAGAGGAAGTTCAATTTCAAAAAGAAGAGTCTTTTCTCAAAAGATGTGTCTGATAGTGAAATAAAAGATGACATAGATGAAGAGGAGGAGATCTTATTCATGGATGAAGTTGAACAACCAACAACTGCAAATGAAAAAGATGCTCCACAAGAAGGAGAAATTGACTTAGAAGGTGAACTGAAATGTGCATCAAAAGAAATCAAAAGATTAAAAAGACAACTTGCTCAAGAAAAAAAACAAGATCAAGAAGAGATAGTCTCCTTGAAGACTCAACTTGAAGAGTCTAAATGAATTGAAGACTGTCTTAAAACAACAGTGAGTTCCAGAGACAAAGAAATTTAAAAATTGGAACAAGAAGTTGTTTGTCTTAGAAATAAAATTGAAGGATATGAGAGTACTCTAAAACTCAATGATGCTCTCAACAAACAAAAGTTAAACAAAGATAAAACTTGATTAGGATTTGAAAAGGGTGAGTGTTCAAAAGATACTCCTAGTAGGAACTCCAAATCAAATCAGTTTGAATCTAAGAAGACTTTTGCAAATAGATCAATGGAGTTCAGATTTAATTCTTACTTTTATTGCTATTGCTTCTTTTCCAACAAATTTGGCGACAAAGTAAGTACTTGTAGATTTATGGTTCCAAGAATGCCAAGGTTTGGACACAAACAATACTATGGCTTTGTAAATCAAGTCAGATGCTTCAAATGCAACACCTTAGGGCATATAGTTAAACAATGCAAAGTTGATTTGCACAAATAGAAAACTAAAATTTTTTGGAAGCCTAAATTTGTGAAAGGCACAAAGCAATCAATGCTGGTTCAAACTGCCTTCCATACCAAAAAGAAAGATACATGGGTTTTAGACAAATGTGGTTGTTCAAACCATATGACAAGAGATAAAAACAAGTTCACCATACTTGAAGACTATGTTGGTGGATATGTAAAATTTGGTGATAACATTGGTATACAAATCAAGAGCAAAGGTCACTTCTGCTAAACAAGGACACACAAATTTATGATGTGTATTATGTGGAAGGTTTGAAACATAATTTTCTTAGTGTTACCCAAATATGTGATAATGGATATCATGTTATGTTTTCTTCATAGGGATGTGAGATCAAAAGTAGATCAAGAAAGACAGTTGCAGTAGGAAGAAGGACCAAAGGTAATGTTTATAACCTTCTAAATACTTCTAGTAATGATAACAATGAAGGCATGTGCTTAATGGGTTAGGTAGTAGAAATTTGGCTATGGCACAAAAGACTAGGGCACATAAACTTTGATAATCTGGTTAAAATCAGTAAAAAACATAATGTTAGAGGTTTACTAGTTCTTAACAAACCAAAAAATACTATGCGTAAAGAATGCTTGAGTGGAAAATAAACTAAGGCTAGTTTTATATCAAAGGAATATTCCTCTACTAAGACTTTGTAGTTAGTGCACATAGATTTATGTGGTCCAACTAGAACTAGATCAATTAATGGTGAAAAATATTTCATGTTGTTTGTAGATGATTACACAAGAATGGTTTGGGTCACTTTTCTTAAACATAAGTCAGAAGCATTCGAAAGGTTTAAATTTTTTTGGAAAATGGTAGAAAAGGAATCTAACTTGAAACTTAAATGAATAAGATCTGACAAGGGAGGTGAGTTCACCTCTCATTAATTTGTTGATTATTGTGAACAAAATGGTATAAAAAGACAATATGTAGCATCTAGAACACCTCAACAAAATGGGGTGGTTGAATGAAAGAATAGAATTGTAAAAGAAATGGCTAGACCTATGTTGGGTGAAGCCAAACTACCAGATATGTACTAGAAATAGGTTGTTCATACAACCATATATATCCTAAAATGAGTGCAACTTAGGGTGAAAACATAATACACACCTTATGAACTTTGGTATGGTAAGACTGCTTCTGTAAAACATTTCAAAAAAATTGGCAGCAAATGTTTTATTAGAAAAGATGATAATCTAGGCAGTTTTCAATCAAGAAGCGATGAAGGTATATTCTTGGGATATTCTACTTAGAATAAAGCCTATAGATGTCTAAACAAAATGCTTAACAAGATTGTTGAAACTATTAAAGTAAAAATTGATGAAATGTCATTCTTTGAATCTAATGTTGTGCAGGCCTGTGATGAAGAATCAAAATCAGAACTTGAAATAATTCATAGAGGCAATGGGACAACAAGTCCTATGTCTAAATCTTCATCAAAACCTGATGAACTTGCAGAAGATGAGATAGAAACTAATGCTATATCCAAACCAACTTTGAAATTTGTTGCTAAACATCATCCTCAAAATCAGATCATTGGGGACAAGAGTGTAGGAGTTCAAACAAGAAGGAAATTTGTACAACCTGAAGAGCAAGCTCAAATGGTAGAACATTTTTGTCTTGTTATTGAATTTGAGCTAAATAATTGTGATGAAGCTCTTTCAAATGAATTCTAGCTCAAAGCTATGCCAGAAGAAATAGATTCAATTGAGGAAAATCAAACTTGGGAGTTACTTCCAAGACTTGAGGACAAAAATGTCATTGGTGGCAAATGGATCTACAAGAACAAGCTTGATGAAAGTGGTAAGGTTGTCCACAACAAAGAAAGGTTTTTTTGCAAAGGTTATGCTCAAAAAGAAGGTATTGACTTTAGTGAAACCTTTCCACCTGTTGCTAGGCTTGAATATATTAGAATATTCCTAGCATATTCTATTTTAAAAAACTTTACTGTTTATCAAATGGATGTCAAAACTACTTTTCTAAATGGATATTTGGATGAGGAGGTTTACTTGGAACAACCGGAAGGGTGTGTTTTCAAAGACAAGCCTAACCATGTTTACAGTTTGAAAAAGGCTTCATATGGCCTAAAACAAGCACCTCGTGCTTGGTATTCGAAACTGGATGGTCACTTAATCTTAAAAGGTTTCATTAGAGATGGAGTTGATAGCAATATTTATGTCAAAGTTGAAGGGTACTAATATTTTGGTTGTTGAAGTTTATGTGGATGATATTATCTTTGGTTGCAATAATAGTGCTTTGACTAAAATAATTTCTTTTATTATGGAATATGAATTTGAAATGTCCATGTTGGGGGAGTTAACATTTTTTCTTGGTCTTCAAGTTTCTGAACTCAAACATGGTATATTTCTCTCTCAAACTAAATATTCTAGAGAAATGTTAAATAAATTTTAAATGGAAGGTTGCAAACCTATCAATATGCCAATGGTTACGAGGTGTAAATTAACCAAAAATGATGATTCACTTGATGCAAATCAATTTGAGTATATGTCAATGATAGGCAGTTTGTTGTATTTGACTACCTCTAGGCCTAATATAATGCAGGTAATTTGCATGGTTGCAAGGTTTCAAGTATCCCCTAAAGAATCTCTTGTTACAACTGTCAAAAGAATTTTCAAGAATATACAGGGTACACTTGATTATGGTATTTGGTATCCTAGAAGTAATAATTTTACTTTGATGGTTTTACTGGTGCTAATTGGGCTAGTTGTTTAGATGATAGAAATAGAACTAGTGGTGCTGAATTCTTTCTTGGTGACTATCTTGTGGTGTGGCATAGTAAGAAACAAAAATCTATTTCACTTTCTACAACTGAAGTAGAATATATACCTTCCACTTCTTGCTATACTCAATTACTTTGGATGGCACAAATACTTTCAGATATGGGTACTGAAGTTGAAAAATTAGTTTCTATCTTCTATTATAATAATAGTTCTATCAATCTGTCAAAAAATACAGTTATGCACTCTAGAACAAAGAACCTTGCTAACAAATTTCATTTTCTTCTTGAAAAGGTGCTTGCTAATGAAGCTTTTGTGCAATATATATCCACTCAAGCACAAATTGAAGATATTTTCATGAATCCTTGGCTAAGGAAGTCTTTGAAAGGCTTTGCCTTCAATTGGGAGTTATCTCTCAATCCTTGCTTCATTAATGCTCTATCATGGATTTAAGGGGATCTTTCTAGCTCTCTTAGCAGCTTGTTGCTGCTTGATTTTATATTTTGTTGCATCATTGCTTTATCTGCAGCTAGTTTAGTTAAGTTTCATGGCATTTTATAGGTTCTTCCTTTGTCCTTATGACAAAAAAGGGGGAGAAATATGGATTTAGTTGTTCTGATGGCTAAGTTTTTGCCATCAAGGACAAAGGGGGAGTTTGTTGACTTCATCTGTGGCATTTTGTCCTTGATGTCAAAACTGATTGATTACATCGATGTTTGGTATTGGTTACATGGCATATCCACTTTGGTACTTTTGGCATGTCTTGGTTATTGGTATTTCAGTTGGCATATTCAATTCATGGCATATTTAGTTCATTTTCACATGCTTGGCTTTAGTATTTTGGATAGTGTTCTGGCTTTGGTTTACTTTTGGTTCTTGGTTCAGTATTCTTGGTTGGACTAATCCTTTGGATTCATGTGTAGTTCATAGTAAGGGGTTTGCTTTCATTTGCAAATGTTGATCACAATTGTTACATTAGGTGACAATATGTTCTTTTTGAAATAAAAGTTTGAAAGGGATAGTGATATTGAGATACATACTCTTAACACACTAAGGTGATCGCTAGGTTTTCATTTTGTGTATAATGATCATACTTCCATTTTATCTCTATTTCATATTGCCATGTATGGATTTGTCTTACATTTGATGGTAATCATGTTACTCACATTAGACATGAGTTCAACATTATATCAGGTTTCATTTTTGTGTTGCTCAAGTTATTCATATGTCATATTTCACTTTGGCATTATTTATTTGCATCGGTCTATTTCATAACACTTAGGCAGTTGACAGGTTATTGAAATTTGTTATCCTGGATAGTCAATGGTTTACATGGTAACACATGTTATTTGGCACTTTTGGTATTTTCTAGTTATTATTGTATCATGTTTCTTTGCAATTGATGTCTCAATTCAATGAGCCATGTGGATAGTGACATATTCACATGTACAGTATAATACATGTGGGTAGGATGAGTGGCAATTCAGTGGGCCATTATTATGTTGGTGATGTGGATTTCAATTGATATAGAATATCATTTCATTCAAATTTGACATCATTATGAACTTGAATATAGTACTCGATTGAATGAAGGAATAGGGAAAAATGAGTTTTGTAATTATTATTTTTCTGAAGGTGAAACCCTAGCCACCATCCAAAAATTGTAGAGCCAGTATTGAGACTTTGGTGAACTCTTGTTCAAGCTAGCTAGAATGAAGGAAGGAGTAGTAAGATGTTTGATTCACAACTAGAAATGAAGGCATTCTTGGCAGATTGTTTCAAATTTTTGTTTGACATCTGGCTAACACAAAATGAGGTAAAATCTTGACAATATCTTTTTCATTTCGAAATGAAGATTCAAGAAGTTTGCAAAATGATTTTCAGTTTGCTCTTATTTTTGTTTCTTCTAGTTCAACATTTCGAAAAAAAATGGTAAATAAGTTCAGTATTCATTTAAAATTTTGTTTTGAAAATAAAATACAAAATCATTTATGGATAACTGCATTTCAGTTGTGATTACTTGAGTTTGAACCCGAGAGTTTCAATGATTTACATTGTTTATTTAAGCATGGCTTTTTGCCATTGCCTTTTTTGAGATTTAAAAGGGAATTTGCAGAGTTACAATTGTGTTGTAAGAAAAAGAAAAAGAGGGTTTATATTGTATCATATCTCTAATTTCATATAGAGATAATACTCAAAATTTTAGTTATTTATACATTGTTTACTGTTATACATAGTACAAATTATAATGGGCTACATTGAAAATTATTTTGTTGTACTCTATTGAGATTTTGTGATTGCACAAGTATGCAATTATAAAGTCTTGATAGTTTACATTGCTATTTGAAATTTTTTGTAAAGGAGTTGGTGCTCCTATTGAAGTTGGTGGTTCAGAATTTTTGGTGTTGATTCAACTGGTGCTCCACCATTGTAATAGAGTTGGTGCTCTTTTGAATGAATAAAAAGATCAATCTACGAGTGGTTTTTTATACCCCATGAGGGTTATTCCACTCAAGAAAATATTGTGTTATGTGATGAAATTTGTGCATTCTATTTTTAGTCCATGTGCTTAAATGTTTATGTTTCTCATTTCAGCTCTGATACTTGAATAAATGTCTAATTTTGTCATAAAATTGTTCAAACTTATGCATAAAGTTGTTTGAAAATAAAGCATTGAAAAAGAATTGTTCAAGCAGTAGTATATGAAAAATTACAATTATGCTTTGATATGGTTAAGTAAAGTATTTGTGATTAGTCATTCTATTCTTAAAGTTCGTTGACCTATCCATGTTCACTTTGCAATTAAAAGGTTACATAAAATTGTTTCAAGGTCTTATTTCAAGTTGTAATTCAAGTGATTTTTTTTATAATACTTTCATTCACCGCCCCCCTCTTAGAGTATTTCATCTTCCAACACATGAATGTAAAGGTCCTAAAATAGGTCCAAATTAAGTGTGAAATTGTACTATCTCCAAGAAGGGAGTATAATTTTCTACACTACATTTAGCCCCCTCTTTAGCAGCCATATGACACTATGTGCATATGCAAGCTAAAGGAATTCAAATAGTAAAATTCATCTCATAAAAGGATACACATATGGATTCATTCACAAATAAGGGAGAATGAATCCCCCAATGTAGCTATCTCCAAAACCACAATGATAGGAACCACATCCTGCAAAACTAATTCATTAGTTAAAAAAATTTCTTATCCAACTTCTTCATGAAATCAAATTTGAGGGTAGATGTATGCCCCCTTCATTCCACTTGCTTTATGGAGGTGGAATCAAGGTATCAATCTAACCACTTCAAATTTCATAAGTCATATCATAGGGTATTTCCAAACACCATACCACGTAGTGATAGACATTTTATGAGAATGGAGTGGAATTATGAATCTAATGGAATAAATAGTGTTGAAAATGGAGTTCCCTAGTGCCCAATATGTTAAGTTGAATGAAAATGCACTTTTTTACCTTAATATGTAAATGACCTAATTTGAAAGTATATAAGAGTAAAAAGTGAAGTAGTTTGTAATCATTTTGTTTTTTACCTTTTTGTAGCTTGATTCTGGTGGAGAGTGACTAATAATGCTAAGTGTACAACCTTACGTGCCTTAGAGACTCTAGACCCTACATGAAGAAGGTGGTGTGGGGTGATCTGCAATAGACACCAAGTGGATTCTTCTCCACCTCAACTTCGTTTTTATGCATTTATTTTATGTTTTACACATTTCTAGATAGATTTAGCACCCTAGAAGAAAAAATCACAAAGTGTCCCACTTTTTGCATATTGTCCCACTTTTTGCATAGTGTCCCACTTTTTCACATAGTGTCCCAAAAAGGAATAGAGTTTCTAGGACCCTTAGAAAAGTATCCTAGAGCAACTTTAGCACACTTCTCAATTGTTGATTTATAGATTTAATATTTTGAATGCATATAGGTGATATTTTTAATTTCTTTGTATTAGTTTCCTCCTTGATCATGACAACATCTTAATGTCAGGCTCTTCTGTCACCTATGAGACATTTTCACAATGCTGTCAAAGGAGGACACATATATATTACAGATGAAAATTATATATTGGGTGTATTTCATGCCTCCTATGAGATACCATGATGTTATGCTGATGGAATTAGCAGATAGGTGGGATGCGGATACCTGCACCTTTTGTCTGCATACTGGTGAGATGACTATCACTCTGGAGAATGTTCATTACATCCTTTGAGTTCATGTTCAAGACAACATTGTCCATTTTTTAGATGAACATTCATACAAGGAGATGAGAGAAGATATGTAGTATTGTCTTGGAGGTTTTATTTAGGAGGAGATCGTGAGGCCCTATATTGAGCTATAGTGGCTACTTCATGCATTATCACCACTCCTAAGGAAGATTATGATATTTATTGACATTACATTAGTAATAGTCCTAGATAGTCAGGGAGCACACCTAGATGGAGGACTAGTGCACATGATATGGGAGATGGAGCATCACAAGACCATCTCTGTGTGGGGTCATAGTATACTAGCACATCTCTACTATGATTTGGGACAAGGTGCTTACTAGTAGGTGGAGAGCATGGTGTATTGTACACTATTATGGTTTGGTGTCTAAAGCATATCACATCTACTAGGTCGATGAGATTCCCTTCGGTATGTGCCTTGGGTTACCCATGCTCTTTCAGTTATCCACTGAGATAAGCATGGTAGTATGGAGATTTTCTATTCTCCATCTAGATCAAGAGGAGATCTTATTGGTACCTTACAATTGACGAGGATGTAGAGGGATTAGTTTCTATTAGGTAGAAAATACTATAGTGAGACTATTCTACTATGATTGTGTCATGAGGTAACTTAGGTAGGTATAGGTTCCTTGAGTAGCATTACCATTTTACAAGCAATTAGTGTGAAGTTCGCATAGGATTGGAGATATGAGACAACTCATAGTTGATGATATTGTATCTAGTGATTTAGATGATGAGGATCTTCATATGCCCATAGTCTTTGACACTGATGATGTGGGTGCTACAAATGCATATGAGGAGTGGTGGGTCATAGCACAACCAACTCTAGTATTTCCTATTTATTAGCCTGCAGGCTTCACATCCCTCTTCTAGATCATAGTGATAATGAGGAGGAGATAGGTGTGGAGGTCAGGTCTATGACCTATTTGTGGATGAGGTGGAGGAGGATTATGATGAGGAGGAAGACTTAGACTATGAGGAGGAGGAGGACAAGGAGGACAAGGGCCAACTAATGAGTGAGGGTAGTGGTATAGTAGATGAGGATCCAGTTTCCCATAAGTGGAGAGATTCAGTTCCCACCTAGGTTACTAGATCATAATCAACAATCTAACATGTTCCAACACCAATGAGAATGGAGAGGCTAGAAAAAATTCTATACCTCCTACACCAGACAAGGTTATTTTTACACAACAGGGTGGAGATCTAGGTGTGACACATTATTTATGATTATGATTATGCTCATATTCATGTTTTGATTTATATATACATGTCATGATGTGTATTGATTATCTTTATGATTTCTATCTTGCAGGGTTTGTGAGAGAGTTACATGCTCTCTACCGATGGGCCACCATAGAGATAGTACCTCCTTCACTCGTAGAAAAGGTGATCGACATAGATCGCATGCCCCCATTGATTGTGGAGCAACATCTAGAGCTGGTTGAGCCTTTCACAAGGTTGAGAGGAGCATACGAGAGTGTTTCCAAGTGCACTGATCAAATTGAGTGTGATCTATCAACACTACAGGCTACCTATGATGATCTTTGGTCATCTCAAGATCTAGCGAAGGTTGAGAGACTTCATGGAGAGGTTGTTAGGCTATAGGAAAAGAGAGACTATATAGACCAAGAGCACATGGAGGCCATCATACAAGAGGCTATAGCTGTTGGATAAGCACAGGGCCTATAGGTTGCACTGGATTCTATAGCTATGTCACAATTGTGTACTACTATCTCTCAATAGATTATCTCTTGATAGATGTGATCACCAGGTCCTGAGGGGTCTGGTAGTCGTAGGGCATAGTAGCATTGTATATTTTATGATGTATGTACTTAAAAAAAATTGATGTATATATATATATGATCATTTATGTTTGATTGTTTATGTTTATGTGTTTGAATTAGATGAAAATGCAATTTGTTAAATAATCTTTTTGAGACTATTTAATAAATTTATCCATGATCTAACATGTATTATGCGATCTATTTAAAACTATCTTAGTTTTCTTTTAGATGCAACATTATGATTGAGTATATGTTATGTTAAAACTAAATGGACCTATGATGTAGTTGTATAACATTAAATGCATAGAAGGATCTAGTCTAACATAACATACGAGATTAACTTGAATAGCATGAAACCTAAAGTAACAACCCAAAACTAATTTGAGTAATTACCTTAGTATTCAAGAAACGCCAATGATGTTTTGTTAAGAATGAAGCAATGAGGGAAAATAATGTACCATCTACTACCTCTAACATCACTACTTTAACACTTACACTATTCAAGGAGGTTAGACATAGTACCAATGTAAATGTGTGGCATTAATAGGTTTTTTAAGAGGTGTAATGCCCATTTATGTTAATGTGTATGCTCTAGAACCATAACTTTCATCAATTATGTAAGGTCCTAACAAATTAGGGCTGAATTTTCCTTTTTCTATCAAGGTGGCATTGATGTTACATTGATTCTCAAATAACACCAAATCACCTAAATATTAAATGAACAAGCAATGATGTGATTATTGTAACTATGTTGCATTTTTCTAGAGTAAGTTTGGAGATGCTCAAGAGTGTTAATGCGTCATTCTTCAAGCATTTCAAGTTGATGCAATCACTATTCTTTATAAGTATTATCATCAATAAATCCTTGAAGAGTTATTCTTAATAAATGAATCTCTAACTCCAAGGGCATTATCACCTCGGTACCATAGACAAGGTTATAAGGAGTATTTCTAGTTGATGCTCTAATACTAGTACAATAAGACCATAACACATATGTCAATTGCATGTACCAATACTTATTATGTTTGCTTACTATCTTCCTCAATATTTTCTCAAGAGTCTTATTAGTTAATTCAAATTGACCATTAGATTGCAGGTAGTAGGGTGTTGAAAAATGATGTTGTATGTTAAATGTTTCTAAGAATTTATTCACATCATTATTCTTAAATGGTGTCCCATTGTTTGAAACCAAAGTAGAAGGAAGTCCAAAGTGAGAAATAATGTGTTCCACTATGAAATGACATATTACATCAGTCATTGTTTAACGAAGGGGAACAAATTCTACCCATTTTGTGAAATAATCCATTATGGTAATTATAAATGTATGTTCAGAAGAAGAAGGTGGTTAAATATATCTAGACCCCACACTGAGAATGGCCAAATAGGAACTTGGGCATGAAGCTCGGAAGTAGGAGCATGAATAAAATTGCTATGTTCTTCGCATTTGTGAAATTTATTAATGTATTCAAAGCAATCTTGTTTCATATGTCTCCAATAGTATCATATGTGTATTCACTTTTGAACTAATGATCTTCCTCCAAAATGACCTCCAGAAGCACTTGCATGAGCTTTCACAAGTGTTATGGGGATTTTCGATTGTTTAAGTCATCTAAGCAAAATACCATAAAAGGACCTATATTTCTTATTGGCAAGGATTATATATCTACACGTGAGTTTTTAAATGTGGGCTTGAGTATTCTTAGTTGTTGGCTCAAGAAAGGTACATTATTTTAAATAATTAAATATTGGTGTATACCATTCACTATAGTTCTCTGTGGTCCTTAATAACACTTCTTTGACCTTATATTCTATTGATGGTTGCATAATTGTATGGATAATGAATGTGAAATATTTTGAAGGATCATGAGGAGATATAAGGGAAGCCACACTTGTCATTGCATTTGCATGCTTATTATTTTTTTGTGGGATGTTATCAATGGTATATGAATCAAATGTGTTTAACAAATTCATTGTGAGATCCTTATATTTTGATAATTTTTCATGCATTTCATAATGTGATTTGTTGATTTTCTTAATGAGTAATTGTGAATCATTCAATATATTAATACTTTGAGCTCCCAAAGTTAAAGTGGTGAATAATCCAATAATTAATGCTTCATACTCTATTGTGTTGTTTTTGTATAGGAAGTTTAAGTGGTAAGACAATGGAATAGGATTTTCCATGGGTAGGACTAGTATAACCCCTGTATCAGAGCTAATTCTACACTTCAAGCCATCAAACTATAACTCCCATGTATTAGTTTCAGTCATCAACACATTATCATCAGGGAACGAGCCAATATTAGCTAATGTTAGGGGAGAGGTAGCATCATATAATTGGTCAGTCAAGGCTTGTCCTTTAATTTCTTTTTGTGATAAAAATTTAAGGTCAAACTCGGTTAACAACATAACCCACTTGCTAAACATCCCAATAAATCTGTTTTAGCAAAAGGGTGTTTTAAATGATCAATTTTCATCATTAAATGTATTTCAGCATTCAGTAAGTAATGTCTCAATTTAATAGTAGTGAATACAAGAGACAATTTTTTTTTTTTATCATTGTATATCATGTCTCATAATCAATCAAAATTTGGCTAATTTAATAAACATGATGTTCTTTATTATTTTCATCTTGTTGAGCCAACAATGCTATGAGAGCATGGGTTCATGTTGTTGTATAAAGGATAAAATGTTTTTCTTGCATAGTCCGTTGTAAAATAGGCGGAGTAGCGAGGTAATCTTTTAGACTCTCAAAGGCCTATTTACAATCCCTATTCAAATTGAATTGAACCTCTTTCTTTAGGAGTTGTGTAAAGGGGAATGTTTGGTCTACTAAGGATGCTACAAAATGATGAATAGGTTGAATTCTTCCTTGTAAAGTGCACAATTGAGAAATGTTTCTAGGAGGTGGCATGTTAACTATAGCATCAATTTTATTTGTGTCCACCTCAATGCCTATGTGAGATACAATGAAACCTAAAAAATTTCCACTATCTACCAAAAGACACTTTTTTAGATTCAATCTCATGTTATATTTTCACATTCATTCAAAGATTTTTCGAAGAATACTCATATTGTCTTGTCGAGTTAAAGATTTGGCTAGAATATCATCAACATTCAATCTTCCAAAATCTTATGTATGTAATCATGAAATATCAATTTCATAGCTCTTTGATATGTTGTTCCTGGATTCTTTAATCCAAAAGGCATGACAACCCAACAAAATGTTTCCCAAGCTATAGTAAAGGTTGTCTTATATTGATCTTGAGGGTTGATAAAGATTTGATTACATCCATAAAATCCATCCAAGAATGACAAAAAAGCATGTGGGTGTGTGCAAGAAGTTGAGTCCACTTTTTGGCCACAAAGTGGAAGTGTTTTCCCTAATTTTCAGAATTTGTCACATTTTACCTTAAAATTTGAAGCACTTAGAGATGAAATCTTAAAAAAAGTCACTAATCATAAAATGTAGTACTTGAAGTCTAGTTTCCAAATATGTCATTTATTTCAATACCTAAATGATAAAAATTGGTTTTTAATAAGCGTTTATAAAAACCACTATTTAATTTAAGTCACTTGTTTTTACCATACCATGCATGTGTATGTCATCCATATTTTGACCAAAACAATCATATTTTTCTAAATCCTTTTGGGAAAAGATTCATAACTCACTGAAGCACATTTTCGATATTTTTTTGTTAAATTTTTATTGGCCATATTTGTTGTTTTAAAAAAGCATTGTGTACATCACACATAAGATGACCTAAACTTACCATTTTTTTAATTTTTTTTTCAAATTGAAAAGAATTGTCTGAAGTATGTTTTGGTGCAATTCGTTTTACAAAAAAATATTTTAATAAAGAGTTATTAAAATACTAAAAAACCATAATAATTCAAGTTTATGGATTAGTTTCATTAGATATTAATTGAAAAATAGAAAAAAAAATCAAATTGTAAAAAAAATCACATATTTGGAATCTACACTGTCTCATCTATAATGGGTTTTAATTTCATAAAAAACTTCTACAAAATAGGTCTTCAGACATATGTCCAAAGTCACTATTATCCTATGACATTAACATCACCTTCAAGTTGCAGGTCAAACCAGGTCTAAAGCTTAGGTTCGAGTCCCCAAGCCATTTCTCAAACAAAAAAAAAGTCAAAAACCTAACCAAATATTCATATTTTAAAAAACGGGATCCCATTCCTATTTTAAAACAAGATCTTGTTTCATAAAAAAACATTTTTTTTATGGTTCTATGAAATGGGATCTCGTTTAGAAAATTGCCAAAAGACAAAAAGTTTCCAAAACTAGAAAGTTTTCAAAATGAGACCCCATTTTGAAAACTTGTCATTTTTGGAATTTTTTTATTTTTGGAAGTTTTTCAAAATGGGATCCCTTTTTTGAATTTAGACTCAGGATCCCAAAGCTAAATGAGATATTGTTTATTCAAAAGTGGGATCATATTTTTTACAAGCCAATTTCATTTTTTTTCCTAAGGAAAAAACTTCCACATTTCATGGACTCATCTTCTTGCATTTACCCATGTCCCGCAAAAGAGTCCACTATCATGTCAATATTAGGAAGGGTAAAATCATCTTTCAAAGATGCTATATTCAAATCACAAAAGTTTTCTTAAATATGATTATCAGGTTTTGTGACTGCAAAAATGTTTGAGATCCAAGGAGAATAATCAATAGGTTGTATAAAACCAGCTTCGAGGATTTTCTCAATCTTAGCCTTAACTAATAAGGCTATCTGAAGATTCATCTTTCGTATCTTTTTTCTAACTAGTTTATCATTTTCTACAAGGAATGTGTTGTGTCTCACTATGTTAACATTAATTCCTAGCGTATCTGAATAAGTCCAAGAAAAAACTTTGGGAAATTCATGAAGTAAAATTACATGGTCTTCTTATTCATCTTCGTTAAGGCACTTTCCTATCTTAATCACTTTCTGCTCATCAATTATATCCATTTCTATGTTGATTGTATCTCCCAAAGGAAGTGTGATTTGTTTCAGAATTTCAGGATTGTGTTCTTCATTGTCCTTATCATTCTTATTACTTTCCTTTTCTTTACCTTGTTGCTTAGCACTAATCATAGCACATGTAACCCATTTCTTTTAGGAGTACATGGTTTCTCATAAACTCCTAACATTTCTTTCAAGGCTTCATCATCTACAAATTATTCCACAACTTGTAACATCCCTCTTTGACCAACCGAGCCCAAAAATAGTAGATTCTTCCCTCTTTACTTCATAATTCATCCATTCTTCATTCAATCCATCTCTTTTGGAATCCTCTAATTATTTAGCTCATATCTCTTTACATTCTCAAGCACTTCAAGTAACACTTCAACACTCCATTGCAACAACGACACTCCATCAACCTCGTAAAGCAAGTGTGAAGCAATCCATTGCAGTGTGAGCTTGAGGTTTTATGAGACCTCCCTTCATCACAGTCAAGGTTGTGGTGATTTTTCAAGCCTTCTTTCTCGTCCATTGGCTAGTGAGATCTTAATGGAAGTGGTAATGTTTCACTCCTCTCCTTTACGATTTGGTTGAGTAGCTCTTTACTATTTTCTACTATTATTTGTAATCTTTCCTTCTTCACTTCTTTATTGCATATTTCTCTATGATTGTTATTTGGCTATCCGTGGAGGTGGAAACACCAAAACAAGGGTTTGATTGAGGTAGACCGCTATATAGCCCAACAAATTTCCCCTCTTTCTTGTGTGTAGGTGGATGTTCTTTCAGAGCTAGCTAGCGAATCAACACCTTAGTGAGATTATCCTTATTACTTTAGTTTTTATCTACTTGCTCTATCACATCCATTTGTATCTCTCATACTTCATAATTTTGTTTTGTTCATTTAGGAGTCATTAGCTAGGCCATCAGCTTGGTTTCTAGTGGTTCATATTGTGTTCTCTATCCTTTGATTGTATGGATGCCAATGCACCTGAGAGATGCTAGTGCATCATGCTGTCATCCCAGAATCATGCTTTCATCCTTGGGCAGAGAGTTACCCAAGGTATAGTATTGAATCTGAAAACCAACTCACCTATTCTAAATTTGGATTTTAGGTCTATAGAGTGATCAAAGTGCATTATAGTCCCCATCATTCTCATCCCTCATTTCAAATACCCCTTTAGAGTAAGATAAGTTAGGGAAGCCTTCTACTCTCAGCTTTCTGTGACCTGGGGCCTTAACATGGTTGGTCACCCTCTCTTACATTTTTAGTGAACCCAATGTGAACCATTTTGGTTTTGTTTTGTGATACTAAAAGAACCTTGCCTAGTATTATAGGAGAATTGTAGGTGTGAGTGTTGTGGGGCTCCTCATGTCGCAACCTAGCTTGCAACCCCTAGTAGGTGTAGTTGGAAGGTTCTAAAAGTGTTGCACAACAAAACCTTAATTGGGTCACTATCCTATCTTGTAACCTTTGGGGGGCTTTGTGAGAGTGTTGTTTAAGTTCACATGATGGCCTCTTTCCTGCATCAACCTATTCCATCTACATAGCCTATGAGAAAAATTACTGGTATAACCTTCACTACATAGGATCTATCGATGGGCTTTAACATGAAACCCTCTCCTCTCTACATCCTCACACGAATTAACAAAAAAAATATAGTAGGTTTTCTCATTGATCCAACATCTCAAGTAAATATCATAACTAAGGAGATCATGCCAATCGACATTCTACATAAAAGTGGGTATGATGCACCCATGAGCACCATTCACACACATGATAGACTTTTTGTAACTCCTCTAGGTAGTATTTTCCTGTCGGTCTTGGTCGGACCTAAATACATGAATATTTTGTTCAACATAATACCAAGATATGAACTCTTCAGAGTGAAGCTAGGTATCCCCTGGTTAGTTGCTATGAATTCCGTGTCCTTGTTTGTGCATAAGTGTATAAAATTTATCCACGAGGGCTCCATGCATGGGTAGTTACTCCTTGGATTACTCTTGGACTGTGTTTTTTGGTCCTCTTCAACTTAGGGAGGACCTTTTGTACAAAAATTATAAAAATCACAAGAGAAGGCACTTAATGCCAAGAATGAGATACCCTCCATCGCCTTATGCTATTTCACATAGGGCTTGCTTAAAAGTTGACAGTGATGCTGCCAAGGCACATAGAAGGGAAGAAGAGAAGTAGTCCTAAGATCCTCCTTCTTCCTCTTATGTTGTTCAGTCTGACACTCATTCTTTCCCTATTGTGGTTCCATCAAATTATGTTCCACGTCTACAAGAGAATCTTATGGTTCTTGCTTGGCAAAAGCCCAAACATCCCACATTTTAGCTTTATGTTTTTCCCATAGAGCCTAGGCCGATTTGGTATGGCAAGAAGAAAGGTTCCTATGCAAAATATTTTATGTTCTGACCTTTGCGTCCTCCTACTGCTTTTGTCCCCAAAGCAGTAGATGAGAAGAGGCCCAATGCCAAGGCATTAGAGCTAACTCTCCCTGCTACTTCTCAACCTATTCCCCCTGCTCCCATTTAGGAGCTTGTCCCTCTACTGGAAACAAATATGGAGGACACTCCCATAGCTGAGTAGGAGTCTTTTGTCCCTTCCTAGCTTCTAGTCTCTAGTTCTAAGAGTTGTAGAAACCACCTTATGTGTGAGCAGAAGCACCGAAAAAAGGCTCTCATAGTTGAGTAGGCCATCTTGCTAAGGAAGGAAGAGGAGATGACCACCCTTGCTTCAGGGCCTCCTGATGCATCCTCCTCTCTCCTCCCATTTGCTTACATACAATCTAGTTTAGTATTGCTTCCAACTTCCACTGTGAGTATGAATGCACCTGACCCAAAAAAGGTGCAGGTGTTCATTGCTCCTTTGGTGGAGCCACCCTTGTTGATGTCCCTTATACATGTCCCTCCTTTCCCAAAGCTCGTAGATATGATGAGCACTTCAATGGTATCTACTGTAGTTTTATCTTCCTCCTCTTCCTCTGCTCCTTTGGCCTCATTTGTGCGTAGTTCACATTCCCCAATAGAACAAAAGGTGGAGGGTGGTCCTTCCACTAATGGAGGGTGTAAGAGGAGCTCACCTTCCCTAAAAAGTGGTCCCATGCTGGCCTATTCTATCTTAGTGATAGAACCAACCCTAGCTTCCCTTGAGAGTGTCATCGCTCCCAAGTAACTCAATTAGCCTAGTAGTGAATCACAAGCATAACCTTCTTCATCCATTGAGGTATGGCATGGCACTATGATGAAGTACATGTTTAACTCTTTGGATGAAGTTTTGGCCTTGTTAGCAATCTTTATGAAATCACTGACCATAGCTCCATAAGAGCCTAGTGGAGAAGACCTTGTGGGGCCTTCTTCCTTAGCCCTTGTTGTAGGGGGTTAGAAGCTCCTTCTCTTAACATCCCACCACTACAAGCTCTCCCTCCTTCCCCTTATGAAGATCTAGATTGAGAAGCGGATGACCTGTTGGTCAATCAATGTTATGGGGAGGCCTCTTCTTTATCTTTAGATTAGATGTGTGTTTGTTATGATGTGTTCCCCTGTGATTGTGTTGTGTTCCTATATGACCCTTGTTACCCTTGTTGGTGCTTAGATACAAGTGTGGTTTTTCTATCGTAAACCTTCTTCTATTTGTATCATCATTCTTCCATGTTTGTGATTGATTTTAGATAAATTAGGGATGATGCAAAATGTTGGGGGTATTTAGGCTCCCCTTCCATGTTGACCAAATTTTTTAGTTTCAATTTTTTTTATATGCATTCTTCCTAGTCTAGTTGGCAATTGATGATATTTTTCCTTGCACCATGGTTACCTATTATTTATATAAGCATGAGCAGATCTGACCTCATGAAACTACATCCCCCTATGCCCTTTGTGATAATCTCTTTTTCCCTCTTTTCTTTTATCTTTCTCTCTTCTTTGCTTAAGTTGTCCCTTTCATGTGTGACAACACCATTACTTTTATGTTTGGAAAACACATTCATGGCCAATGAATCTTTTCTCAAGAATCCTCACAAATTTTTTCAAGAATTGCACCCTAAACTTGGACCCCTAATGGAATGTGTTTCCTTCATCATGGGTTCATAAATAAAGAACTAGATAATCTTTTCTTTGAGGTGAACATAGAAATATTTGACCATGAAAATCTTCTTCCTTTTGAATTCCTTAATGAAGTGAACATCTTTTGAAAGGATTAATTGATGATGAATCAATTTGAGAAGCAACGTCTCTTCTACACTTTCAAACAACATGTCCCTTGAGTGGACCCCTTCTTTACATTGAGTTCCCAAGGGACCCCTTTGAAATCTTTCCAACTTGTTGATGGTCTACACGACTATCTACTTTCTTGCTTGTGTCATTGCTTTCTGACATGTTCTATCTATGGGTAGACATTTCACTTTGTAGGGGCACTTGTGAAGCCACTTTTTGGCTCTGTGGAGTCTCCTTCTTTGGGTTTCCTCCATGTGAGAGATCTTGGGGATCACTCACTTGCAGGTCTGTGGGTCTGTAAGGCACTTTTTCTAGGTTTCCTTTATGTGAGAGATCTTGGAGGATGCCTTCCTTGTAGGTCTGCAGGTCTGCAAGGTGCTTGTTCTAGGTTTTCTTCATGTGAGAGATCTTTGAGAATGCCTTCCTTGCAAGTCTATAGATTTGTAAGGTGCTTGTTCCAGGTTTGCTTCATGTGAGAGATCTTCGAGGACACCTTCCTTGTAGGTCTGCGGGTCTATAAGGCACTTGCTTCTTGGGGCTTCCTTCATGTGAGAGATCTTGGGGATCACCTCCTTATAGGTTTATGGGCCTATAAGATGCTTTCATTCTACAACTTCATAGTTCTATGGGGCTATGGAGTCCTTTGCTTTCCCTACGCTTTCAAGCTTGCTAGATCACGGTCTACTTCCTCAATAGTTTAGGTATACATTTCTAACCCTATTCACTCTTCAGTCTACTTTATCAAAGCACTCATCAATATTCATGCTCACTAAAGTGGGGGAAAAATGTATAGGAGTGAATTTTCACCCCTTACACAAATTCCCCTTTTACATGTATCCTCACCTTAAAAAACCAAATCCAAAGTCAAAATTCCACATCAGTTGGCTGACTTCCTTCCACTTGGCATATATCCTTTATGTTGGTAGAAGATTTTTTTTGAGGGTATGTTTTTGATGTGCAGATGTCCACATGGTATGCTTGCATCCCTAATGGATTCCTATGTCTAAATTTAGCAGAGGCATTACACTTCATATTCGGAATGATTTGTAATGTCCCTCTTCAACCAACCGACCTCGAAAATGGTAGATTTTTCCCTCTTCACCTTCAAATTCATACATTCTTCATTCAATCCATCTCTTTTGGAATCCTCTATGCATTTGGCTCATCTGTCTTTGCATTCTCAAGCACTTCAAGTAGCACTTCAACACTCCATTGAAGAAACAACACTTCATCAACTCTGTAAAGCAAGTGTGAAGCAAGCCATTGCAGCATGGGGTTGAGGTTTTGTGAGACCTCCCTTCATCATTGTTGAGGTTGTGGTGATTGTTCAAGCCTTCTTTCTCCTCCATTGGTTAGTGAGCTCTTGGTGGAGGTGGTAACATTTGGCTCCTGTCCTTTACGATTTAGCTGAGTAGCTCTTTACTATTTTATAGTGTTATTTACATTCTTTCCTTCACTTCTTTATTGTATATTTCTCTATCATTGCTATCTAGCTATTCATGGAGGTGGAAACACTAGAATGAGGGTTTGATTAAGGAAGAACCCTATACAACCCCAACAAAATTTACCCTCTTTCTTGTGTGTAAGTGGACATGGTTTAAGAGCTAGCTAGAAAATTGACACCTTGGGAAGATTATCCTTATTACTTTAGTTTTTATCTACTTTCTCTATCACATCTGTTTGTATCTCTCATACTTCATAATTATGTTTTGTTCATTTAGGAATCATTAGCTAGGTTGTTAGCTTATTTTCTGGCGGTTCATATTGTATTATCTTTCCTTTGGTCATATGAATGCCAATGCACCTGGGAGACACCAACATGCCACTCTGTCATCCAAAAACCACACTTTTTTCCTTAGGTAGAGAGCTAGTTGAGATACAATATTGAATCTTAAAACCAACCACCTAGGCTAAATTTGAATTTTAGGTCTGTAGAGTGATAAAATGGCATTATAGTCCTCATCATTCTCATCCCTCATTTCAAACACCCCTTTAGAGTGAGGTAAGTTAGGGCAGCCTTCTGATCTCAACTCTCCATGACCTAGGTCCTTGATGTGGTTGCTACCCCTCTCTTACAAAGTATTAATCAATTTAGGATGCTTCAAGGTGAAAGTTATTTTAGGGTTACAATGATAGTGTTGATGTTTAAAGAGGGCCTTTTTGGTTCTTGTGTTATCTTAGAAGGACAATATCCCAAACCACATTTTGTTTCTTGTGTGTTAGGTTCTATAGGAACATAGATGCCTTGTTCTTTCCTTCCATGTATCCTTTTCCACTATAACAAAGTTGTTTCATAAGCTCATAACCTCTTCCATAAAGTTTCTCCATTTCTTTCAGGCTTGGTGGTTGTTAATAGTCTATCTTGTCAAATTTTATTGTATAGCCTATATCTTCTTCTAGAGTAGATGAGGTAGATTCTTGTGAGTTTTCTTTCGAATTCTACATTGAAATTACCATTGGTTTCTTTTATTTTTTAGTTTCTTTTGTTGTAATTTTTTATTTTCCCATAAATTTTGGTGTGAGGTCTAAATAACCCCAATCATCTTCAAATAACTTTGACACTTTTTCCATCTCATGTTTCTATGCATTCATAGGTTCTATCTTTGAAGTTTGAATTAATATGTTTCAAGGACTTGTCATCCATTTTTCAACTTGTAAGAAACTTTCACACTCATGATCTATTTCAATTTGGTATACTTTGTTGTTCTAGACATACTTCATGATATGATGAAGAGTCGAAGGCACCGCACGCATCCCATGAATCCAAGGTTTTCCTAAAAGAAGATTGTATGAAGATCATAGGCATAACGTGAATAGGAGTTTGTAATGTAGCCTTTCCAACAATAACATGCAAAGTAATCACAAAAAGTGGTTTATTTCCTACATTATCAAATCCTTGAGTCAATAAGGACTCAGGTTCAATTTTTTATTTATCCATGCCAATTCTATCTAGAAGGGTCACACTACACACATTAAGGGTTGAGCCATTATCAATAAGGGTTCACTTTATTCCTATCCTATTGAATATAGCTATTATCACTAAGCCATCATTTTTCTTTCTAATCTCCAAGGGAGGTAGCTCATGATGATGAAAATTAATGTCTATGTTAATCGTATTCATTCCTTGAATTAGAGCTACTACATCACTTGCATTTGTGCTAGAGGGAACCACAACTTGTTACAAGGATGTTTGAAGCATAGTATGATACTTAGGTGAATTTTTAATTAGGTTCCATGGGGATATCTTTGTAGGAGTATTCTTAATTTTTTCAACAAGATAATACTCCTAGCCACTATGCAAAGGTAAATGAGGAGCACTAGGAAAGATGGGTTGAGGCAATGGTAAGGATGTTGAAGTTGTTTGTCTTGGTTATGGATTGTTTCTAGTGTTATATGTATGAGCAATAGTATTATAACTTGATTTCTATGAAACATTATTCTTAGGTGCTTTAAGGATGAAAATATGATTTGTTTTGAGTTTTAGATTGGTTTGAAGGTGGGCATAGGATGAGTTGAGGTTAATTCACATTAACTTCTCTTTTTTTCAATTTTTTGTAACAAGACTTAGTGGGTGAACCTTGTGAGATGAAATCCTCAAGGGATTCATCTAACATTTCAAAGTCATCACTACTAAAAGGCTTGTGGGTTAGGTTAACTTAGAAAAATAGATCTAACATTCTCAAATAACTATGCATTCTCCAAGGGGTTCATTAGTTTATAGGTGTTTCGGTTTTGTTTTCTAATGAATTCCAAGTGTAATCCAATCTTATCAAACTAGGAACTAATGATAGAAATAAAAAGTGTAGTAATCTAATTCTATCCACAATTGAAATGAAACCAAATTAAGCTACATCTAATGAAATGAATGAAATAGAAACTCATTAAACTGAAATAGATATCTAATAATAGTAAACTAAAACACATGAATTGTTGAAAACGAAGGTAATATTGTAGATTAAAACTTGTAAAATTATGAGACTGTAGATCTAATTAAGTGTTCTTTGCACAATTATTTGTGTATGATTAATTTGTTTAGATCAATTTTACCAATTGTAGAAAGAGATAGAATATTATAGAAGAATGAGACTAGGAGATATAAGTGACACAACATATATGGGGAGAAACCATTTTGAGAAACAAATCCACTAGAATCAATAGTTCTTGTATTATTTAACCTTAGAACAAGATTACAATAATACTGCATCAATCCTTGATTGATATGCTTCCTTTCCTTCAACAGTCCTTCTTCACAACCTGCAATAAACTATCATGGAACTTTCATACACTTGTTGCAATTAATAGACAATAATATGAGCATGAAAAACTCATAATAGTTCTTCAATACAAGATCATAAAGCTCCTCACAAAAATCTATGCCTAGATTGGGCAAGTAGAGTTTCACAATGTAAGCTAAAGTCAAACCAAAGTCTCCCTCAATTTAGGTGCCCCAAACTAAACACTTAACTGAAATTTGGTCAAGAAGATATCATGCAAACTTCACCTCAAAGTTGGTGCCGAAGAATGGGCCCACTTGAATGAGCCTTATAAATATCTTCTCATGCAAAAGGTGTTAATTGAAAGATGCCAACTTGGGTGCCCAAGGTGGACCCAAGTCAATCTTAGTTAACTAAAACACATCTCTGCACCAATTCATACAAACATTATGCATGATATATCATCAATACTTAGCTAAAAATACCCACTTAAATTATCTACCATGCAACTAAATTCATTAGTCATGCAACTCAAGCCAACTTAATTCAACTAGCATTCAACTCAAAATAACTATACGCAACAGAAGATAACTGAACCATATGTAACTGAACTAAACTAAAATAAACTAAACTAAACTAAACTAAACTAAACTTAACTAATACTGAAATAATATTGAATTGATAGTGCCACTCCACTCATGTAAATATCAATCCCTAATTTTTAGGATCAAAACATGCATCACTAAAGTGTTATCAATACTCCAAATAGTTAACTGAAGCAAGGTGAGTTCCACCTTCCATGTGGGTGCCCCATGTGATCCTATCTTGTAGGAGCTCTTCTTAGTGTCCCCACATGTTCCTATCATTTATGAATAATTAAAAATGTCAATTTACATGTTCATTTCATTCAAATTTAATCTCTTTCTAATCCTAGTGTTGGGGAACACTTTCCAAGGAATTAGGTGATACATGAAATATATTTAGGATTTCAATTAAATGGCATCTTATTCCCAACATTCTCCCACTTAACATTATACATTGCTATTATTCTAAAAAAGGAATCACTATTATAAATCAAGTACAAGACTCAAGGCCAATGGCCTTCCTACACCAAGAGAACTTATCTGTAGGAATTGGTTTCATAAGATAATCTGCAACATTGATCAAAGTGTCAACTTTTTCAATCAATACCTTCCCACTCTCAACCATCAAAAAGTGGTACTAAACATAAAAATTCTTAGTATGAGCATGATATATATGATTTTTGGCTAAAAAAATAGCACTCTGACTATCACATTCAAGTCTAATTTTCTTGCAATTAAAACCAATACCTTCCCAAGTCTCTGTAACCAAACTACCTCTTTAGAGGCATGTGTAGAAGCCATGTACCCTGCTTCTATGGTGGAAAAATCAATTTTTGGATGCCTCTTACTCATCCAACTAACCTCAACTCCAAACAAAGTAAACACATAGCCACTTGTCGACCTACAACTATCTAGGTCCCTTGCCCAACCTAAATCAACAAAACCATGTATGTCCACTGATTTGTGCATAATATAAATATCATTAGCACCATGATAAACCAAATAGTAATCATAAGTACCTCATAGATATCTAAACACCCTCTTAACATAAGTCCAATGTTCTTTACTAGGGTTAGACATAAACCTACTTAGAACTCCCATGGCTTGGGCTATATCTAGTCTTGTACAGACCATTGCATACATCAAACTACCAAGTGCATTGGAATATGGAATTTTAAATATTTCCTCATGATAAAAATCAGATTTATGACCCATGTCTAAACTTAACTTCATGCCAACCGGTAAAGGAATATTAATTGGTTTACTATCATGCATATTAAACCATTTCAAAATAGTATCAACATAGTTTCTTTGACTTAAGCAAAGATTTTTGTTACCTCTATCTCTGAAGATCTCCATACCAAGGATATATTTTACATCCCCAAGATCTTTCATCTCAAATGTGCTAGAGAGTTGTGCTTTCAATTCTTTGATCATTACCTTGTTGTTACCAATAAACATGTCATCAACATACAAGATAGTAATTAAAAGTTGATCATCAATACATTTTATGTAAACACAATGATCTTCCTCACTCCTAACATAACCAAATTTTAATGCAAAAACATCAAACTTCTGGTGCCACATTCTAGGTGATTGTTTCAATCCATATAAAGATCTCTTTAACATGCGGACCATTAATTATTTTCCTTTTACAACAAAACCATTAGGTTGCTCATATAAATCTCCTCTTCAAGATTCCTATGTAAGAAAGCAATTTTCATATCTATTTGCTCTATCTCAAAATCATAAGCAACAACAATAGATAAAAATAATATAATAGAAGTTAATTTAGCAACAGGAGAGAATATTTCATTAAATTCAACTCCCTCTCTTTGGGAGTAGCCCTTGGCTACTAATCTAGCCTTGTACCTTTCGAGATTACCATTTGATCCAATTTTATTTTTAAAGATCCATTTACAACCAATGGACTTTCTTCCTTTGGGAAAACTCTCAAGATCTCTTGTGCCACAAGTATCCAAGGAAACCATTTCCTCATGCATAGCTTGTGACCAAAGCTTGTTCTCATCTGAAGAAAAAGCTTCCCTGTAAGATCTAGGTTCATCATTAGTACTCATTAAAGAAAATATAAAATGAAACTTAGGTGGGCTACACCTATCAACGAGATTCTATTGTCTTATGGATCTTCTCAAAGAAGGTTCTTCTTGTTCCTTAATATGCTCATCATGAGAATCTATCTCAGAAATCTATGAACTTTCCTCATCCAATCCATCTAATTGTTCTTCAACATGTGCATCTTCATTCTTCTCAGTATTTGTCTCAAAATGCACTGTTTGAGAAATAGCCTTCTCCTTTGGTTGTTATTCTCCTATATAAGATCTAAATTCCCTAAAAATCACATCTCTAGATAAAGTAATTTTTTAGGTTAGAGGATTCCAAAGATTGTAACCTTTTACATTTTCACCATAGCCTATGAATATGCATTTATGTGCTTTTGGATCCAATTTGGACCACTTTTCTTTAGGCACATGAACAAAATCCTCACAACCAAAGATCCTTAAATGTGCAACACTAGGTTTCCTACCTAACAACATTTCATAAGGGGTTTTATCTTTAATAGATGAACTAGGAGATCTATTGATTAAATAAAAAGTACTTATAGCCTCGTCCCAAAAGCACCAATCTAGCTTATTACTACTTAACATACTCCTAGCTCTTTCCATTAAGGTACAGTTCATCCTTTCTACTAGTCCATTTTGTTGAGGTGTATATGGAGTAGTTTTCTATCTCACAATTCCTACATGCTTACAATAATCATCAAATTCCTTAGAACAATATTCACCACCATTATCTGATCTCAACTCTTTTATCTTAAATGATCTATTTGTTTCTCAACTAAAGCCTTAAATTATTTAAACTTATTGAACACATTAGATTTTTTATGCATAAAATAGATCCAAGTGTATCTTGAAACATCATCAATAAATGTGACATGATTTATCTAGATATTCCAATAGAGTCAATATCTGTAGGACCCATAACATCTGAATGAATAATCTTTAATAATCCTCTAGCTTTATTTGTTCAATTAGGAAATGAAGATCTAGATTTCTTTCCAAACACACAATGCTCACAAAAATCATTTTTTCCAATATTATATTTAGGAATAACATTAAACAATTTCTTATTAAGAATGGTCCTAAGACCTTTTTCACTAATGTGGCCCAATCTATGGTTCCACAACATACATGTATTTTCAGCTTCAATTACATTGGTTGGCTTATTCAAATTGGAGGTATTAATTTCAAACAAAGTCCCAATCTCAGATCCTTTAGCAACCACCATATTCCCTTTTTACCAATCTACAACCACCTTTGTAAAATGTCACATGCATTCTAGAATCATTGAACGTAGACACAAAAAGTAGATTTCTAGCAAGTCTTAGAATATGTAAAAAATCATTAAGGGTCTTAACCCTACCATCACTTAAACACAACTTTACCTCTCCTTTTCCCATAATATTTTTTGTTGTATTATCTCCAAAGAAGACATTCCCTCCATCATATGTAGTATACTTAATGAACCACTCCTTGTTAGGAGTCATATGATAGGAACAACCCGAATCAATATGCCAAGATTCATCACTAACAATATTAGATGTAATGATTAATGCATCATTACCATCATCTGAGGATTTCTCTATAGAAGCATCAGAACTCTTTTTCTTGTTCTTACAATCCTTCTTTACATGTCCCAATTTCCCACAATTCCAACACTTTACCTTACTCTTACTAGGGGTTTTAGACTATCCTTTGGACTTACCCTTTCCTTTCTTGTCTCCATCAGGTGCCTTTTGCTTAGGCCTACCTCTTACAAACAATACATCTTGGGATACTATTTTAGACTTCCTCCTCATCTCCCTTGATAGGAGAGTAGGAATTATATTTTCCATCGTAGGATTTGCACCACTACCACTAATAGCAACAACTAGATTTTCTCAAGACTTTGGTAAAGGAAAAAGTAACAAAATGCATTTATATTCATCTTCTAGCTTTACATCTATAGATGATAATTGAGTTAGAATCAAATTAAAAGCATTTAAATGATGTGCAATAGAATCACCATCTTTCATCTTTAAAGAATACAATTGTCTTTTTTCGATACAACTTATTAGTAAGTCTTTTGGTTTGATAGATATCAACTATCCTCTTCCACAATTTATATGTGGTAGCTTCATCTCAAACATTCAAGAGAACAACATCAACAATACATAACCTTATGGTCCCTCTCGCCTTCTTATCAAGCTTATCCAAAACCTCATCTGACATCATTGTAGATGGCTTTGTCTCATTACAAACAAATAACCACTGATCTCTCTCTTCAAGGAGATCCTCCATTTTTAGTTTCCACATCTCATAACTAGATCCATTAAATATATCAATATCTAGATGAGAAGTAGAACTCATTTTAACAGACTTCTTTTATAAATCTACAATAACACAATAGTAAAAACTCCTACTACAACCATAAAACCTTCAAACTTTTAAGAGAAAGGAATCCCAAACCCTAACCAACCATTAGCTCTACTACCAAATGTTGAAAATGAAGGTAATATTGTAGCTTAAAACTTATAAAACTATGAGAATGTAGATCTAATTAAGTTGTATTTTCCACAATTCTTTGTGTATGATTAATCTATTTAGATCAATTTTACCAATTGTAGAAAGAGACAAAAGATTGTAGAAGAATGAGACAAAGAGATAGAAGTGACACAACATATATGTGGAGAAACCCTTTCAAAAAAAAACTCCACCAAAATCAATAGTGCTTGTATTATTTAGCTTTAGAACATGATTACAATAATATTGTGTCAATCCTTGATTGATATGCCTCCTTTCCTTCAATAATCCTTCTTCACAACCTGCAATAAACTCTCATGGAACTCTCATACACTTGCTACAATTAATAGACAATAATATGAGCATGTAAAACTCATAAGAGTTGTTCAATACAAGAGCATAAAACTCCTCACAAAAATCTATGCCTAGATTGGGCAAGTAGAGTTCCACAATGTAATTTGAAGTCAAACCAAAGTATTCCTCAATTTAGGCACCCCAAACTAAACACTTAACTAAAATTTGGTCAAGAAGATATCATACAAAATTCACCTAAAATTTGGCACCCATGAATGGGTCCACTTGATTGATCCTTTTAAATATCTTCTGATGCAAAAGGTGTTAACTAAAATATGCCAACTTGGGTGCCCAAGGTGAACCCAAGTCAATCTTAGTTAACTAAAATATATCTCTCCACCAATTCATGCAAACATTATGCATGATTGATCATCCCCACTTAACTGAAAGTATCCACTTTTTATATGTCATGCAACTGAAGTCATTAGTCATGCAACTCAAGTTAGCTTGAAATTCAACTAGCATTCAACTCAAAATAACTACATGCAACTAAAATTTTAACTGAACCATAACTGAACTGAACTAAACTAAACTAAACTAAACTTAATTGAACTGAACTGATATTTAACTAATACTAAATTGATACTAAGTTGATAGTGCCACTCCACTCATGTAAATATCAATCCCTAATTTTTAGGATCAAAACATGCATTACTAAAGTGTTATCAATCCTCCAAATATTTAACTGAAGCGAGATGGGTTTCACCTTCCATGTGGGTACCCCATGTGCTCTTATCTTGTACCTGAGCTCTTCTCAAACATCCCCACATGTTCCTATCATTCAGGAATCACAAATGTCAATTTACATGTTCATTTCATTCAAATTTAATCTCTTTCTGATCCTAATGTTGGGGAACACTTTCCAAGGACTTAGGAGATACATGAAATATGTTTAGGATTGCAATAAAATGGCATCCTATTCCCAATATGAATGAAGCTTTCAATGTTGTAAAATGCAGATTCAGGTCTAATACAAAACTAAATCTCCCAAAGGGGAGTATGAGTCCTAGTTAGGGTTTTTGAAGGGTAAAAATGTTGAAAAAGCAATCAACATAGAATTCCTAGAAATCAAGTAAAACAACCTATCGAGAATAAATTTCCTAGAGGGGTGAATGAGTCCTAGATTAGGGTTTTTACACTAAATTAAACAAATTCTAAGCTGACTCTAAGGATTATAACTTGTATGTTTTTTTGACTATGTGCAATTACAAATTTCAAATGAAATTCAATGATGTAAGATGCAAAAATGCAACCTATATGCATTTTCAGTAATGAAAGATTTAGAAGCCCTAAATGAAAATTAACTAATGCAAGAACTAATGCAAAGCTAATGTAAGCTTGATCTATGACTATGATGCACTCCAAATAAGAAATAAGGTTTCCAAAGGTTAGTTTCACCAAAATGAACACAAAGGAAATAGGGTATGCTCCACCTTTTAGGAGATTTAACAAAAAAGAAAGGGAAAGGGATCTATCCTATTTTTCTATTAATTCATTCAAGGAAACCCTAAAGGTCTCAACTTGTTGATTTAATTGAGAGAAGGATATTGGTACAATATGACATAGATAATAAAACTTGAAATCAAACTAATAAATAGAGAAATATAGAAAGGAACTTGGAGGATCAGACATGACTAAGAAAGCTATGAAAACCTTGAATTTAAAAAAAAAAAACTATATTAGGACCCATACACTAGACTAGGCAATTTAGTCATAGATTAGGATTTTTGGGCAAAAAATAGAATCTCATAGTGACAAGTTTGAATCCACTAAAATCTGGTAAAAGTGCTATACCAAGACTCATACACCCAAGGTGGTGATTTAGTCTTGTTATAATTTTCTAGAAAATTGATATTTGAATATGTTCTCCTATCTTTGTACTTCTTTCTTATGTTTTCCAGAAATAGTTTCCGGATTTGAACTTTCTAAAAATCTGCAAAACAAAATATTGTGTTGATTTGCTTATGGGGGTTTGACTCAGTCAAACCCCTAGTTTGGTAATTAAACCTTGATAGAAACATTTAGATCTTGAAAGGAAATGTGTGTGAAATTTGTAATATTAAGTGCATCTAAGATTAAGAGATCTAAAATGAAATGAAACCCTATCCTAATGTGCTAGAATAGGATGTGCAAATAAAAGATAAAGATGATGACTCACTTTGGGAGATCTCTAACCACCCTAATAAGCTAAAATAAGGTATGTACCTTCCTTTAGGTAGAAATTAGAATGATAATGTATGATGGAATCACTTAGGAAACAATTCATTAGGCTTGGTTCAATGGCTAGTTACATTTGCCCAACCTAGAATCCATCATGATTCTCCATAGGAAACCATCATCAATCCTTGACAATGCTAGATATTGAATTGAAAGTGATCTTGAAGACTTGCAAAAAAACTACAATGTTGCTCCAAGACATCAACTTTATTTTCTCCTTGCTCTTAAATACTTGAAAATCTCTCTTGAAGGCTCTTGCTTGAAAGTTCTAGGATTGCTTAGCTCAAATAATTATTCAAAACCTTAGTTTTATAGGAATGTCATCTAATTTACTTTTTATTAGATCCCAAATGTTGACATTTGTGAAATTTGAAGTAAAACTTGAATTTTCCTACTCAACCATAAAAAGGGGCCAAACGGGACTCATACACCTAAGGTGGTGTATGGGCCCCACCTAGGGGGACTCATTTGCCCAAGTGGTGTATGAGTCCCACCACAACTTTTCAAGGTGAGAAAATGTCGAGGTGTTAGAAAACTGAATGTATTTGTTAATTTTTTCAAGATTTCAATTGGAATAAGCCCTGCAATCTGAAATAAAGGGCTTAGGGGCCTATTAATGATGATTTAGAGGGTCATGAATGCAAAGGTACTAAAATAGGTCCAAATTAAGTGTGAAATTATACTATCTCCATGAAGGGAGTATAATTTTCTACACTACAAAAGGAATGATAAATCAACAATGATCTATATTTCCCCTCCAAAAATGGATTCGCCAAAAGACAAAAGTCGTGAAAATTTCCTCATGGCTTGGTTGTTGATGGCTTGATTTGTTTGGATTCCTACAAGGGTAAATTTTTAGAAACAATATGATAACATGAACATGAAAAACTCACATACACTTTGAGATGATGCTTGGATCTTGATTTTTTTTAAGAAAACTCAAAAATGTTGCTCTTGACTTGCTTGATAATGCTCTTGGTCACCAATTTGGCCAATAATTTCTAGATGTCCTTCAAATGATGCAATAGCTAGGTATTTATATGTAATTATTCTAATTTCTCAAAAACTAAATATCAACAACTGACTTTGGACATTTTAAATTGAAATGATAAAATTCTGACACTAACATATTTGAATTTGGAGCCAAAACAAGGGGACTAGATCACCTTGGAAAAAATATTAAATAAATGCATTTATTTTGTACTTACAATTTTTTGATAAATATTAAAATGGTTAACGAAATGCATATATTTTAAGAAATTAGGTGTTCAATTAGGTCCATGCACTTAAGGGGGAGAAAAACATAGTGTGAAATTGTCATGGGTGGCAATTTACAAGCTATAACCAATTCAAATAAGGAGATGTTACCATAGAAGCTCAACAAGGAAACCTAGGAGCTAAATTTTCAATAAAACACAAACATAACATTAGCTAATGGTAGCAAAGTTAAAAATATGTCAGAATCCACAACAAGAAGACTGTGTTCCCACATGAAAATCTAAAGCTAGTTGATACAAAATTTCATTCTAATGGTTGGACCTTCATTCCAAAATTGATTAAATATCACACTCCACAAGCAAGTGTATATTTCTAGAATGATGAACACAAAACTTTCCTATATTGAATAAATATAATACAGATCCTCTAACTTGAGGATGGTTATTCAAACTACCATTCCTAGTTTATACCTCTTTAAACAGTCAAGCAGAACCCTCATCTAGTCAGGATTAATAGTAAATGAATGTTAGTAGTCTCGCACTGACTTTCATTCTCTATTAATACCATAAAACTAGCCACTTATTCTATCAAACTTGATCTTCAAATATATCCAAGTATTCCACATAAATATTGAATTGCAACCTATGGATTAGAGATTTGATGCACATGGGGAATGGTGGTGGGATATGCATCTAGAATTAGGGATGATATAATTACCCTGGTTGATTTATAGAGTTTTTCACAAGTCCCTCAATCCAATTCCCTGGTAGTAATTATTTCTACCATGGTAGTCAAAGCTATGACAATCCTCATTTCCAATATGATCCTTCATGGTAGCATGACAGTATGTTTTCCATGTTTGCTAAGTGAGTTAAGAAAAACATATTGTTTGTTAAAAATTTCTCAAGGAATGAATATCATCGTAAAATAACATTAGAGCCTATCCATTAGCAAGCTAGTGAGGAAGAATCTTGCTTGGTTGTTTGAGAAAGGTCCCATTATGGGAAGCATTACATGCCATTGATGTGGCATCCCATTGTGTGGATCTGTCAAGAATTTTGGAACTTGGAATTGTGACAAATTATTCTATAAGATTGCTCAAACACATGAGAGAGTTGTCAATATCAAAGAGCCAATAAATTGTGTGCAAGCTGGACACTGCCTATGATAACAACATTCTAAATTTATACATATTATTTTTCAAAATTGTCTCAAGGCTTAACATCAAGGTGCTGCAATATCAAACTAGAAGCAAAACAAGGAGTCAAAAGTGGCATAGAGGCAATTTGATGCAATCAACAAAGGTACTAATTTGGTTGAAATGCATTACTTAGAGAAAGCACTCATCCTGACTGCAACAAAATAGAGACACAACTATATCCTCACTTAGTAGTTGATTTAAAAAGATGTACTTTTAAAATATAGTTTTGAAGTTATAAAAATGTAGATCAAGAGTATATTTTGTTTTAATATTTTTCATTACTATGATCTTATAATCTTTGTAAATTATTTGTCTTTTAAGTTTCTTATGTTTATTTAAAAAGGGTGGCTATTTTGTAACTTTTGATTAGTAATATATTTTTGATTAAAAATTGGCCATGCCCATAATTATGATAATTTTATGAAATTTATAAATAAACAATTAATATTTATTGTTTCTTGATGAAATTGATTGATAAACTTCAATTAGTATGTTTGATTCTTTATTAAATACAATATTTAAAATTCTGCTTAGAGAATTGAAGGTTATCTTTAATAGTGGCTAATAGGTTAACTTTATATTTGCAATGAATTACTTTTAGTTTCAATGTATTTGTAAGGTCTCATCCAAGTTCAGTAAAGGCTTCATATCTAATTATATTTCTTATTATCCTTGGCATTCAAATGTTATTTCTTAACCATTGTCCAAAATTGGACAACCTCCCTAGAAATTTTTCTTGTCCTTATTGAATTGATACACCACTCCATACCAGGGTGCCTTATAGGAGATTGTGGAAAAGTTGTATAAGTATGCTTCATGTGAGTAATCTTCTCTCTGATTATATTCAACAACAAATGATTCTCTTGAAACCTCCTAACCTTAGTCAAGTGTGTTTTCCCTTTTCAATGTTCATTAAATGGAGAAATAAAGCTTCTCTTTACCAACAACTTGAGTTGAATTTTTTTGCCCCTCTATGTACCTACCAATCTCCATGGTTCCATTCACCCATTTCATGGGAGTTATTTCCACCATTATTTTTTGTATACATGTGTACCAAGGCAATCCCTACTAAATCCAAGTAAAATCCACTTTTAGTTATATAGGGTCATCCAACTATCCAACATATAGAGGAGAGCCGAGTAAAGGGAGTGAGAACCTTCTAACAACTCATACCCCATTGACCTCTAAGTAATGTATATAAGTCTCTCCTCAAGCTACACCAATGATACTCTCCTTTAAGTAGGCATAAACCAAACCATTGCCTACCTCTCCCCTCATCTACCTTAGCTCTTCTATTTTTAGAATGAACCAAATGATATAAGCACTAAAATATTTGTATCATGCACAAACTTCTAACCATAAGCTATTGATAATGTAAACAATAAAGTGAATAGTGACCCATAGCATCGTGGTAAAAAATAAACTATTCAGATTGGATGCTTATTCATTATAATTGGTAAAATAGTGGAACAACATATGTTGTGACTTCATATACATGAGTTTGTACATGACTTCCTACCATATGCAAACTCCTTAGGCAAATAAAAACACACATGTCGTATACATGAATTAATTGAAAAGAATCTTCACATAATTGTAAGTTTTTGTGATAAATTCCAAGAAGGAACTGCATGCAACTCCTATGCCAAAGGCTTCCCCAGCTTCTTGTGAATTCTTCTCTAGGCATAGCTCTCATGGGTACCCAACCCTACTGCTCATCATGAAACGCTACGCTATCCTACTCTGCAACAAAAAAAAATTCAAATGATTAGATAAAAAGGCAAACCCCTACTATAAAAAGGAGAATTGAGCCCAGGCCCCAGAATAATTAATAGACAAAAAACAGCAATAATGAATTTTTATTCAACTTCTAAATAAAGGTAAGAGTAGATGAATAAAAGAAAAAAAAAGTAAAACTAAACTATTTCCTAATCTACATTCAATTACAACAGTAACTGCTTCATGCAAAATATGCCAACTGGTACTTTTCACTTCCTACGTACACCTATTCTATGCAGAATAAAAACTAAATTGAGGTTTATTTTCCTAGTCATTTTCAGTGCCTGCATGCAAGGGATAAATTAATCGTTTACTCTAACATAACTGTTGGAAATATTAATCTTGAGCAGCTAATGGACAGATGCATTAAATGCACTATCAGATGAAATCAACTCAGATCTTTTTCCCCTGCCGTGTCTGACATTCTTGATGTCCAGTAAGTGCTTTCTGGTAGTAATTTATTATTGGTAGGTGAGTTCAAATTTTGAGCGGTAGTTTTTTGTGTATTGGCTGAAAAGCCAAAAGTAGAATTGAATGTATATTCTATGCAAGTAAGCATATAGAGTTTTTTCTAGGTAAGACAGAAAGAGGGAATGTTCAACAGAACATAGCAGAAGAAGGAATGTTCAGGAGCATCTAAACAGTGACGTTCAGGAGCATCTACAGTAGCAGAAATCAGTAAGCTTTGCGCCCATGCACTAGAAGCTATCCCACACGGAGTAGTAGTGCAAAAGCGTCAGTGCACTGGAAAACACATAGCTTCTATAGTATATGTGTACAGAGCATTTGCTATGAATATTTTCATAAGTAAACAGTTTTTGTATGTAATTTTTTTTGAGTGAAATAGAATATTAAAAATATTTCTTTCTCCTTGTGTGTCTGTCTCCTTCCCTTGATAGACTTTCGTTGTGCATGTTTTCATTCTTTGCCTGGCATAAAAGTTTCTGACATGGTATCAGAGCCATAGGTTTACTAGGCAGTCAGTTTTTAAATCCTTAGCTTTGTCCTAGGCGTGCAGAAACAAAATCTTTGTTTCTAGGTATTTGTGAAAGCCTTAGATCTTATCTAGGTATTTTTAGGTTTCCCCCATTTAGCAAAATGGCTGGAGGAAGCAATAGGAGTTGGCAGTAGCCACCTATTTTTGATGGTATAAATAATTTTTGGGCAAAGAAAATGAAAACTATTTTTATTGCAAATGATTTATGGAAACTTGTTGCAAATGGGTTCCCAGATGTGACTGACCCAATTGCATTTACAACATTGAGCAATGCTTAAAAGAACCAGTTGAAGGAGACACAGAAGAATGATGCAAAAGCCCTCAGTCTGATTGAGGCAGCCTTGATAGAGGCTATTTTTCCCTGAATAGCAGCAGCTACTTATGCAAAAGAAGCATGAGAAACACTTCAAACCACCTGCAAAGGATCTGAGAAAGTCAGATCAGTCAAACTCCAGCTGCAACAGAGAGAGTTTGAGACCATGCAGATGAAGGATAGCAAGTCCATTATAGATTTTCACACAAGGGTAGCCACTTTGATTAACTAGCTGAGGATAAGTGGTGAAATTTTGGAAGAACAAAAGATTGTGGAGAAGATATTGAGAAGCCTTCCCACAAAGTTTGATCTAGTGGTGATTTCCATTGAAGAGGAAAAAGATCTCACAACTTTTTTAGTTGATGAGCTGATGGGTTCTCTACAAACCCATGAGCAGTGCTTAACTAGGTCTGCAACCTCCTCCCAAGAGCAAGCTTTTAATGCTCAGTTGAATGCAAAAGGAAGAGGGATAGGTAGAAAAGGCTCCAGACATGGTAGAGGAAACTCTAGACGTGGAAATGATGGTGATGAAAGCTCAGCCCGAGCAAGCAGTCATGAGGGGGTGACCAGCTCCCAAGGAGGAAAAAAATAGTAGTTCTTATCAGAAAAAGGATAAAAGAAATGTGTAGTGCTACAACTGTCAAAGGTATGGTCACTATGCAAGTGATTGTAGGAAACAATATGACCAAGGGAGTCATAATGCACATGTTGCTGACTCAAATGTGGCTGGAAATGAAAGACAGTCACAACTATTCATTGCATGTAACCTTGCAGAATAGAGCAATGCTGAAGTTTGGTACTTGGACAACAGCTGTAGCAACCACATGAGTGGTAACAAGGACTTGTTTTCCTCCATTGATAGTAGCATGAAGTCTAAAATAAAAATGGAGAACAATAAGATGGTTCCAGTCATGGGCAAAGGCATGGTATGCCTACAAACCAAGCATGGTGATAAAAGACAAATATATGATGTCTTCTATGCCCTAGGATTGAAACATAATCTCTTGAGCATTGGACAGATGGTCCAAAATGGGTATAGAGTGTTGATGGAGAAAGGGGAATGCATCATCTATGATCAAGATGGAAGCAAAAGAGTTATTTCAATAGTTCAAATGACACAAAACTGAATGTTTCCTCTCAAGATGTAAATCTTAGCACAGTCAAAAGGCCTGCAACAATCAACCTTCAAAGCAGCCATTCAAGATATCTCCAAGCTATGGCACCTCAGGTATGGACACTTAGGTTACTTTGGTTTGAGTCTTTTGTCTAAGAAAAATATGATAGATGGTTTGCCAAAAATCATAGAGCCTAATGTTAGATGTGAAGCTTGTATTTTAGGAAAGCAACATAGGTAGCCTTTTAATTCAGGCAACTCTACAAGGGCTAGAGCACCATTGGAGTTGGTGCACACTGACTTGGTAGGCCCTATGCAAAATTTGTATTTTGGAAAAAGCAAATTTTTTGTGACCTTTATAGATGATTACAACCATAGGACACAGGTCTATTTTTTGCAGCATAAGTTTGAAGCATTTGACAAGTTTTTGTTATTTAAGGCCCAGGCTAAAAAGGAGAGTGGACACTTTATTAAGGTCCTAAGGTTAGATCGTGGAGGAGAGTATACCTCTAATCAATTTGTAAATTTCTGTAGGAAAAATGGCATCAAGAAGGAGCTCATAGCCAATTATACTCTGTAGCAAAAGGGAGTGATTAAAAGGAAAAATAGGACCATTGTGGAGATGGCAAGGAGCATGATGAAAGCAAAGGGACTCCCTATTGAATATTGGGAAGAGGCTATAGCAACAGCTGTTTATCTAATAAATAGAAGTCCAATGAAGGCAGACTGTGATAAAATCCCTCAAGAGTTATGGACAAAACAAAAGTGGTTAGTTGAGCACTTGAGAGTGTTTGGGTGTGTAGCCTATGCACACATGCCTAAAGAAAATAGGTAGAAATTGGATGACAAGGGTGAAAAGTGTATTTTATTGGGCTACTATATAGAGTCCAAAGCCTATTGGCTATATAATTTTGTCACCAAGAAGGTAATCATCAATAGGGACGTGGAGTTCCTAGAAAGTGAGTTGTGGGATGGAAAAATTGACAACAATACTAATATTTATGTCTCCATACCTCTTAAGGATGAAGGAGCTATAGAGTGCAAATGCGTCGAAAACTTACAAGAAGTTGACAGTTCAGAAAATAGTAGCAGTAGCTCCATAAATTCTTAGTAGAGAAGGAGCTCCAAAAACTTCCAGTAGGGAAGGAGCTTTGGAAACTTCCAGTAGGGAAGATTCTCTAGAAACTTTCAACAGAAAAGTTACTCCAGAAACCTACAGTAGCAGAGTTCTTCATCAGGCCAGCAGCCAAGCAGCTTTGAAAATTTAGACCCCACTCTCGCCTCCCTAGTGTCAAGAAATACTAAGAGTCTAAGGGAGATCTACTAAGGTGAAAGGTATGATGAAGCTTTTAATGAGAGTGTAAATTTCACATTATTTTCTCATAGTGATCCTATTTATTTTCAGGAGGCTATGAAAGAACATAAATGGTGTGATGCCATGGATGAGGAGATAGATGCAATAGAAAGAAACAATATATGGGAGCTCACTGATTTACCTAAAGGGAAATTAGTTATTGGTGTCAAATTGGTCTACAAGACTAAATGTAATGCCAAAGGAAGAATAGAAAGGCATAAGGCAAGATTAGTTGTCAAGGGGTACAAACAGCAGTTTGGGAGAGATTATGATGAGACTTTTTCCCCTGTTGTAAGGATGGAGACCGTGTGGGCAGTCATTGCAATTGCAGCCCAACACATGTGGAAGGTTTATAAAATGGATGTAAAGTCCGTCTTCCTCAATGGAGTCCTAAAATAAGAGGTATATGTGGAGCAGCCCTTTGGATATGAAGTTCCAGGTAAAGAACACAAAGTATATAGGCTAAAGAAAGCTCTTTATGGGCTGAAACAAGTTTCACGGGTATGCTACAATAGGATTGAATCATACTTGATGAGCAATGGCTTTAGCAAAAGTGATGGTGAGCCCACTCTTTACATCAAGGCAGCAAATGGTAAGGTTTTAATTGTTGTCTTGTATGTAGATGATTTAGTATTTACTGGGAATGATGATTTCCTTATTGCTGATTTTAAAGACGCCATGAAAAGAGAGTTTGAAATGAAAAATTTAAGACTCTTAAGATATTTTCTAGGTATAGAGGTCCAACAATTGGATAATGGCATCTTTATTTCACAATCAAGTTATGTCAAACAAATCTTGAAAAGATTTAGGATGTTTGACAGCAAAGCAGCCCCAACCCCAACAACTACAGGTCTGAAGTTGAGTAAAGAGGACAGCAACAATAATGTTAACCCAACCCTCTGTAAGAGCATGGTTGGAAGCCTCATGTACTTGACAGCTACAAAACCAGATTTAATGTATGCGGTAAGCCTAATTTCTAGGTTCATGGAGCAACCTAAGGACACACACTGGAAAGCAAGTAAAAGGATTCTCAAGTATGTCAATGGCACAAAAAAATATGGCATAATGTATACCACCTCTAATGAGTTTCAGTTGGTTGGGTACACTGACAGTGATTGGGTAGGAAATGTGGATGATAAAAAGAGCACATCCGGATATGTTTTTCACTTGGGTTCAGGAGTAGTTTCATGGGCTTCCAAGAAACAACTGATTGTTGCCTTATCCACAGCTAAAGTAGAATACATAGCAGCAAATGCAGCAGCATGCCAAGCTGTGTGGCTAAGAATGATCTTAGTTGATTTGAGAGCAGAACAAGAGGATGGAACAGTAATTTTCTATGACAATATTTCATCAATTGCCTTGACCAAAAATCCTGTGTTTCATGGAAGAATCAAACATATTTAAATCATGTATCATTTTATCAGAGAATTGGTTGAGAATAATGAAATTAAAATGGCATTTTGCAAGTCAGAGCAGCAGCTCTCAGATATTTTTACAAAGGCTTTGTCAAAAGAACCTTTTGAGCACCTAAGATATAGGCTAGGTGTACAGGAATGCACCAGAACTTCAGTTCTGGAAAACACAGAGAAGCGAAGGTGCACCGAAACTTCAGCAGATAGTTCTAGAATGCAGAACAAAGGCAAATAGGTTTGTGCTGGAAATTTTTCACCACTGCTCCGAAACTTTTATGGTGATGCACCAAAAGTTTCGCAGAGTGTTGAAGAACAAGTTTGTGTCGAAAAATTTTCACCGATGCTCTAGAACTTTTATGGTGATGCGCCGGAAGTTTCACAGAGTGTTGAAGAGAAAGAACTTTTGCACCAGAAACTTTGCTCCGGAAGTTGCTCTAAAAGTATTGCACCAGAAGTTTCCAAATAATTATGAAGAGCAGAAAGACTCAAGATTAAGGGGGAGTGTTGGAAATATTAATCTTGAGCAGAACATAGCAGAAGAAGGAATGTTTAGGAGCATATGAACAGTGATGTTCAAGAGCATCTATAGCAGTAGAAGTCAGTAAGCTTTGCGCTCATACACCAGAAGCTATCCCACACGGAGCAGCAGTGCAAAAGCGTCAGTGCACTGGAAAACACACAACTTCTGTAGTATATGTGTATAGAGTATTTGCTCTGAATATTTTCATAAGTAAACAGTTTTTGTATGTAATATTTTTCTGAGTGAAATAGAATATTGAAAATATTTCTGTCTCCTTGTGTGTCTGTCTCCTTCCCTTGATACACTTCCATTGTGCATGTTTTCATTCTTTTCCTGGCATAAAAGTTTCTGACAATAACTACAGTTTTACTAACTACTGCAGATATACTCAACTAGTAAGGTTTCCATCTTACCAGGTATGAGTTACTTAGGTTGGCGTCTGAGTTACAACAAAGGAGATATCAACCATTCCATGTCAAAATCACCCATCACACACTTTGATCATTATCAATAAGCATTCTTTCAAACTTGCACCATGACTATGTCACCAACTATGACGATAGTGACAACCTTTTTATCTTTGTTTTCTATTCTAAATTATCTATTTTTTTATTTTTTATTCTTACCTTCTCCATGTTGGCTGTTCATAACCGTATGTCATTTAACCTCAACTCTCCACATGAAGCAAATATAAGAGGGAGTCATTGTGGATAGAAAATAAAGAACATACAAGAAACCAGTTTGGAAGCAAAAATAATGGAGGGAGAATTTATCTGTGGAGTTGAAGGAAAAGGAGAAGGAGAGGGAGAGCAGTGGAGTCTAGTTAAGTTTCCTCGTGCATATAAAGAAATGTATATTTCCAAAGTTTCCATTACAATCAATCTTCCACTCTTGCCTTGTTTGCAAAGAATGGAATTCTATTTTATCCTCACATAGTTTTCTATCCTCATTGCCCAAAAACAATATGTGGCTGCTTCTCTGTGCTGAAGACTATTGTAATTGTATGGCCTAGTGCTTTTCCACACAAAAATGGACAACCATCTCTCTTTCCTTCCTCCCAACTTGTCTCGAATGATATATCGATCCTTATGAGTTTTCTTGTGCAGAGCTGGGGCTGCTTTTACTTAAAACCCCAAAATTTTATTATGTTTGCAATCCACTTATAAAAGTTTATGCAGAGATAGAAAATGAAGAAATTGTAATGGCAATCAGAATTGTACAAGGAGGAAGCGGTAATGAGCTCTATTTGGTAGCCAGGTTGGGATCCTATTATGATGCTGACAATTTCTCCATCTGAATCTATCGTCATTTTCAAAATTCATGGAGGATTAAGTTTGATTTCTCAGAGAAAACAGGGTTTTTTATATTTCCTTATACAATGGTTTGGTGCAATGGCATTATTTTCTTTCAGGCAAATGGGCTTAGGACTATTGTGGGGTACAACATTTGAAATGCTTCCATTAAGCCTGTCAGAATACCTGCATTACCCCGCATTCTTAAGAATCCTTATTTGGATATATTATCAATCGGAGCATATGGGTTGTCCCTTCTCGAGGTAGTAAAGTATCAGGAAGTGCGTATGGATTTGGGTCTGCTAATGGGTTTGGTTATCTTGGAATTGTTTGAGGATGATAAAGATGAATTCTCTCCCTCACTATTACTTTAGGACATGAAGTTATGGGAGATTATTTGTGTTTTATGAGGTCAAATGGTAAATTTTTAGAGGGAGTTGCATATAATTTAAAGGGTTTTGGCAATGTTTTTTTCAATGTGTACATATAAATTACTATAAGATTTTGTCCTTTCAGCCTACATTGATGATGGAAGTGTGGCAGTAGGCTTCTGCATCAGTTTTTATTAATTCCATATAATTTCCTTTTAGAGTGGAAATATGTCTTTTTTCAATTGAAAAGTAATAGATTATTGTAATAATAATAATAAGAGACATCGTTTAAAATAAGAATTTTAAAATAATTTATTAATGGATTTGAATATAAATTATTATTATTATGTCTATATAAAAGGAATTTTGAGATATATGTTTCTTAAAATTATAACAAAAAATTATGAAAAATTCATTTAAAAAAATAAAATTATTAAATTATTAAATAATATTTAAACACATTTGTTTAAAAAATGTTTAGATACATACATAGACACATAAGTTAACATTGTTTATTTTATTTTATTTGTAATATATTTGTTTTACTCTTAGATATATCATTTATTTACATCTATTTATTTTATTATATTCTATTTAACTATTTTTTAACATTTAAATAAAAATAGTCTTTATACAACTATCTATTGTTTAAATTTTGATTTGTGTTTGGTTTTCTATATTTTTTAGTTTTGTTAATTAGTCAATTATTTAAGATCTATATATTTACTCAAATCTTTTCTATCAAATTTTTAATTGTAATTAACCAATTAAAAAGTCTAGACAAATAAAAAATAAAATAAAAAAATCAACTTCAAATTAGTAAGGAAAAATTTACACATACATACCATTAAATTCCACTCTTTATGTCATTAGTAAATTAGTTCTCAAATGAATAAAATAAATATTGTATTAAAAAAAAAAAAAAAAATTAATACAAACAACTTTTAAAATAAACTTAAAGTAAAATGAACAATATAAATAAAAAGAAATCAAAAATATAAATGAAATAAAATAGTTTTTGATTTATTATAGATATATTTAAGATCAATATATTTATACAAATAATTTTTAATTAAATATTTATATATATTTTTAAATAAATAAAATATTACAATATCTAGAGATATTAATTATTTTAAATCTATTATATTTAAATATATACATTTGATGCTTCTTTGACAATTTGCTTTCTCTAAATGGATTTTTTTGTCTTGAAAACTCTATATGATGACCTCAACATAGGTCCTTAAAAACATTTAAAGAAGTTAAATGAAATTGGTTACATTTTTAATTGTCACAACAAATTAACCTATTTATATTATAAGAGGTGTGTAAGTTGTATGTTCTCTCTAAAATCATATTTTTGGGGAATGATGACAGTTCCAACCTCTCTAAAAATATAGTAGCAAAGACATACTGACCTCAAATCCATGGATCCCTTGTGTGTTATTTTATGATTTCATTTTGGGTGCAACCCCTTTTCATGATGTAGCTTCATTATGAAACATATGACTTGGCATACAAATTTCCAAATAAGCTCTCATGTCCTCTTTACTACTAGCATCCATCATTTGCTACATTAATGTAATTAATCACAACATTGTGTTTAGCAATTTGTTTAAAGTGGGGGCATACATTGGAATTATTCTTTTGCATATAATGTTTCATTGTGTAGTCTTCTTAATTGATGCAATGCATCTTACTCTTTGTGGTGACATTGGGTGTGATGTCCCTCAAGAGCGTGATCTCTCTTAGCATATTATATTCTTCTTAGTGGCTTGATGCAACACACTGCATCCTCTAAGTTGTGAATCTTCTATTCTTCAATTGGTCCTCTCTTGGAGACATTAGGGATGATGTTTCCTAAGTTAAGACCTTACATGAACTAAGAAAAACTCATTTGAATGTACATTACACTACTTTTTCATTCACAATATCTGATATATGGCCACCTTGCATAACAAACTTTTCTTGCCTGTGGAGCCATCTTGTTTATTCATGTGTGTCAAGCATATGAAGCTTTGCTTGCCTCATGAATCCTATTGTCATGTTGTGCAATGCCTTATCAAAGTTAGTAGGAGGTATAGCTTTGGTATGGTTGTATGTATGGGAGTTGAACTTAGGCATGACTTTCCCATAACCACTTTCATGTCTGTGTGAGTACATACTAGTTGTGTGCTTATCTATCTTGTTACAGGCTCACCTAGTGGACACCCTAAGGTTCTGTTAGCCCTTGTGAGCATGTGTTTGGTTTGCATATTGGAAATTGTGTTCCCTTTGTAAACAATTTTTGGAAAAACAACTTAGATTTGATCCACAACATGTGAGACAAAGGGTCAAAACTTGATCCACCCCTTTTCATTTTTGCCTTTTCTTTTCTTTTTTCTGTCTCTAGTAGTTTATGCTTGGGCCTTCTTTTTGATCATTAGTTCCATTTGTTTTCTCTTGTGCCTATATTTTTTTTCCATAGGATCTTGATTCTAGGGGCTTGATCATCCCTCTTGATTTTTGTCATTCTATCTTACAATCATTGGTACATTTAGACCCCTCTTGATCCAAGTTTCTTCTACTTTAGTGTGAGTTTGAAGCAAGTTAATCCTCTCACTAAAGTTGGGGCTAAATATAGTGTAGAAAAATGTATCCCTCTACATTTTCACACTTGTTAGGGCCCTCCTTGCATAAATTTTTTCTTATGTATTCCTTATTTGGTCCTATTTTGCATCCACAAGCCTTATTTAATGCATCTTTTTGAGGATAATCCTAACACATATCAAGTGACCAATCATAATTTAATGATTTTTCTTTGTATTCCCCATATTTAGTGATCTAGGAAACATATGCCACCTTGGGCATATGGGTCCCACCTAAGTTTTGGGGCTTAAACCTGAATTTGGCATAGAACTTAACAATTCTTGAAATTTATGCCCCAAGCTTAACCTATTGGGATTTATACAACCCAATTGTCATATGATTCCGTCTTAGCTTAGACCTAATTTTGAATTCAATTCTTGGTGGTATTTTATTCTCCTAGATCTAATGTCAGCTTCTAGTTGGGTATGTGCAGGATCATCATGGAAAAAATAGGCCCTTAGGTGGCAAAAAAATTAGAAAAACTAGAGTTAGGAAACTTGACATAAAAATTTGAATAAGTTATCTATATTATTTCAAAAATATGTAAGAATAAAATATGTAGCAAATTTAATGAGGTTTCTAAACTACTAGGCTTTTTTTTTTTAAAATTATTTGGTAAAAATTTGAAATTTCAATGCAGTAGTACTTAAATTTCAGCGAAAAAAAAGTAGGTGTTTGTTGACCACCCTAACCACAGTAAAGTGATAATATTTTTTTATAAGGTTTTAGATATAAGTAGAGGACTCATGTTCTGATGTGATGCATATTTTTCAGTATTTTTTTTCAACTAAACAATTAATTATGAATTTTTTATTACAACATTTAAAAAATATAGAAAACTTGTATGTATGACTGCCTTAATTTGGTCAAAACTTCATGAAATTCATTTTCTTTTAATCCTATAGTATGTGAAGCATAAAATATGACACATTTTTTAGATTTAAAAACTATTATACCATTTAAAAGCTATAGATGTTTTTCAATTAGCCTATCAATCAGGATTTTAGTCATAATTCTAATAGAAAATGAATAATAATTATTTATTAAATTCAAAGCAAAGAATAATTTATATTGGTAGAAAACTAAGAATATCCTTTAAAAACCCATTTAGTTTCATCAATTTTGGGTTAAAAAAAGTCATCAGCCACATACCCTACGCATACCCATCATATCGACACTTTTTGGCCCATCATGATCCTGCACATACCTAGTGTTATAATTGTTACCTGATTTTGGCTTCCAGCTTAAATAAGGTAACTTATCGTTTATTATTTTGTTTTTTTTATTCAAACATTAAAATATATATCATGTTATGCTATGTTCATTAATGTGCATAAAAGATATTGTAAAAAAAAATTGCATTTATTCTAGTTTTACAATTATAGAAAAATAAGAAAGAGAACTAATATGTATTGAAAATGTAATCTTTATTGATAATAATAAGCATATAAGATCCCACACAAGACAAGGGACTAGCTATTCTAATGCTTGTAAAGAAAAGACTATACACCTAAAGATAATAGAGAAGAAATTTGCATATAAAATGAAAGGGACCTGTCATTGCCTAGTGGATTGATGAATCCCATTGGCTTGGCCCCACATCATCTCAATCCTTCTTGCTACTCTGCTTCCATTTGATACCCTCCTCATTGCTCCTATGTTTCTTGCATTGGATAAAATAGTGCTATTAGAGAAATTAAAGGTCCTTGATCAAAATATATGCAAAAAATCCATAAATGTGTAATCTAATGTCTACAAGCATTAAAATAGCACCATACCATAAGTTTCCATGAAAACAATAAAGGAGTAATCAAAAAACCAATGATATGCTCTGCTTATCTGATTGGTTTGTTCCTTGTGCAAATTTAAGACAAGCCTTGTTACTATTATGATTCATCTAATTACAACACGTGGGATTAAATGTGGCTCCCATGAGGGTAGAGCTCAACATGCTGCCCTTTGATGTTTTAAGAAGGATAGAAAATTGATAAACTTGATAAAATCAATGATAAACATGCTATTGATGCATTAAATCCATATGGAATCACACCAGTTGATCAACTTTCATTATTAGATTCAAAAGATGCAACACATAATGTGATTTGTCAGCAAATTCATACTTCATCTTTTCATAATGAATCAATCAATATGTTGCCATCATGTCAAAAGGAAGGTTTACTTTTCTAGATATGTCTTACAATCTTCTTAAGTGGATCCAAGATCCATTTTATTAAAACAAGTAAATGATTTTAGTGATGCATCAAGTTCAATTATAGATGCATCAAGTTCAATTATGCATCTTTTAAAATAGTGAAGGAGATATCAAGTCATGTCTGAAACCATCATGAGGTATATGGGGAAGCAAGAAGGAACAAAAATAATCATGCATTATTGCATGAAATACACTGTCCAACTCATCTCACCTCAATCCTATTGGACAACCACACATCACCTGGGATGGTGAGCTTTCAAGTCACCAACATAAGTAACATATGTCTTCCCACTAAGATTAAAGTAAGAATATGGTGTTAGTTTGTTGCACAAGATAAAAGAGAATTAGATGTAGCAAACCTTTGGGGGAAGCAAGCAATTTTTAGGGAGAACATGAAGATTAGGGAATTCCTAAAGGAAAAATGCATGCTACATCTCATAGAGGGACAACAACAATCAAAGAAGCATATGGGACAATAAGAATAAATGAGCAATGACAATTTGTGTGACAAGAGCAAGATATAAAGTAAAGAAAAAGAATAGTGAGGTTAAGGTACAACTAGTCTCCATGAACTCAAAGAACTATAAAGTGTTCACATGGAACAAATCAATGATCATTCACTCAACAGAGGCATGAAACAACCATTTGATACTATAGGACAACAAAGTTCAAAAGGTAATGAATTTCAAACAATAATGTCTTCCAATGGAGCAGCCCCTAAGCATGATCATCAAAAGACCTATGTAAATAAAATGCATTTCACAAGTTATGCTAACACTTGAACATTTGAAAGCATTGCTAACAATCAAGAGATGAAAAATAGCGCAGAAAAATGGAGCTCACATTCAAATGATCAGCCATATACCTCAAGAATCCATACAGGAGGAAACAATGTTAAAAGATGGTCAATTTAAGAAGCAAAATGTATTAAACATGTTCTATTTTGTATCTAGGATAAACACCTTTCTTCAATATGTATTGTTACTTTTCAAATAGTTAAGTGGGTTGTTGCCACAATGCTTTTATTTAAGAATAAAGAAAGCATGTTGAACATGCATTATCAATTGATTAGTCCCAAAGGATACAATCTCGTGGTGATGATATGGGGACAACAACTAATGGAAATAGGAAAGCTATGTTTTACAAGACCAATTGAAAAAATGAAGAGCTGGGACTACATTCAACATTGGTTTTTATCTTTTTGTAAGATGGAAAGCCTAGATGCAATGAAAAACTCACTGGGCCTGGTGAGAGTGGAAGCAAAGCCACTTAAACATGATGATGATTAATGCATAAGGAGAATGCAAGAAAGTAGAGTTTTGGTTGGAAGACACTCAGGAAAGCACAAGAGTGTTGTGTGTGTGCATCATCTTGGGATAGATGTGTTCTTGAATAAAGGAGGTTTCTCATTTTCTAAATACAAATGTCTACATTGTTATATTTTGAATCAGACATAATGGATAAAGATGAAAATTGAAGATATTTTTTCTCAAAAGGCTTCACTATACACAAAAAAGTAGTTGCAATATTAGAGGCTTGTTTCAGTTTAAACAAAAATGGAGTTTTGTTCTCAGAAGAAGCAAATTCAAAGTAAAGGAACATGGGTAGTCATCCAATGCATATGATGACATTTTCTTTGAGAACTATCTATGAGTTTCAACAAGCCACAACCAACTATGTTGAAACCATGCTATGCATATTAAATGTGAAGAAACCAAGGAGAGGGTAGTCTACTAAGTATCATATTTGCAGTGATACTTTGCAATCAAGCAATGTGTGTAAGTGCCTAGGAGACATATGATCCTTAAATAACAATCCTAATGCTAGATAACAACATGGAAAAGTGCATGATGATCATTCAAAATAATAATAAAAATGAAAAATTAGAGAGTAGAGCCTTCATAATTCTCATAAATTTATAGAATAGTAATAATGCATAAAGTTCTAGGAGGTATACTTATACTATGCAATGGCATTAAACTAGGTAGCAAGTCATTTACCTCATGGGGTTCTGTTGCATTGACATTAACATACAAAATATAGAAAATTGGGAAGTATTTTTCCCCATAATGTGCAAAATGATATAATTCTAAAGAAATATAAGAAACCCACTTTTGGGTTTGTTATGAAATTCAAAATACAGAGGCAAGGAGGGGTTTCTTAACACATGGAAAAAAACCTTCTGGTTTTGAGCTAAAAATGCAAATCCAAATATATTGAACATATTTAATGAAGAACTTTCTACAAAAAGAAAGCATGTAAAAACCCCAATACATTCTTTCATTGTCATGACCAAAAAATCATTTTTTCTTCTCAAAGTAGGAAAAACCTATCTGGGTTTGTTTTTAAAATTGCAAACATAGAATTTTTGAAAGGAATAGATTGAAGTTTTTCTTTTAGAAAGGAGTAGAAGAAATGTTAAATAAAACCATTAACTCCTTCGTGGTCATGGCCTAAGGGTATTTCTCTTCTTCAAAATATGGTTCTTTTGTCAAAAGCCAAAAAACCCACCTGGTGTTTGTGGAAAAAATTGCAAATACATAAATATTTAAAAACTATCATGGAGATTTTTGGAACAAAATCAAAAGTGTGCAAAAAGCCCAATTCCATTCTTCATGGACATGACTAGGAGGTTCTTTTTTTTTTAAAAAAATCACAAAACCCATATGGAGTTCAATTATTTCAACTTCAAATACAAAGAAAATCTAGATTTTGTTTCATTTTGACAATGGAAAATCCTCCATTCGAGCTTTCATTCACTAAGATAAAGGAGAAAATTAGGACATGGGTTTGGTAGAAAGCTTACCTAAGATTTTTTGCTCATTTTCTTCCAATATGTAAAGCATTTTTTATACAGAAAGCTTCCATTTAGTCTTTAGAGAGTCACCAATGATAGCTAAACTAAGAGAAAACCCACAGAGAAGAAATGAAACAAAAAAATGATCAAGAAAATACTCATGGCCATGGCTTTATCTCATAAAATGGCCTTCAAAATATGGAAAAGATACAAATTTTGATGCACAAATTCTTTCCCTCTTGTTTCCAAGTAGAAACTGCAAAAATTCCATCAAAGAATCGACCAAAATCCAGTCAGAAATCATGTTTTATGTGCATTCAATGAAACCCTCATGGCAGCTAGGTGAGAATCCTTTAGAAGTTCGATGCAAAATGAGTGAATATCTTTCCTTTTCCGATCTTTATTTTAGGGTTAGAAACCCTATGGAGGTCGAAGGGATTTTTTTCCTTTTAAAAAAAAATTGCAACACAATTTAATTGTTAGGTGGGCTGAATGATGAAGTTTATTACTTAGGCATTTTTTGCCTTATATTTCATTTGAGAACCATGTGCCTTGTCTTTAAAATATGACAAGTCCTCTAAAATGTGGAATATGCAAGGAATTTAAAATATGCCTTCCAAGGAGTGTGGAACCCCTTTATGGTCACATAGGCCGAATTATGAGCCTTTTTGTTTTTCTTTGAAAATCAGGAGTGTTGTTGACTAAGTCACAGTCATGTCATTTTGGCCTTGAAATACAGATGTGGAGGAGAGTCAAAATTGGTTGAATGCCTTGGAGGAATTAATTTTTCTTGAATGCTTTTACAAGCTTGCATTTGAAAATATCTTTTTTTTTTCATTTTTTATCAATGGTAAGGAATGATTTAAGTGATTTGTAAATCAATTTTATTTTATGTCATTTATAATGCAATATTGATGTAATTCAAAGAGGTGGTGGGGCCTTTTTTTGCATTCTTTTTGAAATGTAAATGAATTTTCTTAAGTGGTGTATTATAAATAACTTAATCAGATTATTATTGTTCTGAATGCAAATTAGAGTCTTGTGCTTTTGCAAAAACACTAAAAGTGTTGGTCAAAGCTTTTGAATATCAATGATGACTGGCAAATATGAGGGATGTGTGAGAGGTTGTTTTAACTAATTTTGGAGGAAAAGGGGCTTTTTGGAGGTATTTTTGTCACATTTTTACTATGGCTATAGTCTTGGCTTGACTTTGCTTCATGTGGAGGATAGTTTGGAGTGTTTCTAGAAGGTTCTTTTTAGCCTTTTCTGCTGCATCTAACCAGAACCTTCTAGATAGAATTGTGTGAGAGGATTGGTTATTTTTTGCTTAAGTAACTTCAATATTTGTTATTGGACATAGTTATTTCCTTCTATTAGAGTGATAGCTTGGCTTTGGAGTTACCTTTCCAATAGTAGTATTGTAACTCAGATGGACTTGTAATGATAGACGAGTACTTTGAATCAATGAAATTCAACATTTACCTTCTCATTTCATGTTTTATTGTGTTAGTGATTGATCAAATTATTTGTGAAATTCACCTTTCATTGTAGTCTTGTCTCATGGTTAAGTACCTATTTAGTAGAAAATGCATTGTTATAGGTTATAATTTGTGTTAGTTAATGCAAGTGTTGATAGTTGTGAAATTTTATTTTGCTTCTAAGATTCCTGCTAAAAACTTCCTTATAAATTACTTATGTGAAAATGCATTTGAAAATGAATTGTCTGAATCAGGATTTGTCACTGTTTTTAATGTGTATAGGGTATTTGTAGGTCTTAGTTTTTTTGGTGCATCACCCTTAGTAGTTTCAATTAATGCTCACTTTCATGTATCTTTTACCCTTTTCCTCAGAAATCATTAGTTTAGGTGACATCAAAAGGGGAGACAACCCATAATTTGGAGGTCTGATTTCACAATAGGATACCCACAACCTGAAAGAAATTCCATGTTAGTCCAAATTTGCTGAGTTATTTCACACCTTGGCAGAGGGGTGCAAATTTGGCCAACTAATAGTTTTGGTACAGCTAATGGGACCCTTCTAATTAGTTTAGATTAGGAAAATATACATGTTTTTTGGTTTTGATATGCAACCAAAAAAATTTTTAGCCCTTGAGAGGTAAAATGAGCATATTTGGTGACTTTGAATGTGGAATTAAGTAGTAGAATAGTGTTGTAGCAACATATGAAAAAGATTCAGACAAGGGGAAACTCTATCCCGTTTGATTATTTGTAGCTGTCTCCACCCTAAAGGAGAGGTAGAACAACATTTAAGAAAGTTATTGCTTCATCAAGAAAAATAGCTTCAACTCCACATATAGTAAGAGTTCCAAGTCTTGTAAGGCAACAAACCTTGGTGCCACCAATGGTTGTTCCAAGGAATCAATTTTTGGTCACTTTTAATGGAGACAACCCACTAGAATTGGCTCAACATGATGATATTCCCATGGCTTCCCTTAAAAGTGTGCCATATTTTTTAGGTGAATATCAAACCACACCAATTGAACACATCAACGACATATCCAATCTATATTCAGTGCATCATAGAACTCAAGAAAACATTACTTTGAGGCTACTAGTAGCATCATTTAGAGGAAAGGCACTCTAATGGTTTAGGAGTTTAATAGTCAATTCCATTAGAACATGGGATGAGCTGGGAGAAGTGTTATGCAAGCAATTTGAGGACAAATATGATAACTTGTCATTAGTAGAGCAACTGAATCACATCAAAAGATCTCCTCATGAACAAATGATAGACTTCAATTTCTGTTTTCAAAGAACATGGGATAGAATTATGGAAACTATAAGGCCTCCAACTGAGTATTCCATTCCTTTATTTTTTGAGAGCCTTAAATAGTGAAGTTGTTTTTATACAGTCAATGGGTGGAACCACATTACTAGTGGCTTATGATATAGCTAAAGGACTAAAAATAGCCTCATACAACCTAAAAGAATTGCCCCTAGGCATCCTATACCCCTTTTCCTTGATATACAACCTCCTACAGTTTTTCCAATGCCTCAAATATCGCCTTTACCAGTTGTTGTTAGCCAATAAATTGTTTTCCAAGGACCATCTCAAGAGTTACAAGAGATAAAAAGCAGCTAACAGAAGATCAAAAATCTACTTTAGACTTTTGGAAATGAGCTTGTGAGCATTAAAAGTAGTAGTTCAAAGGTTTTAAGCCTTGGTAGCCTCAGTATCAAGGTCAAAGTCAGCCATTTCTAGCTAACAAATAACCATATCATGGAAAATTTCAAGGTTCAAGGAAAAATCTAAATCAAAGGCCATTTTAGCTATATAATCCAGTTCCAATGAGTGTAGCAAGAGATATGGTACATGTTCAAAATAACCTTGTAGTAGAATTTGAGTGGTGCTATCCTTGTAACCAAACCCATATAATCAAAGTACATGTTCAAATGGTGTCATCAATCAAGCATTGATGGTTCAAAATTCCTCAGGTGTGTAGAACGTGCCTAATGGTGAATCTTCACAACAAGAGGATCTCCCTGCAAGTGACACAACCCTCTTGAATTGGTGAGGAGAATAATTTTATGGAGTGAATAGTGATATTTCTCTAATAGTAGCCAACACCTAAGCCAAAAAGGGATCTTTCGAGATCAGAAAAGCAAAAAATAAAGACAAGGAAGTTGCTAGCCCTTCCAATCCTCAAGTAACAAACATCTTATAAAGAAATTCACAAGGCATCAGTGGTGGACAACTTGGGAACCAACCCCAATCAACCCACTTGTAGATACACCCTACTATTGCAAGAACCCATCAAAAGGTAAATATTGTCACACCCTTCAACATCATTGAATCCATGAAAAAGATGAATGTAAGTATGTAAATGTTTAATTCTTTATCCATCCTAGGTCAAAAGGACTTATTGCAATTTTCCTTAACTAATTTGAACTGTGTTTCAAATGATGTTCTAGTAGGTCAAGTCAAGGTTTTCCTTACAAATGCACCCCAAGATAGCAATAAACAACCAAGTAAGGATGTAAAACGTCCCCCATTTTATGTGTCTTTGATAATAGGGGATAAGTTAGTTTATAACTACATGGTAGATTTAGGGGCAAGTAGTTCTGTCATGTCCAAATAAATTATTGATAAGTTAGGACTAAAATATCAACCTATTCAGAAGGGACTTATCCAACTTGATGGGACATCCATTAACACTGTAGGTGTCATCAAAGGTTTAATATTACCTTACATGCATGCCCCAATTTTTCCATCTCTCAAGACATTTCAATCATTAACTTACCACCTCACTTTGCCTTATGTTTGTCAAGAGACGTCACTTGCAAGATAGGAGGTTATTTGTCATCAAATTGGTCCCACATGGTATTTAGAATGAGATATGGGACAAAATTGATCATTAAATCTGAATTACTTGCAAAAGATCACATTAAACCATATATCTCAAGTGTTGTTAATGCTAATTGTGTTGTTTTTGATGATAATGAGCTTGTTGCTGCCCAAGAACTACAAGTAGAAAGTATACCAAACATGATCTTAAATGAGTCGGCAACAAAAAATGTTATTGACAACCAAAATGATAACATGAAAGAGACTAGTTTGGGTGTTTATGTGCTACATGAACCTGATTCACTGATCCCAAACCTCGAAAAGGAGGTGGAACAATAGTTAGAACAACAAGGTGAAGTATGGAAAATGTTCTTTGACTATTCTAGAATCAATAATGGTGTTGGTGGGGATGCAATGCTTGTGTACCCACAAGGTGAAAAATATTACTCAACCTTTAGATTTGCTTTCTCTTGTACTAACAACACTACTAATTTTGAAGGTTTAGTTTAAGGCTTGGAGTGGGCAAGGAAAAGAGCGATTGGTTGCTTGCAAGTTTATGGTGACAATGAATTGATTGTGAAACAGGTGAGAGGTTTGCATGTCACTAAAAATGATGTTTTGAAATCTTACAAACACAAGGTATGGGACATGATAGAAGAGTTTGATGCTTTCAATCTGGTTTCTATTCCTAGGGATTAAAATAGACATGTTGATAGATTGGCTAGAATAGGTGCTCAAGTTGATATTCCAAGTGAAATTAGGAAAGAAAAGTTGTAACCATATGTTAAGATAGTCATTATACCTTTTATTCCCAATAAAAAACACTCATTGGAAAGTTTTTGAGAGTGATGAATAGATCTTGAGCTTTATGCTAGAAGTGGATGAATTTTCAGCAGTAATCCAAGACAAGATCAAGCAACAATATGATGATCAAATCATCCAATTGAGGTCTAACAAGCTACCCAAGGGTATAGTCACCTTGGAATCCATTTTCAACATTGATGACCAGATAAAAAAGAGTAAGACTAGCATGCAAGTCAAAGAAGAACATTACAAGGAACTTGAAATGTTTAAAGGTAAGCTTCTTAAATTTGGTAAAATTTGTTCACATGCAGATAGAAAAGCTTTCATTTTTCTTTCTCAAGAGTTTCAAGATGTATTTGGATGGGAATATTCTCATTTAAAGGGTTTTGATCCTCAAATTTCCCAATCTACCATATAGCTTGAGCCAAATGAAAAATCTATTAGGAAAAAATAGAGGCCTTTAAACCCCAAACTTGAGCCTCTTATGGTCAAAGAGTTGACCAAGCGAGTTGAGGGAGACATAATTTTTCCAATTAAACATACCTTATGGGTCTCTAACCTTGTCTCGATTAGAAAGAAAAGTGATGAGATTAGGCTTTGTGTTATTTTTAGGGACCTCAATAGAGCCTCGTTAAAGGATCATTACCCACTGCCCTCAACGGAGCAAATTCTATAAATTGTAGCTGGTTTAGAAAGATTCTCATTACTTGATGGTTATTCAAGTTATAACCAAGTCTTAGTCAAAGAGGAACATTAGTACAAGACTACCTTCACCAAAAAATGGGGTATCGTGGCTTATAAAAGGATGCCATTTGGCCTATCCAATGCTGGTGCCACTTTTCAGAGGGAAATGGACATGGCATTCCAAGGTCTGGTTCACAAACTTTTACTCATTTACCTTGATTATGTAATGGTGTTTTTCAAGAAAGTTGATAAACATCTTGCACACCTGAAGCAAGTATTTGAGAGGTTTAGGGAGTTTGGTATATCCATCAACCCCAAAAAATGTATCTTTTCTATCCTTGAAGGCAAGATTTTAGGAAATATAGTGTCAAAACAAGGTATTTCCATTAATCTAGAGAGAGTAAGTTCCATTTTGGATCTACCATTACCTAGCTATATAAAGGGGTTGCAAAGTTTTCTTTGCAGAATTAACTTTGTTATAAGATTTATTCCTGATATTGCCAATCTTTTGAAACTACTAACTACTATGTTAAAAAAGAGTACAAATTTTAGCTGGACCAAAGAGGCCAAGTACAGTTTTGAAGTTATAAACGAGGCCTTATCGATAGCTCCTACTTTGGTAAACCTGAACTTTTCAAAAGATTTCATTTTATATGCTTTTGGTAGCATTGATATCCATTTTACAATGTTGGTACAATTGAATGATCTAGTTTAGGACAGCCTATTGCATTTTAAAGTCAACATTCAGAAGAGTATGAACAAAGATATTATTTTGTAGAGAAACATGTGCTTGCTGCCATTAAAAGTCTAAAAAGGTTTAAACCCCTAATTTCTAACAGCAAAGTGCATTTAATGGTTGCTCACCCTAGTGTGAAGGAGTTCTTGTTAAGCAAGGACCTGAATGAAAAGAGGGATGGTTGGATTACAAAAGTTATGGAGTATGATGCTGAAATTAAGGTAACAAGGTTATGTGCAAGATCATGATCGGCCAAAAAGTGGTGATAAGATGGGTATGTGTAGGGTATGTGGCTAACAATTTTTTTACCCAAAATTGATGAAACTAAAAGGGTTTTTAAAGGAGATTCTCAACTTTCCACCAATATAAATTATGCTTTACTTTGAATTTAATAAATAATTATTATTCATTTTCTATTTGAATTATGACTAAAGTCCTAATTCATAGGTTGATTAAAAAACATCGATAACTTTCAAATGGTATCACATTTTTTTAATCCAAAACACGTGTCACATTCTATGCTTCGCATACTATAGGATTAAAAAAAATGAATTTCATGAAGTTTTGACCAAGTTAAGTTGGTTAGACATACGATTTTTTATATGTTTTAAAAGTTGTAATAAAAAAGATCATAATTAATTACTTACATGGAAAAAATTACAAAAAAATATGCATCACATCGGGACATGAGTCCTCTACTTATATCTAAAATCTTATAAAAAAAATTATCATTTTATTGTGGTTAGGGTGGTCAGACATACACCTGTAACTTTTTATTTTTTCCCTAAAATTGAAGTACTACTACATTGAAATTTCAAATTTTCACCAAATAGATTTATTTATTTATTTTTAAATAAACCTAGTAGTTTAGAAACTATTTTCAATTTTCTATAGATTCTATTCTTGCATATTTTTGAAATAATATAGATAACTTATTCAAATTTTTACATCAAGTTGCCTAACTTTGATTTTTAAAAATTTTTTGCCACTTAAGGGCCTATTTTTTCCATGTTGATCCTGCACATACCCAAAAATATTGCATGGGGTAAAGGGATATATGAATAGCTAGCTATAAGAGCTAGAAATGAAGGAAAAGTAGAAAAAGAGGCAATTCTGGTTGCTGATAATGAACTTACAACTAATGCACTAGCAAGAAATGTAGGTTGGGTGCATGATATGACTCACTTTTTGCAAACTAGTGAGTGTCCACTAAGTTTAGATAAAGGTAAAGAGAGGTATTTAAGATTGCAATCCATCCCTTATGTGCTGGTTGGTAACAGTTTTTTAGAAAGGATCTTAATGGTGTCCTTTTAAGGTGTATTGATCAACATTAGGTAGATAAAGTGCTTCATGAGTTCCACGATGGAACTGTTGTGAGTCATTCTGCCCTAAGAACAACTACATGGAAAATAATGAGAGATTTCTATTATTGGACAAGCTTGTTTAAATATTTCCATGCTTGGGCTAGAAAGTTTGTAAAATGTGTCATTTTTGTAGGCAAATAGAGGCTGCTAGCATTACCATTGCATCCCATTCAAGTAGAGCAACCCTTCATGAGATGGGACATTGATTTTATAGGTGTCATTGACCCACCTTCAAGTGAAAGACATAGGTGGGTACTTACTGCAACCAATTACTTCACAAGATGGACTAAAGCAGTGGCCTTGAAAGAAGGCAATGAAAGTGTTGTTTCAAATTTTTATGATAATTTAGTAACCAGATTTGGGGTACTTGAATCAATCATTTCTGCTAATGCTTTGGATTTTGTTGGATTAAGATTAAGTGATTGGGCTATAAAGAACAGTATTCACTTGAATACCTCATCAAATTATTACCCTTAATTTAATGGCTTTGTTGAATCAACTAATAAGAACCTAATCAGAATCATCAAAAGGATTTTGGAGGATAACTAGAGAGCTTCACACAAAAAGGTAAAATCTACCTTGTGGGAAAATAGAATAACTCCAAAAAGATCCATTGAAAAATCCCCTTTTATGTTGGTATATGGTAAAGAGGCAAGGCTACCTTTATCTATTAATCTTCTAGCTCTTGACATAATGAACCAGCTTGAAATGTTTGAAGAGGAAGATCCAATGGCTGTCAGATATGCAAAGCTCATGGAGTTGGATGAAATAAGAGATAGAGCCATGAAAACAATGGAGTTGCATCAACTCCAAACAAAAAAGGTTTTTGAAAAAAGAGCAACACCTAGGGTGTTTAGAGAAGGAGATGATGTCCTTAACTAGGATGAATTAAAGAGGAGGCCTTGAAAGTACACTAAATTTGATAGGATGTGGACTGGCCCATTTGTCATTACTGAGTGCAAAGAGCACAATTCCTTTCAACTGTTATCAATGGATGGAGAAGCTCTTTCTATGACAATCAATGGGATACACCTCAAACTCTATTTTGAGTTATGATCTAAAATCTTCCTTGTACAAATTAGAGTAGGTTTTATTTCCTCTAAGTGCTTCTGCACTTTAGCTAGATGATTTTTATGTTTTCCCTAAGTGTTCTTTTTGCAAAATTAAGTAGTTTTCTTTGTTTTTTGGTGTGTTTTATAAGTTTTCAAAGTGTCTCATGTTGGTTTAGTGTGTTACAACAACATACAATCCTTTTTTCAAGTGGTTTCAACTTTTAGATGACTCAGTGCCCAATGGATAAGCTTTAGGCAACTGGTCGAGATGTTTTGTAGGATAAAATATAGCAGATGTCACCAAAAATGTTACCTAATTTTCATTTCCAGCTAAAATCAGGTAACTTATCATTTATCATTTTGTGTTTTTATTCAAATATTAAAATATACATCATGTTCTATTATGTTCATTAATGTGCATAAAAGAGATTGTAAAAATAGATTGCATTTATCCTAGTTTTACAATTATAGACAAATAAGAAAGAGAACCAATATGTATTGCAAATGTAATATTTATTGATAACCATGAGCGTATAATGTCCCTCACAAGCCAAGGGACTAGCTATTCTAATGCTTATAAAGAAAAGACTATACACCTATAGATAACATAAAATAAATTTGCATATAAAATAAAAATGGACCCGCCATTGCCTGATGGAATAGTGAATCCCATTGGCTTGGCCTTGCATCATCTCGATCCTTCTCGTTGCTCTACTTCCGTTTGACACCCTCCTCACTGCTCTGAGGTTTCTTGCATTGGATTAAGCATTTTTGTTAGAGCAATGAAAGGTCCCTAACCAAAATATATGCAAAACATCCATAAATGTGTAATCTGATGTCTAAAAGATTTAAAATAGTAGCATACCATAAGTTTCCATGAAAACAAGAAAGGAGTAATCAAACACACCTATGATATACTTTGTTTATCCAACTGGTTTGTTCCTTGTGCAGATTTAGGACAATTCTTGTTACTATTATGATTTAGTTAATTACAACATGTGGGGTAAAAATATGGCTCCCACGATGGTAGATCTCAACATGCTTCCTTTTGATGTTTTAAGAAGGATTGTAAATTGAGAAAATTGATTAAATCAATGATAAACATGCTATTGATACATTAAATCAATATGGAATCACACTTGTTGATCAAATTTCATTATCAAATTCAAAAGATGCAACATATAATGTGAACTGTCAAGAAATTAATACTTGATCTTTTCATAATAAATCAATCAATATGTTGCCATCATGTCAAAAGGAAGGTGTACATTGATGGATATGTCTTTCAATCTTCTTAAGTGGATCCAAGATCCATTTTATTAAAACAAGTAAATGATTTCAGTGATGCATCAAGTTCAACTATGCATATTTTAAAATAGTGAAGGAGATATCAAGTCATGCGTGAAACCATCATGAGGCATATGGGGCAGCAAGAAGGAACAAATATAATCATGTATTTTGGCATGAAAGACACTATCCAACTCATCCCACCTCAATCCTATTGGACAACCACACATCACCTAGGATGGTGAGATTTCATGTCACCAACATAAGTGACATATGTCTGCCCACTAAGTTTAAAGTGAGGATATGGTGTTAGTTTGTTGCACAAGATGAAAAAGACTTAAGTGTTTGTGAAGACCAAGTAACAAACCTTTGGGGGCAACAAGAAATTGTTAGGGAAAAAATGAAGATTAGGTCATTCCTAAAGGAAAAATGCATGCTACATCTCATAGAGGGACAACAACAATCAAAGAAGCATATGGGACAACAAGAATTAGTTAGCAATTACAATCTATGTGACAGTAGCAAGATGCAAAGTAAAGCAAAAGAACACTGACGTTAAGGTAGAACAAGTCTTGATGAACTCAAAAAACTAAACATTGTTCACATGGAACAAATCAATGATCATTCACTCAACAAAGGCATGAAACAATCATTTGATGCTACAAGACAACAAAGTTCAAAAGATAATGCATTTCAAAGAATAATGTCTTCCAATGGAGCAACCACTAAGCATGATCATCAAAAGACCTATGTAAAGAAAATGTGTTTCACAAGTGATGCCAACACTTGAACATTTGAAAGTACTACTAACAATCAAGAGATGTAAAATAGTGTAGAAAAATGGAGCTCACATTCAAATGATCAGCCATATACCTCAAGAAACGATACTGGAGGAAACAATTTTAAAATATTCTCAATTTGAAAAGAAAAAGGTACTGAACATGTTCTATTTTGTATCTAGGATAAGCACCTTTCTTTCATATGTATTGTTACTTTTCAAAGAGTCAAGTGGGCTATTGGCACAATGCTTTTATTTAAGAACAAAGCAAGCATGTTGAACATGTATTATAAATTGATTAGTCCCAAAGGATACAATCTCATGGTGATGAGATCAGGATAGCGACTAATGGGAAAAAACAAGTTATTTTTTTACAAGATCAATTGAAAAAATGAAGAATTGGGACTGCATTCAAGATTGCTTTTTATCTTTTTGTAACATGGAAATCCTAGTTGTAATGAAAAACTCTTTGGGGCTTGTGAGAGTGAAAGAAAAACCACTTAAACATGATGATGATTAATGCACAGGGGGAATGCAAGAAAGAATATTTTTGGTTTGAAGACACTCAATAAAGTACAAGAGTGTTATGTGTGTGCATCATCTTGGGACAGATGTGTCCTTTAATAAAGGAGTTTTCTAATTTTCTAAATACAAATGTCCACATTGTTATATTCTGAATCAAATAGAATGGCTAAAGATGAAAATTGAAGATATTTTTTCTCAAAAGGCTTCACTATACACAAAAGAGTAGTTGCAATTTTAGAGGCTTGTTTCAGTTTAAACAACAATGGAGTTTTGTTCTCAGAAGAAGCAAATTCAAAGTAAAGTAACATGGGTAGTCGTCCAATGCATATGATGAATTTTTTTTTTAGAACTATTTATGAGTTTCATCAAGCCACAACCAACTATATTGCAACCATGCTATGCATATTAAATGTCAAGAAACCAAAGAGAGGGCAGTCTACTAAGTATCATATTTGTAGTGATATTCTGCAGTCAAGTAATGTAAGTGCCTAGGAGACATATGAGCCTTAAATAGTAGTCCTATGGCTAGATAACAGTGGAAAAGTGCATGATGATCATTCCAAATAATAACAAGAATGTATAATCAGAGAGTATATCCTTCATAATTCTCAAAAATTTACAGAATGGTAATGATTTAGTGGAGAAATTTCTATAAAAAAATGAATGTAAAAACCCCAATACATTCTTTCATGGCCATGGCCAATAAATCATTTTTTCTTCTCAAAGCAGGAAAAACCCATCTAGGTTTGTTTTTAAAATTGCAAACACAAAATTTTTGAAAGGAATAGATTGAATTTTTTATTTCAAAAAGGAGTAGAAGAAATGTCAAAGAAAACTAGTACCTCCTTCATGTCCATGGCCTAAAGGTATTTCTCTTCTTCAAAATATGGTTCTTTTGTGAAAAGCCAAAAAACCCACCTAAGGTTTGTTGAAAAAATAGCAAATACAAAAGTATTTAAAAAGATATCATGGAGATTTTGGAACAAAATAAAAAGTGTGTAGAAAACCCTATTCCTTTCTTCATGGTCATGGCTAGAAGGTTTTTTTTTTTTTACAAATCACAAAACCCATATGGAGTTCAATTATTTCAACTTCAAGTTCAGAAAAGGCTAGTTTTTGTTTCATTTTGACAATGGAAAAGCCTCCATTTGAGCTTTCATTCACTAAGATAAGGGAGAAAATCAAGGCTTGGGTCTAGTAAAAATCTTACCTGAGCTTTTTTACTCAATGTCTTGAAATATGCAAATCATTTTTTATACAATAAGCTTTCATTTAATCTTTAGAGAGTCACCAATGGCAGATAAAACATAAGAAAACCCATAGAGAAGAAATGAAACAACAAAATGATCAGGAAAATACTCATAGCCACAACCTTAGCTCATAAACTAGCCTTCAAAAGATGGAAAAGATATAGATTTTGATGCAAAAATGCTTTACCTCTTGTTTCCATGTAGAAGCCACAAAAATTTCATCAAAGTATCGACCAAAAACTAGTCAGAAATCATGTTTTATGTGCATTCAATGAAACCCTCATGGCAGCCAGGTGAGAATCCTCTAGAAGTTCAATGCAAAATGAGTGAATATCTTTCCTTTTCTCATCTTTTTTTTTATGGTTAGAAACCCTATGGAGGTTGATGATATTTTTTGCCTTTTTAAAAAAAAGTTGCAACACAATTTAATTGTTATGTGAGCTAAATGATGAAGTTTACGACTTAGGCATTTTTTGCCTTATATTTCATTTGAGAACCATGTGCCTTGTCTTTAAAATATGCTAAGTCCTCTAAAATTTGGAATATGTAAGGACTTTAAAAGATGCCTTCCAAGGAGTGTGGAATGCCTTTATGCTCACATAGGTTGAATTATGAGCCTTTTGTTTTTCTTTGAAAAACAAGAGGGTTGTTAACTAAGTCACAATCATGTCATTTTGGCCTTGAAATGCAAAAGTGGAGGAAAGTCAAAATTGGTTGCATTCCTTGGAGGAATTAATTTTGCTTGAATTATTTTACAAGCATTTAAATATATCTTTTGTTTTGCATCTTTAATCAATTGTAAGGCATGATTTAAGTGATTTGTAAATCACTTTTATTTTATGTCATTTATAATTCAATATTGATGTAATCCAAAGAGGTGGTGGGGCCTCTTTTTGCATTCTTTTTGAAATTTAAATTAATTTGTTTAAGTGAAGTATAGCAATGTGCAAGATCATGATGGGCCAAAAAGTGGCGATATGATGGGTATGTGTAGGGTATGTAGCTAATGATTTTTGTAACCCAAAATTGATGAAATGAAAAAGGTTTTTAAAAGAGATTCTTAGAGTGATCCCAGAATAATGGGTTACAGTTTTTCTCCAAACTTGGCATTAAAATCAAGATTTTTCATCAGATATTCACTTTCTTACACCTATAGAAACTAAACCATTAAGAATCTGAAGATGAATCAAACTAGTTATTTGTTAGATATTTTGTGTAGATTCTAATTATATTTGAAAAATAAAAGTAAAAATAAATTGTGAATCATTTTATGTAATTTTTAATAACTTATTTTTTCTACTAATCAACATTTTTAAAAAGTGATGTTTACTTCGGACCACATAACTTCTTTTGTAGACAGGATACAATTCTAATTTTTAAAATACACAATTTTTACACCAATATCTAGTGCATGGATATTTTTTCATAATTTTTTGTTACATATATATTTTTTAATTAATTTTCCAAGTCAGAGTAATTATACTTTGGATAGAGATGTATTTTGTCCCGCATAACTTGTTTTGTATTCATTTGAATTAACTATTTTTTTGTTGGAATAAGGACATCAATACCTAATGTACATGTAACTTTTATAATTTTTTTCTCTATTTTTCTATTTTTTCGTATGTGTGAAACAAAGAACTTGATATTCATGGAAAATCTTACATTCACAAGAAATAAAAATAAATATAATAATCAAATTAAACATATTTAAAATTATACTTTTTGGGAAGCTTATAATAAGGGCTACATGTTTACAAAACATAAATTTTAAATGAATTCATTTGATCATCCAAAAGATAAATCAAAAGTGGTCTTTTATTAGCATTTTGATAGGTGTAGAGGAGACTCGATTATAGGTATGGTTTAACTTGAACAAGGTTCTATCCAAGGGGGTTTGATCTAAGGGGGTTTGATCTATCACTCTTTAATTAAAATCATTTAATTGGAACCTTTAAAGTATTAAATCTTTGTATTTTCTTAAAATACGTGATTTCAGGGAAAAACCAGGATGTCTCAAAAAGTGTAACCCATTATTGTGGTAGCACCCCTTAGCTTTCAACCAATATAAATTATGTATTACTTTGAATTTAATAAATAATTATTATTCATTTTCTATTTGAATTGTGACTAAAGTCCTAATTGATAGGCTGATTGAAAAACATTTGTAGCTTTCAAATGGTATCACATTTTTTGAATCCAAAACGTGTGTCACATTCTATGTTTCACATACTATAGGATTAAAAAAAAATTGAATTTCATGAAGTTTTGATCAAGTTAAGGTGGTTAGACATACAAGCTTTTATATTTTTTAAAAGTTGTAATAAAAAATTCATGATTAATTATTTAATTGGAAAAAAATTGCAAAAAAGTATGCATCACATTAGGATATGAGTCCTCTCTTTATATCTAAAATATTATAAAAAATATTATCATTTTATTACGGTTAGGGTGGTCAGACAGACACCTACTTATTTTTTCTTTAAAATTTAAGTACTACTACATTAAAATTTCAAATTTTAACCAAATAATTTTTTAAAAACATAAACCTAATAGTTTAGAAACTACATTCAATTTGCTATAGATTCCATTCTTACATATTTTTGAAATAATATAGAAAAATTATTCAAATTTTTATGTCAAGTTGCCTAACTCTGATTTTTTTCAAATTTTCACCACTTAAGGGCTTATTTTTTCCATGATGATCTTGCACATACCCATATTATAAATCACTTAATCAAATTATTATCATTCTAAATACAAATTAGAGTCTTATGCTTTTGGAAAAGCACTAAAAGTGTGGTTCAAGGCTTTTGAAGACCAATGATGACTGGAAGACATGAGGGATGTATGAGAGGTTGCTTTGACTGATTTTGGAAGAAAAGGGGCTATTTGGAGGCATTTTTGTCACATTTTTAGTGTGATTGTAGTGTTGGATTGACTTTGCTTCATGTGGAGGGTAGTTTGTAGTGTTTCTAGAAGGTTCTTTTTGGCCTTTTCTGTTGCATCCAACCAAAATCTTCTAGATAGACTTTTTGTGAGACTATTTGTTGTTTTTTGCTTAACTTTGACAATCTTTGTTATTGGAGTTAGTTATTTCTTTCCAGCAAAGTGATAACTTGGATTTGGAGTTATCTTTTTAGTAAGAGCAATATTGTAACTTAGATGGACTTGTAATGACAGTTGAGTACTTTGAATCAATGCAATTGAGAATTTACCTTCTCATTTCATATTTTATTGTGTGTTGTTAGTGATTGATCAGATTATTTATTAAATTTATCTTTCCTTGTAGTCTTATCTCATGGTTAAGCACCTATTTAGCAGAAAATGCATTGTTACAAGTTATAAGCTATGTTAGTTAATGCAATTGTTGTTAGTTGTGAATTTTTTTTTCCTTCTAAGAGTCCTGCTAAAAACTTCCTTATAAATTACTTATGTGAAAATACATGTGAAAATGAGTTGTCTGAACCAAGATTTGTCACTATTTTGAATGTGTATAGGCTATTTGTAGGTCTTAGTTTTTTTGGTGTATCAGCCTTAGTAGTTTCAGTTAATACTCATTTTCATGCATCTTTTACCCTTTTCCTTAGAAATCACTTGTTTAGGTGACATCAAAAGGGGAGCCAACCCATAATCTAGAGGCCTGCTTTCACAATAGGATACTCACAACCTAAAAGTAGTCCCATGTTAGTCAAAATTTGTTGACCTATTTGACAACTTGGTAGAGGGATGCAAATTTGGCCAACTAACAATAATTTTAGGAAATTTGGCATAAATAAGTATAATTACAAGATTATTTCACATATTTTCTCCTAACAAGATCTAACACTTTTTGATATCAAGAATTCTAGCAAGTTTATTATAACAAGAGCATTCAAGAGTTGATTATCACACATTTTGGAGCCACTTTCAAGATTCAAGCATCATGTCAAAGTCATCAAGCATCATGTATTTTTTTGAGCTAACACTTGTGATGTGAGTTCTCATGATTCAAGAAAGCATTCAAGTCAAGATCCATATAATTTAATCAAGAATCAAGATCCAAATTCATGCTATCCATTACATACAAGATTCACATCCTTCACTTCAAGGGTTGGGTGAGTTGTAACATTGTTTGTTCATTCATCATTCCTCCTTTATATTTTATTTCATTTCAAGGTTTGATTACTAAAATAGGGCTAGACAAAGGAAAACCCCTATCCACTAAGAAAACAACACTTTTCCCTCTCTTTGATGTGTGATTGTATATCTAGGTGGTTTAGGTTAAAGATCCATTGAAGAGAAAGATTTGAGAAATTTTGTCATGTTGTCAAAGTTGTCACCTTGTTTGCAAGATCATGGAATGTCACCTAGAGAGTAGAATTCAATGTTTCAGAACTAGAGTTTTGATAGGAGGGAAGTTACAACAAATCACTAGAGGATTCTAGAGTTTTAGATCAACCCTAATACTGATACTAAATGGCCACTTGTGGTGTATGAGTCCTAGTATACATATTTTTAGGGATTTTCTATAGATCTTGATTATGTAGTTCTAGATTTGGATTTTGACCTGAAACCCTAAAATGGGACTAAATCACCCTACTGGTGTATAAGTCCCAGTGTGCATCAAAAAGTAACATTTCTAGGATTTCAGACCTTCATTCAAACTTCTTTAGTTTCTAGGTTCACCTATGTTTCATCTCCACTTTATTGTTCTAATTTGACTTCATTTCTAGGCCATTTACTTAAGTCTTGCATATCATTTAAATTTCTTGTCTTTGCAAGCCCTAGCTTGGAGGCGAACCTTCTTTTAGCCTTTAATCACACCCCAGGACACCTTATTGCAAATCTATTTTACCAATTCTATCCTTTGGAATATCTTTGGAGGAGAGAGAATATTCTTCAGAATATTCTCATGGGTGAGAAAAAATGATAATTTGCAATTTAAAACAAAATTTTAACTATGCAAAAAGGGGAAAGAATACTCCATGGGAATATTCTCCTTTTTAGGAATGTGTAAAGGATGAATATTCCCTTGTAATATTCCCTTGCAAGTGGAAGAATTAGTAATTTGATAGTTAAAACAAAGTTTCAATTATGCAAATTAGGATAATTATACGATATTAATTAAATAATTTATTTAATGGAGATCAAATGAAAAAGCAATGAATGATATTGATTTGATCTATCAATGGTCAAAAATGAATGGAAGATGAAACATGGATCAATGATTCTCATCAATGGATGAGAATCAAAGATTACATGGATCAAGAAAAGATCAAGGGCTCACAATCATGCAAACAAAAACACTTTGCAACAACTTTAAAAAGTTGTTTCAAAGTTTGTTTGGAGTAATCATTGCCTTTTTTGGAGGAAAATAGGAGAATATTCCTTTGGAATATTCCCTATGCAAGTGGATGAGAAGGAAAATAGCAATTTAGTTAATTAAAACTCAATTTGAATGTGCAAGATGAGAGGAATGCAAGGGTATTCATTAAATTATTGATTTATTTAATGAAAAGGAGATGTAAATATGATATTCAATTAAATAGTTTAGGTTATTTAATTAAATAAGAAGACTTAGGGTTAAAATTAAATAATTTGCATTATTTAATTAAATTAGATGAAATTTCAGTGTGAGAGGGGGTGAATTAACCCAATTAGGTCAATTAGATTAATAGGTGAAAATGAGGCATTTAATTAAACAATTAGGCTTATTTAATTAAACAAGCAAAGATAGGATGGGTTTGAGGATGAAATGATGTTAGTTAACCAATGTGATCCATTTAGAAATTTTTAGGTGTCTACACTCTCGATCAAGATGATGATACACCTATGAAAAATATTCCACCAACTTTCTTGCCATCCTTCTGAGATTTATCCTCCAAAGACCCAAACCAGTTCCTATTTGAGTTCAAAGTGTTGTGTTAGACCAATGACTACAAGAATGAATGATAAACCAAAACTAAAACTTTTTTCCTCCACCCTAAAGGATGCTATAATGCATTGGTTCATGGGATTGACTTCAAAGTTAATAACCTCTTGGGACGATATGGAATTTGCCTTCTTAGAAAAATACCATAGTTACTATAGATTCAGTGATAGGAAGGAGGAGGTTTTAAAATTAAGCAAGAAAAAAGATGAAAGCCTAGAATATTACTTGTATACATTTGTTGGCAACATAAGGGCAAAAAACTGAAAGGGGGAGTGAATTAGTTTTCTAGAAATTCAAAACTTATTCAACTTATTAACCTAATTCTCAAATATGATAATTAACCATGAAAACATAAATCATCAATACATCAGAAACACACATAACACTGAGATTTTTATGTGCAAAACCTGTTAGGGGAAAAACCATGGTGGAGGTCAGTCCACAAGATTATACCTTGTTAAAAGTATAATAAAAATGAAATATGGGGGTATGTGTAGGATCATGATGGGCCAAAAAGTGGTGATATGATGGTTATTTGTAGGGTATGTGGCTGATGAATTTTTTTTTTACCAAAAATTGATGAAATCAAAAGGGTTTTTAAAGGAGATTCTCAGCTTTCCACCAATATAAATTATTCTTTACTTTGAATTTAATAAATAATTATTATTCATTTTCTATTTGAATTATGACTAGAGTCCTAATTGATAGGTTGATTGAAAAACATCTATAGCTTTCAAATGGTATCACATTTTTTGAATCCAAAAAATGCATCACATTCTATGATTCAAATACTATAGGATTTAAAAAACAAAATTGAATTTCATGAATTTTTGACCAAGATAAGGTGGTCAAACATACAAGTTTTTATATTTTTTTAAAGTTGTAATAAAAAATTTAGAATTAATTATTTAATTTTAAAAAAAATAACAAAAAAATATGTATCACAATTGGGCATGAGTCCTCTACTTATGTCTAAAATGTTATAAAAAAATATTTTCATTTTATTGTGGCTAGGGTGGTTAGCCAGACACCTACTTCTTATTTTTTCCTTGAAATTTAAGTACTACTACATTGAAATTTCAAATTTTCACCAAATAGATTTTTTTAAAAATAAACCTAGTAGTTTAGAAACTACATTTAATTTGATTCAAATTCTCTTCCTACATATTTTTGAAATAATATAGATAACTTAAATTTTTATGTCAAGTTACCTAATCTGATTTTTCTAAATTTTTTGCCACTTAAGGGCCTATTTTTTCCATGATGATCCTACACATACTAATCTAGGTGGATCCAAGAAACTTGAAAATTTCATAGTATCAAAATCTCATGAAACCCACATCATCACATAGAGCTCGCCGACACGGTCCTGACGCAAATGGAATGGGCTCAAAAGGAGTCCGTATGCAGAAGATATGCGTAGTCAAAGGTCCAATCAAACAGGCAAATTAGGGGGCCAAAAAAAAGCTAGAAAATTGATCATCTCGAAATGAGGAAAAAATTACGCCATGTTGTAGAGCTCGTCGTGCTAATTCAGGAACTATTTTCAATTTCAAAAATGAAGACTGTATGAGCAAAATAGAGCTGGTCAAAGTTTGCAGACAAAAGGAGTTGACCAGTTAATGATGACATCAACATGTTGACGTGGCATCATCTGGGCTTGACACGTGGCATCCATATTGATGATGTGGCAGCATATTTGGCAGAGTGACGTGGCATATACATTTGGCCTGGACTAATAATTCTTTGACATGTTGCATTGCTAGATCAAATCATCATGTGCCACGTGGCATATTCTCTATCTCCTACGTGGTAGGTTGAACAGTTTTTAAAGTTGTTTTCTTCACTAAAAAATAGGTATATAGGATTTGATCCCATGACCAACAATGGAGCATTATACTAGCCTACCATTGCACAACAAGCATCACACATAACTCTAAATAGGCGGTGGTTGTTTTTGTTTATTAAATTCTTAAATTGCATTCTAAAAATGGAAGGGTTGGGGGTCAAACCAAAGACCTTCCTGCCCCTAAACTTCCTCTCTACCACTACACCATGAATGGTGTTGAGTAATTTTCGGGCTCAATTTTCTTAAAAACAATAGCTAAAGCTGAAATCCATTGAATTTAACTTAATTAACCCCTAAATTTAAAAGATAGATCTCCTAATTTTAAAAAGGGATTTAAAGTAAATCTTTTAAAGCTCTTGAATAACAAAATTAAAGGGCAGAAATAAACATGGGATTTTTTTAAAATGATTAAAAGGGAGATTTGAATAATTTTAGGAGAGTTTAAGGGGATTTGAAGATTATTTTGTAAATAAGGGAGTTTTTTTTAGGCTTCTAAGAAATTATTTTTGTAAGCATAAATTATAAGGGTCATCTAGGGAAAATATTAAGGAGATTATTATGGAGATTTTATTGTAAAGGGGGGAGTTTGAAAATATTTTTACTTTGTAAAGGAGATATGGGTATATTTTCAAAATAATATGGTTTTAGCCCATATTAGCAAATAAATTGGTATATAAAGTGGATGTTTTGGCTTGGAAACAAAAAGGAAGTCTACTTGGAGAAATAATTCTAGTGTGAGAATTTTGGAGAAGAATTACAAGATGTTATTATTCACGAAAAATTGTAATAGTGAGAGAGATTATGCGAAATTTTATGTGAGTTCTTGAAGCTCGATATTGTAAGAAAGAATTTTCAGGTGCTTGGCAATATTAATGAAAGTGGTCCAACATTGAGAAGTGGACCCAAAGACATAGTCCTTTGAAGGATGAACTTCATTATCAACTTGCATTTGATCTTTCTATCATCTGTCTCATTATTTTTCTATCTCCTATCTTACATTTTCCCTAATTTTATTTAAGTTTATTTTTCAATTCACTATTTGAGTTCTAATTACAACATTTTAGTAATTAGTTATATGAATGTGAACTTATTTTGTAATTTCAATGAATAAACAACATAGTCATGCAATTCTATTGCGATCAGGGAAAACTCTAATTAAGATTAATTTGCAAGTTATTTTGCAAACCTCTAATTTCAAATCAAATTGGTATTAGAGCTAGGTTTGTAGGAAATTGCATAAGTGAATGCTAACCACCTATTGAAATTGAAGCAAGGAGGAGGTGCACTTACCGAGTTCAATCCTGAGACCAAAAAATGAAGGAATTTTCCATGAACAAAGATGGCAACTGAACAAAGTCCTACAGTGCTTGATGAGAAATCTTTCTAGAAAGCATTTCTCGAAATGAAGGCTATGGTGGAAGTTATTTTCCAAGAAAGGCAAGATCGACAGAGGAAAAAGGAAAGCTAGGATAGAAAGGAGGAAGCTGAATCCTCATTGAAAGAAGATAAAGGTAAATGAGTAGGAGGTGGTGGCGACCCTCCCAAACCTCCATCCCTTTCTTCCTCATCTTCTTCATCTTCATCTTCTTCTTCATCTAACTCTTCCAAAAAGAAACAACCTGTGAAATCTGAAGTTAATTCACCTTTGTTGAAACTTGATGTTAAATTTGATTTGCCAATGTATACTGGAGAACTAGATGCAAAAAAATTTGATAAGTGGATAAAACAAATTGAAGTTTAGTATAGAATTCAGAAGTTTACTGAGGATTCTCAAAAAATCCAATTAGCCACTCTTCGCCTGGGAGGCACAACCTTAATCTGGTGGGAGAGTAGAACACATGAAGATCTAAGTCATTATGGAAAAAATATTTTTTCTTGGTTTGAGTTTATAGTTGCACTTAAGAAAAAGTTTTATCCATTAGGGCATATGAAAATAGTAGTAATGAATTAGCAATCATTTTAAGAAAAGAGAAAGGACAAAGTGTGCAAGAATATGCACAAGATTTTAGGAAGAGGGATTTAATTTTGGGCATTCCTTTATACACACAAGAAAATTTGAGACATACAATACTTATGTTTAATCCAACTAACATTGATGAAGTTAGTATGCAAGATATCCATTTGGAAACAAGCTCAAGGAATAGCCATGACAATTTGTTGATGGACTCAAGTAAGCACAAAGGGAGCAAGAAAGGGAAGGAGAAATGCAATAGAATGCTACTGTAAATAAAGAGGATGAGAAGCCTTATTGCTCACATTGCAAGAGGAAAGGGCACAAAGATGCAAAGTGTTGGAAATTGCATCCTAATAAAAAACCGAAATGGTTCAAGGATCGAAAGGATAAGCAAAAAACCACAACTATTGTGCATGATCTTGGATCCAGTTTCGATAATGAAACCAAGATCTTAGTTGTGCGTATCAAAGGTAATATTCCTTTTGTTAGTACTAGTTCCTATGCTTCTTCATCAAAGTGTAATGAAGTACCTATTAAAAGTAAGAGGAATGAATTGTTTCATATAAGGGTTATTGCTAAACAAAATAAGATTGGTACACTAATAGACAATGGGTCACAAGTTAATCTTATCTCAGAACAAGTTGTTAAGGAATTGGGATTAAAAACAACTCCTCATCCTAAACCATATCCACTGGGTTGGGTGCATGATAATGCTTGGCTACATGTGTCAAAGCAGTGTAAACTCTGATTTGTAATCACATCCAAGTTCATAGATGAGGTAGAGCTAGATGTAATTCCAATTGACATCTATGGGATGGTTTTAGGTAGTCCTTACTTGTATGAAAGAAAGGCCATTTTCTATAGGGAAGATAATAAGTATCATTTGTTGAAGGATGGAATTAAATATATTATAAAATCTCATCACATGAAGAATGAAAGATTTGTTGTAAACAAAAGGCATATGAAAATGATTGTAAATGCAAGGAATGCTTTAACTCTCATGTCTATAATAGCTAGTGATACTAAGCATGAAGAAAATCTAGGGTGTCACAGACAATACAGTGTGAGGATCAGTTGCAAGCAGAATCAGGCCTTCAGCTAGAGGTGGTAAAAGAGGGTTTGAATGTTTCATTTTCTAACAATGTTCCTGTTCAGGAGATCCAAAATGTTGATACTATTTCCTTCACAGTGTATTTAGTACTATTGCTTGTTATTCTATTGGTTATTTCTATGTGGATCTGGTGAATGTGATAGTGAGTATTGATGAACATGTAGTTGATTGTATCAACAAAGCTATCTCATATTTCTTTGTGTTTGTGATGGGTCGGATGTTCAAAATTTTAGTAGGAAGGAAAAATGATATTAGGCAAGTGGGGCGACATTTCCCTAGCTCAAATTATACATAAAATAGACCTTTTGGATGTCCAAAAGCTTCTCAATGGGGATGAATGATCCAGGTGGATCCAAGAAACTTGAAAATTTCATAGTCTAAAAATCTCATGAAACCCACATCATCACATAGAGCTCATCGACCCGGTCTTGATGTAACTTGAATGGGCTCAAAAGGAGTCCGTATGTAGAAGATATGAATAGTCAAAGGTTCGGTCAAATAGATGAATCAAGGGGCCAAAAAAAGGTAGAAAATTGATCATCTCGAAATGAAAAAAAATGACATCAAGTTGTAGAGCTCATTGTGCTAATTTTGGAACTATTTTCAATTTCTAAAACGGAGTCCGTATGAGCAAAATAGAGCCAGTGAAAGTTTGCAGACAAAAGGAGTTGACCAGTCAATGATGACATCAACATGTTGATGTGGCATCATTTGGGCTTGACACGTGGCATCCATATTGATGATGTGGCAACATATTTGGTAGAGTGACGTGGAATGTACAGTTGGCTTGGACCAATAATTCTTTGACACGTTGCATTGCTAGAGCAAATCATCATGTGCCATGTGGCATATTCTCTCTCCTACATGGTGGGTTGAACAGTTTGCAAAGTTGTTTTATTCACTAAAAATTAGGTATATAGGATTTGATCCCGTGACCAACAATGGAGCATTATACTAGCCTACCATTGCCCTGCAAGCATCACACATAACTATAAATGGGCACAAATTGTTTTTGTTTAGTTAAATTCTTAAATTGCATTCTAAAAATGGATGGGTTGGGGGTCAAACCAAAGACCTCCCCACCCCTAAACTTCCTCTCTACCACTACACCATGAATGGTGTTGAGTCATTTTCGAGCTCAATTTTCTTAAAAACAATAGCTAAAGCCGAAATCCCTTGAATTTAAATTAATTAACTCCTAAATTTAAAAGATAGATCTCCTAATTTCAAAAAGGGAATTAAAGTAAATCTTTTAAAGCTCGTGAATAACAAAATGAAAGGTCCGAAATAAACATGGGATTTTTTTTAAATGATTAAAAGGGAGATTTTAAGGATTTTAAGAGATTTTAAGGGGATTTGAAGATTATTTTGTAAATAAGGGAGTGTTTTTTAGGCTTTCGAGAAATTATTTTTGTAAGCCCAAATTATAAAGGTCATCCAGGGAAAATATTAAGGAGATTATTATGGAGATTTTATTGTAAAGGGGGGAGTTTGAAAATATTTTTACTTTGTAAAGGAGATATGGGTATATTTGCAAAATAATATGGTTTTAGCCCATATTAGCAAATAAATTGGTATATAAAGGGGATGTTTTGGATTGGCAAAAAAACAAGTGTACTTGGAGAAATAATTCTAGTGTGAGAATTTTGGAGGAGAAGAATTACAAGGTGTTATTATACACCAGAAATTGTAATAGTGAGAGAGATTGTGAGGAATTTTATGTGAGTTATTGAAGCTTGATATTGTAAGAAGGAATTTTCAGGTGCTTGGGAATACTAATGAAAGCGGTCTAACATTGAGAGGTGGACCCAGAGATGTAGTCCTTTGAAGGATGAACTCTGTTATCAACCTGTGTCTAATCTTTCTATCATCTGTCTCATTCTTTTTCTATCTCCTATCTTATATTCTCCCTAATTTTATTTTAGTTTATTTTTCAATTCACTATTTGAGTTCTAGTTACAACATTTCAGTAATTAGTTAGATGAATGTGAACTTATTTGTAATTTCAATGAATAAACAACATAGTCACACAATTCTATTGTGATCAGGGAAAACTGTAATTAAGATTATTTTGCATGTTATTTTGTAAACCTCTAATTTCAAATCCATGGGGAATGCACATGCATTCAAGCACACTTTCTACAGATCACTACTCAATTACAACAAGGCTAACAACACAAAGGAAGACAATTTTCTTCTAGAAAGAATCAGATTACATGTGTAGGGATTTGAACTAGTAAAATAGCATCTGCTAATGGCTTATCACAGTTTTGGTTAAGCACTTGAACAATTCTTCACTCTTCTACACACTTCTTCATAATTTGCTTTGCCTTCAAATGATATTTTCACATACACACAAAAGTACACTTTGGAGTATACTCACACTCTCCAATTCAAATAAAAAATCACTCTTATATATCTACAACAAGAAATTTCATCCCTTCATGTCAGCTTCAATGAAAATAATAAAATGAATATCAATTGTTGGCCAAAAACATTTAAGATTATTAATGTGAATCAACCAAGGTCAAACACAGCTTAGTGAGGACCCAAATTAAAATATCCAACATGAAGACACTTCAAATAATTACTCCTTGAAAATCCACAACATGCTACAAACATCATGTCGACAAAGGACAAGAAAAACATGAACACATAAGAGAAAACGGCCAACCACGAGCACAACGATCAATGTAGACGTACAAAAAAGATAGAGAATGATCTAGAAATATACACAAGCATAAGAAATAACAAGAGAAGAATCCACAAAAATTGGACTAACTAAAATAGCATCATCTTCAATCAGGAGCACCAATTGAAGCAACAAAAAAATTGTCAAAATAAGAATTTTCATAACTCAATCAAATCTTCACATAGATATCTAAAACTCAATGTGGATAAAATAGATATACTTATAAAACAACCATTTATTCCACAACCTCTAATCATCAACGTACAAAACTTACCAACATACTAAACTTCACTTTGCTAGTGATAACTTGCAATTCATTTAATACAATTTTCTCAATATCCTCCACATATATAGCTTCAAATGAATTAATGCTAATAGTGTTGACATCAATAAAAACCACATATTAGCAACACAACCACAACATCCAACAATATCTCCCTTTAGCATTGATGGAAACACATGATGTGAAAAACACCATCAACACAACTAACTCTTGACACTTACTCCCCCTTAGGATCTGACTCATTTTCTCCTCAACAATTTCACATGATCTTTTCCCCACAAGGTTCTTCTCCCCAGATAATTCCCAATTTTTCACATGACTCTTCTCCCCCTTTGACATCAATGACAAAGATCTCTAGACTCCACACAAAATCTGAACCACATATCTGAACATCTGACTACTCCACTTGAGTAGTAGCCACAACAACATCAACCTAAAACTAGATATGACTATGAAATGCACAAACCGATGCAATGAAATGCATCATTAGTTCTGATTAGGAGGGGTAATGACCCCAAACTTCCCTCTCAGATACTCAAAATTATCCTTAGGCAATAGCTTGGTAAAGATGTCTACAATTTTCTTCTTTGTAGACACATACTCCAAGCTGACTTCTTTTTCCCTTACCTTCTCCCTCAAAAACTAAAACTTGATAGATATATGCTTTGTTTTTTAATGCAACACTAGATTCTTGGAAATGCTAATAACACTTGAATTATCACATAATATGACAATAGGCTCATTATACACAACTTTGATATCCTTCAACATCTGTTTCATCCACAGGACTTGAGTACAATTTTTAGTAGCAACAATGTATTCGACCTCTGTAGTAGACAAGGAAATGTCATTTAGCTTCTTGCTTAACCATGAAATTAGCTTCTTACCCAAGAAGAATGCTCCACCACTAGTACTTTTCTTGTCATCTAAATCTCCTACCTAATCAACATCAGTAAAGGAACTTAAAGTAATATCATCATCTTTAGGATACCATAGTCCAAAGTTAACTATCCATTTCAAGTATCTAAAACTTATGTTCACAACAGTCATATGAGATTCCTTTGGATCAACTTGAAATATTGCAACAATACATAGAAAATTCATGATATCAGGCCTAGTTTGAGTTAAATACAACAATCCACCAATCATTGATCTATATCTTGTTTGATTTGCTTTCAGAGAATTGTCTTCTTTTTTCAACTTGCATCTAGTCACCATGGGTGTACCAACTAGCTTTGAATCTTCCATAACAAACTTCTTTAGCAATTCCTTCACATACTTGGACTAAGATATAAAATTCCCTTTATCTAACTAAGTAATTTGCAATCCCAAAAATAATTTCATCTCACCAATCATAGACATCTCAAATTCATTCTACATCTCATTAGAAAACATCATGCACAAACCATCATCTCCTCCAAAAATGATATCATCAACAAAAACTTCCACAATCAAATCTTTATCATCATTTTTTAAATACATGTTACCATCAGCAATACCTTTGTTAAATCAAAGCTTTAGCAAATACTTGTCCAATCTGGCATACCATGGTTGAGGAGATTTCTTGAGTCCATACAATGCTTTCTTCAACTGACACACCATATCTTCCTTATCATTCAATTTGAATCCATCAGGTTGCTCAACATACACTTCTTCTTCCAATTCACCATTTAGAAAAGATGATTTGCCATCCATTTGATAAAATTTGTAGTTGTTGTAAGCAACATAGGAAATAAATAATATTACAGCTTCAATTATAGCAACATGGGCAAAAGTCTCTTCAAAATCAATTCCTTCCATCTGAGAATATCCTTTACATACCAGTCTTGCTTTGTTTCTAACCACTTCACCTTGGTCATTCAGTTTGTTTCTAAAGACTCATTTGGTTCCAATATTCTTATCCTTAGGTCTAGGAACAAGAATCCATGTATCATTTTTTTCAATCTATTTTAACTCTTATTTCATTGCTTCAACCTAATGCTCATCTTTACATGCTTCATTCACATTAGTAGGCTCAGTCTTTGAAATCAAGCAATATTCTTCTATAATTTTTCTCCTAGTCTTGACACCTTTGTTCTTATCACCTATAATCTGATCTTTTGAATGATTCAATCTTACATACCTAGGATTCTTCTTACCTAGATGTTCTTCAACTTCAGGCTCTTGTGTTCTCTCTTTTGTGCTTCCACTAGTTTCTCCTTCTTCATTTTCTTGATTTACCGGATTGATTTGCACTTGATTTGTAGTCTTATCTTGCTTTCCTTAGTTTGTATTGTCATCCTAATCATCAGAGTCATATCCACAAGTTCTAGATGGCATACCTAAGTCTTCATCAACCTTGATATTGGCACTTTCAACCATTTTCCTCAATCTTTTATTATAACACCGGTAGGCCTTGCTCTTAGTAGAATAATCTAGAAAGATACCTTCATAACTCCTAACATAAAAATTTCCTATGTCTTCATCTCTCTTAATATAACATTTGCTTCCAAATACCTTGAAGTATTTAATAGTAGACTTTTGACCAGTCCATAGCTCAAAAGGGGTCTTACTAGTATCACCTTTGATTTGTACCAAGTTGAGTGTGTACACAACAATACTCATAGCTTCTCTCTAGTAGATGTGAGGGACATTTCCTTCCAGCATCATAGTTCTAGCAACATCTTCAATTATTATGTTCTTCCTTTCCACAAATCCATTTTTCTGAGGGGTCCACAATGCAAATAATTGTCTCTTTATTCCATGTTCTTCACAAAAAGAATTAAATTCACTAGAAGTGAATTCACCACCTCTATCTGATCTTAGACATTTAATATTCAAACCTGTCTCTATATCAACCATAGCTTTAAAGATCTTAAACTTTTCTAGTGCTTTAGATTTCTCCCTTAAGAAAGTAACCCATACCATTCTAGAATAATCTTCAATGAGTAACATGAAATACCTGTAACCTTGTAAACTTTTGACCTTAGAGGGATGACACAGATCAGTATGCAGAAGCTCTAATAATTCATTTGAACAATTCCATTTACTCCAAAATAAAAGTATAGTTTTCTTTCCTAACTAACATTCCTCGCATATGGCATTAGTAGATTTCACCAACTTAGGTAGATCTCTCACAACCTTAGTGGAACTTATCTTGACAATACTATCAAAGTTAACATGACACATTATCCTATTCCATAGCCAACTTTCATCAACTTGAGAAATCAGGCAACTTTTATCACTCAAGTGAAAGATACTACCTTTTTTTTTATACTTAATGCAATTTCATTTTTGGAACTCAATATTTTGCACTTTCCATCCATGAAATGTATATTGTATCCCTTATCAACCATTTGACCAACACTCAAAATATTATGCTTCAAGCCTTCCACATACAAAATATCATCAATATTATGCTTGCTATCAATAGAAATGTATCCTCTTCCATAGATCACACCAGCTATATTATCACCAAATCTCACAACACCACTATCATGCTTTTCCAAGATTACAAACTTACTTTTTTCTTCTATCATATGATGTGAACATCCATTGTCAATCACCCATTCATCTTTCTCTTCAACTTTAGTAGCTAGGGCTTTCCCCACATGAGTACAACTAGTAGATTCAGTAGATACATGATTATTTTCCTTGATAGCAGTAAATACCCATTCATCATCACTTCTATTTCCTTTATCAGATGCATCATCTATTATGCCTTCATAAAAAACATAGTAACACTTATTATGAAATCTAGGCTTGTTATGTATTAGTTTAGGAGCTCTTTCTAGACACCTTGATGCAAAATGACCTATCATATTGCAAGAAAAACATTTAAGAGGAAATTTTGCTTCATACTTACCTTTTCCTCTCACTACTCTTTTGACAATAAGTGCTTCCAACTCTTCCATCTCTCTTTCTTCTTCTCCAATCTTTCTAATTTCATCCTCATACTTGAATGTCTTTCTAGATGAACTCTCACCAAAATCATATCTCTATCTATCTCTTTTGGAAGTAGTAGCCTTAAATATAGATTGAACCTTAGGAAGGGCATCACCAATTTCACTCAACTCAAAAGTAGTTAGCTTACCAACCAATGTATCTCTGGTTATGTTTGTTATAGTCTAGAGCTCTTCAATAGCACTAGCTCTAACTTTGTAAGAATTGGGTAGGGATCTAAGCACTTTAGCAACAATCTCAGATTCATGTATCTGTCCGCCAACACATCTAATACCATACATAAGTTCATTCAATCTTTGTATGAAAGTATTAATGTTCTCATCATCACCCATTCTTAACCTTTCATATTTTCCTTTCAGACTATGCAACTTAGTAATCTTCACATTAGTACAACCTTCATACAAGGTTTCCAACTTTTTCTGGACCTCATGAGTAGTCTTTAGGTCCATAACATTTTTCATCTCAAAATTAGTCAAAGCACTCAACAAAGCTTCCTTAGCTCATATATTATACTTAAGATCTCTAATCTCACTAGTAGTAGTAGGTCCTTTTTGAGGAATAACATACCTAGTACATGTAATGTTCCGATAGGGTTCAGCAATGCATCTCAAGTGATACTCCATTTGAGTCTTCCACAGAGAATAATTTGTTCCATCAAATCTTGGACTATCCTTCTTGTAACTTTCCATCCTGGATCACCTTAAGTTGTTAAACTTCTTCCAAGGAACTTGCTTTGATACCAATTGTTGGTGACATAAGGGTAGACAAATGAGAGGGGGAGGGTGAATTAGTTGTCCAGAAATTCAAAACTTATTCAACTTATTAACCTTATTCTTAGATATAATAATTAACCATGAAAGCATAAATCATCAATACATCAGAAACACACATAACACCAAGATTTTTATGTAGAAACCCTGTTAGGGGAAAAACCATAGTGGAGGTCAATCCACAAGATTATACCCTATTAAAAGTATAATGAAAATGAAATATGGGGAATTCACATGCATTCAAGCACACTACCTAGAGCTCACTGCTCAATTACAACAAGGCTAACCACCCAAAGGAAAATACACTATCTTACAGAAAGAATTAGATTACATCAGTAGGGATTTGAATTGGTAAAATAGCATCTACTAAGGCCTAATCATAGTTCTAGTTAAGCACATGAAGAATTATTCACTCTTCTACACACTTCTTAACACTTTGCTTTGCCTTCGAATGATATTTGCACACGCACACACAAAATCACACTCTGGAATATGTTCACACTCTCTAATTTGAATAAAAAATCACTCCTATATATTTGTAATAAGAAATTTCATCCCTTCATGACAGCTTTAATGAAAATAATAAAATGAATATAAACTATCAGCCCAAAACATTTAATATTATTAATGCAAAACAACCAAGGTCAACCATAGCTTAGTGAAGTCCCAAATTAACACCTCCAACATGAAGAAACTTGAAATAATTACTCCTCGAAGATCCACAACATACTACAAACACCATTTTAATCTAGAACAAGAAAAACATGAGCACAAAAGAGAAAATTGCCAACCATGAGCACACCAATCAATGCAAATGTGCAACAAAGATAAAGAATAATATAGAAACATCCAACAAGATAAGCATCTAAAACAACTAGACTAATTGAAATAGCATCATCTTCAATCAGGAGCACCAACTGAAGCAATAGAAAACCTGTTAGAATGAGAATCTTCATAACTTGATCAAATCTTCACGCGGATCTCTAAAACTTGATGTGGATAAACTAGATATACTCAACAAAAAAAAATTTAGTTCACAACCTCTGATCATCACCATATAGAACTTACCGACATATTAAACTTCACTTTACTACTGACAACCTACAACTCATTTAATACAATTTTCTCAATATCCTCCACATATACAACTTCAAATGAATTAATGCTAATAGTGTTGACATCAATGACAACCAAAACATCCAACAAGGTTTATCTTCCTATCTAAGCATTGTGGAAAAGAAGCCATTAGTCTGGAAATTATGAAAACCATATGTCTCAAGGGACTTGATGAAGATGCTAGGAGAAGCCTAGATTTAATGGGAAAAGCATCTATGTCTCCCAAATTGGACTTGATGATATCATTGAATTATGCCAGAATTTCTCTTGTAATCAAGGAGGTATCTGCAAATCTACTCTTTTTAGAGGTTCCAATGAAATTGGAAAACTATGTGAGGAGATAAAAAATCTTAAAACTGACTCTCTCGTTCAACTAAATATTACACTGGATGGACTACAAGCCAAAACACATGACCCTGAGAATTTTTCCATCTATTTCCCTAGGTGTAGAAATAAAAATCTATTAAGAGAATGTCCCTTATATAAAGTTGAAAATTTTCAAGTTTGTGAGAAGAGTCATGCTATTGATCAATGTGAGATCTTAAATGTAATTAAAACTTCCAAGAAGATGACAACTCAAGTTGAAGAAGAGATGAATCTTGTGAATCAAATACCAGGAGGAAGTTTCTCTTATGGTCATAACACAAATCCCACCTAGCGACCCCCAAACAATTGGAATAATAATCAATGGGTGACACCTTGGCTTCAAGCACCACCTAACTAGGGAACCTATCCTTGGGGACCACTTGAATGGCCAAATCAGACTCAACAATGGTATCCTCAAAATCCTACTCCTCAATAGAATCAACCCCATAATCAATTTTATACTGGGCCAAGAAGGATGCCTAATCAATAGTAGAATTTCTTACCAGCTCCTCAAAATCCTCAACAAAATGAGTAGGTAAACCAACCAAAAATTCTAGCATAACCTATCCCTAATCTGATGAATAATCATTAAAATACCCTAGTGTACTCTATAGAATAGGAAAATGTGATTGGACATAGTGAGCCACTATTCATTGTGGAAACTTGTAGTTAAGGTTAGGAAAAAAACTCCAACAACCTACCATAGTTGAGATCTTAGATGAACCAATTAAAGAATCATCTAAATCAACTAGGACACCTTCCACACCTTTAGAGCTAGATCTAGTAAGTGATCATGATAAGACCTTTCTACAATCCTCATCTAGAACTTTTGAGCTACCTCAAGAGGAGGGTGGTTAGTCTCCAACTGATCCTTTAAAGAAGGACTCCACTTTGAAAGAGAAAACTCAAGTGCCTTTTCTAGAGCATCTTAAACCTTCCACCTTGAAAAACCCTTAAGAAATGTCCTTATCCACCGAAACTATGCTGATACAAGAGATTAAAAAAATCAAATTGAGGTTTCTCTATTACAAGCAATTAAAGAGATTCTTGAACTAAACAAATTGGTTAAATAGTTGTACATCAAAACACTATAAAGGAAACCAAAATGGATTAATATTATTGGGATAAATGGATGTTTAGCTAACATTTTGGCTAGAAAAACTACAGCTCCAAAATATGATGACTCGGGTAGTCCACTAATAGTAGTGGCAATCAATGATGTAGCAATACCTAATGCACTTGTGGAGCTAGGCACATTCATTAATGTAATGACTATCAATTTTATGGAAAATTTTGGACTCATTGATTTACATCCCAAAATTACAGTGTTACAGATGGAAAATCAATACATAGCTATTCCCAAAGATGTAGAAAATGTTCTTGTTAAGGTCGACAGTTGGGAATATCTAGTAGACTTCAAAATAATTCAGTCTCTCATGCACCAAAGGATAGTTATCCTATAATCTTAGGAAGACCATGGTTAGCTACAGTTGTAGCCAAGTTTGACTATAGAGAAGTAGGATTCATCTATCCCATATCTAACAGCAAATGTGTTTCACCTCTAGTAGTTGTTCTAAAAAAAAATGGCAAGTGGAGAGTGTGCGTTGACTATGGGGAATTCAATAAAGCTATGCATAGAGATTACTTCCCTTTACCATTTGTATACCAGGTCTTTGATAATTTGGCTAGAAGGAAGTATTTCTCATTCTTGGATTGATTTAGTGGATAAAACTAGATACAGGTAGCCATAGAAGACTAGGACAAAACAAATTTTACATGCCCTTAGGGAACATTCATGTATCGAGTTCTTCCCTTCTGGCTATGCAATGCTTCTGCAACATTTTAGTGAGCTATCCTAAAAATATTTATTCAGTTAGTAAATGATTGTGTGGAAGTTTATAAGGATGACTTCACTATATATCAGTCAACTGTTAGTTGGCCAAATTTGTACCCCTCTACTAAGCTGTGAAATAACTCAACAAATTTGGACTAACATGGGATTTCTTTCAGGCTATGGGTATCCTATTGTGAAAGAAAATCTCCATATTATGGGTTGGATCCCTTTCTGATGTCACCTAAACTAATGATTTATGAGGAAAAGGGTAAAAGATGCATGAAAATGAACATTAATTAAAACTACTAAGGGTGATACACCAAAAAACTAAAACCTAGAAACAATGTCCTATACACATTAAAAACAATGACAAATCCTAGTTCACACAACCCATTTTCACATAAGTAATTTATAAGGAGGTTTTTCTTAGCAGGGCCCTTAGAAGGAAAATATAATTTCACAGCTAACAACACTTGAATTAACTAACATAACTTATAACTTGTACAATGCATTTTCTACTAAATAGGTGCTTAACCATAAGACAAGACTTCAAGGAAAGGTAAAATTCACAAATAACCTGATCAATCACTAATAGCACACAATAAAACATGAAATGAGAATGTAAATGTTCAATTTCATTGATTCAAAGTACCAAATTGTCATTACAAGTCCGTCTGAGTTACATTACTACTCCTACAGAAAAGTTAACTCCAAAGCTAAGCTATCACTCTACTAGAAAGAACTAACTCCAATAACAAAGATTGAAGTTACTTAATCAAAAAACAACCAATCCTCTCACACAATTCCATCTAGAAGGTTTTGGTTGGATGCAAAAGAAAAGGCCAAAAAGAACCTTCCATAAACACTCCAAATTGTCCTCCACATGAAGCAAAGTCAAGCCAAGAATACAATCACACTAAAATTGTGACAAAAATGCCTCCAAACAACCCTTTTTCCTCCAAAATTAGACAAAACAACCTCTCACACATCTCTCATGTCTGCTAGTCATCATTGGTAATCAAAAGCCTTGACCCACACTTTTAGTGCTTTTGTAAAAGCACAAGACTCTAATTTTCATTTAGAACAATATTAATTTGATTAAGTGATTTATAATACATATCATAAACAAATTAAATTACATTTAAAAAAGAATGCAAGAGGCCCACTACCTCTTTAGATTACATCAATATTGCGTTATAAATGACATAAAATAAAAGTGATTTAAAAATCACTTCAATCATGCCTTGCCATTGATAAAAGATGCAAAACAAAAGATATATTCAAATTATTGTAAAAGCATTCAAGAAAAATTAATTCCTCCAAGGGGTATGTGTAGGATCATCATGGAAAAAATAAACCCTTAAGTGGCAAAAAATTCAAAAAAGTCAAAGTTAGGCAACTTGATGTAAAAATTTGAATAAGTTATCTATATTATTTCAAAAATATGTAAGAATATAATCTATATCAAATTGAATGTAGCTTCTAAAATACTAGAATTATTTAAAAAATAAAAAAATCTATTTGGTGAAAACTTGAAATTTCAATGTAGTGGTACTTAAATTTCAAGGAAAAAATAAGTAGGTGTCTGTCTGACCACCTTAACCATAATAAAATGATAATATTGTTTTATAATATTTTAGATATAAGTAGAGGACTCATGTATTGATGTGATGCATATTTTTTTGTAATTTTTTTCCAAGTAATTAATTAATTATGAATTTTTTATTACAACATTAAAAAAAATAAAAACTCATATGTATAACCACCTTAAGTTGGTCAAAACGTCAAGAAATTCAATTTTATTTCTTTTAATCTTATAGTATGTGAAGCATATAATGTGACACATGTTTCAAATTCAAAAAATGTGATACTGTTTAAAAGATATAGATGTTTTTCAATCAACCTATCAATTAGGACTTTAGTCATAATTCAAATGGAAAATGAATAATAATTATTTATTGAATTAAAAGTAAAGCATAATTTATATTGGTGGAAAGTTGAGAATCTCCTTTAAAAAACCTTTTCGTTTCATCAATTTTGAGTAAAAAAAGAGTCATCAACCACATACTCTACACATACCCATCATATCACCACTTTTTGGCCTGTCATGATCTTGCACATACCCCAAGGCATTCAACCAATTTTGATGCTCCTCCACTTCTGCATTTCAAGGCTAAAATAACATGACTATGACTTAGTCAACAACCCTCCTTATTTTCAAAGACAAACAAAAGGCCCATAATTTGGCCTATGTGAGCATAAAGGGGCTCCACACTCCTTGGAAGGAATATTTTAAATTCCTTACATATTCCAAATTTTAGAGGACGTAGCATATTTTAAAGACAAGGCACATGGTTCTGAAATGAAATATAAGGCAAACAATTCCTAAGTCATAAACTTCATCATTTCACCCACATAACAATTAAATTGTGTTGCAATTTTTAAAAACAAGGAAAAAAATCCCATCAGCTTCCATAGGGATTCTAACCATAAATAGAAGATGGGAAATGGAAAGATATTCACTCATTTTGCATCAAACTTCTAGAGGATTCTCACTTGGCCGCCATGAGGGTTTCATTGAATGCACAAAAAACATGATTTTTGACTGGATTTTGGTCAATTCTTTGATGAAATTTTTGTGGCTTCTACTTGGAAACAAGAGGTAAAGAATTTTGGCATCAAAATCTATATCTTTTACATCTTTTGAAGGCCAATTTATGAGCTAAGGCTATGGCCATGAGTATTTTCCTAATCATTTTTTTGTTTCATTTCTTCTTTATAGGTTTTCTTCTATTTTAGTTGACATTGGTGACTGCTTGAAGATTAAATGGAAGCTTTTTGTATAAAACATGCTTTGCATATTGCAAGAAAATGAGAAAAAATGGCTCAAGTAAGCTTTTTACTAGACCCAAGTCTTGATTTTCTCCTTTATCTCAGTGAATGAAAGCTCAAATGGAGGCTTTTCAATTGTCAAAATGAAACAATATCTAGCATTTCTCTGTAGTTGAAGTTGAAATAATAAAAACTCCAGATGAGTTTTGTGATTTGTAAAAGAAAAGAACCTTCTAGCCACGACCATGAAGAATGGAATAGGGTTTTTTGCACACTTTTTATTTTTTTCCAAAATCTCCATGATAGCTTTTTAAATACTTCTATATTTGTAATTTTTTCTACAAACACGAGGTGGGTTTTTTGGCTTTTCACAAAAGAACCATATTTTGAAGAAGAGAAATACATTTAGGCCGCAACCATGATGGAGGTACTAGTTTTCATTGACATTTCTTCTACTCCTTTTTGAAAGACAAACTTCAATCTATTCCTTTCAAAAAATCTGTGTTTGTAATTTTAAAAACAAACCCATATGGGTTTTTCCTACTTTGAGAATAAAAGATGATTTGTTGGTCATGGCCATTAAAAAATGTATTGGGGTGTTTACATACTTTTTTTTTGTAGAAATTTCTCCATTAAATCTATTCAATATCTTTGTATTTTTATTTTTAGCTCAAACCCAGATGGGTTTTGCCATGTGTTAAAGAAAAACCCCGCCTTACCTTTGTATTTTTCATTTCATAACAAACCCAAAAGATGGTTTCTTATATTTCCTCATAAATATATCATTTTACACATTATGGGGAAAAATACTTCTCAATTTTATGTATTATTTATGTTAATGTAAATGCAACAAAACCCCATGTGGTAAATGAATTGCTACCTAATTTAATGCTATTACATAGTATAAGTATACCTCTTGGAACTTTATGGATCCTTACCATTCTATAAATTTCTGAGAATTATGAAGGCTCTACTCTTTGATTCTACATTCTTGTTATTATTTTGAATGATCATCATGCACTTTGCCACTATTATCTAGCCTTAGGACTATTATTTAAGGCCCATATGTCTCCTAGGAACCTACCTACATTACTTGACTACAGAGTATCACTACAAATATGATACTTAGTAGACTGCCCTCTCTTTGGTTTCTTGACATTTAATATGCATAGTATGGTTGCAACACAACTGGATGTGGCTTGATGAAACTTATAGATAGTTATGAAAACAAATGTCATCATATGCATTGGATGACTGCACATGTTCCTTTACTTTGAATTTGCTTCTTCTGAGAACAAAACTCCATTGTTGTTTAAACTGAAACAAGCCTCTGAAATTGTAACTGCTCTTTTGTGTATAGTGAAGCCATTTGAGAAAAAAGATCTTCAATTTTCATCTTTAGCCATTATGTTTGATTCATAATATAACAATTTGGACATTTGTATTCAAAAAATGAGAAACCTCCTTTATTCAAGAACACATTTGTCCCAAGATGATGCACACACAACACTCTTGTGCTTTCCTGAGTGTCTTCAAACCAAAACTCTGCTTGATTGCATTTTCCCTATTCATTAATCATCAACATGTTTAAGTGTCTTTTCTTTCACTCTCACAAGCCCTAGTGAGTTTTTCATTGCATCTAGGCTTTCCACATTACAAAAAGATAAAAAGCAATCTTGAATGCAATCCCATCTCTTCATTTTTTCAATTGATCTTGTAAAAAGATAGTTTGCTTGTTTCCATTAGTTGATGTCCCCATCTCATCACCATGAGATTGTATCCTTTGAGAATGATCAATTGATAATGCATGTTCAACATGCTTTCTTTTTTCTTAAATAAAATCATTGTTCCAACAACCCACTTAACTATTTGAAAAGCAACAATACATATGAAAGAAAGGTGCTTATCTTAGATACAATACAAAACATGTTTAGTACCTTTTACTTCTCAAATTTACCATCTTTTAACATTGTTTCCTCTGGTATGGTTACTTGAGATATATGGTTGATCATTTGAATGTGAGCTCCATTTTTCTACACTATTTTTCATCTCTTGATTGTTATGAATTCTTTCAAATGTTCAAGTGTTGGCATCACTCATGAAACACATTTTATTTACATAGGTCTTTTGATGATCATGCTTAGGGGCTGCTCCATTGGAAGACATTATTGTTTGAAATGCATTATATTTTGAACTTTTCTATCTTGTAGCATCAAATGGTTGTTTCATGTCTCTATTGAGTGAATGATCATTGATTTGTTCCATGTGAATAGTGTATAGTTTTTTGAGTTCATGGAGACTTGTTCTACCTTGACCTCACTATTCTTTTCCTTTACTTTGCATCTTGATCCTTTCACATAGATTGTAATTTCTCATTGATTCTTGCTATCCCATATGCTTTTTTGATTGTTGTTGTCCCTCTATGATATGCAACATGCATTTTTCCTTAGGACTGCACCCTAATCTTCATGTTTTCCCTAACAATTGCTTTCTACCCCCAAAAGGTTTGTTACTTGGTCTTCACAAAAATATAAGTCTTTCTGATCTTGTACAACAAATTAACACCATATCCTAACTTTAATCTTAGTGGGAAAACATATGTGGGTATGTCCAGAATCATCATGGAAAAAATAGGCCCTTAAGTGGCAAAAAATTCTGAAAAATCAGTGTTAGGCAACTTGATGTAAAAAATTGAATAAGTTATCTATATTATTTCAAAAATATGTAAGAATAGAATCTGTAGAAAATTGAATGTATTTTCTAAACTACTAGGTTTATTTAAAAATAAATAAAATCTATTTGGTGAAAATTTGAAATTTCAATGCAGTAGTACTTAAATTTCAGGGAAAAAATAAGAAGTAGGTGTCTGTCTAACCACCCTAACTATAATAAAATGATAAAAAAATTTATAAGAATGCATATATAAGTAGAAGACTGATGTCTGGATGTGATGCATATTTTTTTATAATTTTTTTACAAGTAAATAATTAATTATGAATTTTTAATTACAACTTTTTAAAAATATAAAAACTCCTATGTCTGACCACCTTAACTTGGTCAAAACTTCATGAAATTTATTTTTTCCTTTTTTAATCCTATAATATGTGAAGCATAGAATGTGACGCATGTTTCGGATTCAAAAAAAGTGATACCATTTGAAAGTTATAGATGTTTTTCAATCAGCCTATCTACTAGGACTTTAGTCATAATTCTAATAAAAAATAAATAATAATTATTTATTAAATTCAAAATAAAGCATAATTTATATTGGTGGAAAGTAAAGAATCTCCTCTAAAAATCCTTTTCATTTCATCAATTTTTGATTAAAAAAAAGTCGCCAGCCTCATACCCTACAAATACCCATAATATTGCCACTTTTTGGCCCATCATGATCCTGCACATACCCATGTCACTTATGTTGGTGACCTAAAAGCTCACAATCCTAGGTAATGTGTGGTTGTCCAATAGGATTGAGGTGAGATGAGTTGGATAGTGTCTTTCATGCAACAATGCATGATTATCTTTGTTCCTTCTTGCTGCCCCATATGCATCTGCTGCGCCATATTCCTCATGATGGTTTCAAGCATGAATTGATATCTCCTTCTCTATTTTAAATGATGCATAATCTAACTTGATGCATCTATAATTGAACTTGATGCATCACTGAAATCATTTAGGGTATGTGTAGGATCATGATGGGCCAAAAAGTTGTGATATGATGGGTATTTGTAGGGTATGTGGCTGAATTTTTTTTTTTACCCAAAATTGATGAAACAAAAATGATTTTTAAAGGATATTCTCAACTTTCAACCAATATAAATTATTCTTTACTTTGAATTTAATCAATAATTATTATTCATTTTCTAGTTGAATTATGACTAAAGTCTTGATTGATAGGCTGATTGAAAAAAATCTATAAGTTTCAAACAGTATCACATTTTTTGAATCCAAAACATGCATCACATTCTATGCTTCACATACTATAGGATTAAAAAAAAAAATTGAATTTCTTGAAGTTTTGACCAAGTTAAGAAGGTCAAACATACAAGTTTTTTATGTTTTTTAAAATTTGTAATAAAAAATTCATAATTAATTATTTAATTGGAAAAAAAATTTAAAAAATATGCATCACATTGGGACATTAGTTCTCGACTTATATCTAAAATCTTATAAAAAAATATTATCATTTTATTGTGGTTAGGTTGGTGAGACAGACACCTACTTCTTACTTTTTCCCTGAGATTTAAGTATTACTACATTGAAATTTCAAATTTTCACCAAATAGGATTTTTTTTTTTAAATAAACCTAGTAGTTTAGAAACTATATTAAATTTGCTACAGATTCTACTTTTACATATTTTTGAAATAATATAGGTAACTTATTCAAATTTTATGTCAAGTTGCCTAATTCTAATTTTTCTAAATTTTTTGCCATTTAAGGGCCTATTTTTTCTATAATGATCTTGCACATTTACTTATTTTAGTAAAATGGATCTTGGATCCACTTAAGAAGATTGAAAGACCTATCCAACAAAGTACACCTTCCTTTTGACATGGTGGCAACATATTGATTGATTCATTATGAAAAGATGAAGTATGAATTTCTTGACAACTCACATTATGTGCTACATCTTTTGAATCTGATAATGAAAGTTGATCAACTGGTGTGATTCCATATTGATTTAATGCATCAATAGCATATTTATCATTTATTTTATCAAGTTTCTCAATTTCCTATCCTTTTTAAAACATCAAAGGGCATCATGTTGAGCTCTACCCTCGTGGGAGCCACATTTTACCCCACATGTTGTAATTAGCTGAATCAAAATAGTAACAAAACTTGTCCTAAATCTGCACAAGGAACAAAATAGTTAGATAAAAAAAACATATCATAGGTGTGTTTAATTAATCCTTTCTTGTTTTCATGGACACTTATGGTATGCAACAATTTTAATTCTTGTAGACATCAGATTACATGTTTATGGATGTTTTGCATATATTTTGATCAGGGACATTTCATTGATTTAACAACACTATTTTATCCAATGCAGGAATACTAGGAGCAGCGAGAAGGATCAAGATGATGTGAGGTGAAGCCAACGGGATTTGTCATTCCACTAGGAAATGTCGGGTCCCTTTTAATTTTATATGCAAATTTCTTTTCTGTTATCTATAGGTGTATAGTCTTTTCTTTATAAGCATTAGAATTGCTAGTCCCTTGGCTTGTGAGGGACATTATATGCTCATGATTATCAATAAAGATTACATTTGCAATAAATATTGGTTCTCTTTCTTATTTGTCTATAATTGCAAAAATAGAATAAATGCAATCTATTTTGACAATCTCCTTTATGCACATTAATGAACATAGTAGAACATGATGTATCTTTTAATGTTTGAATAAAAACACAAAAGAATAAATGATAAGCTACCTGATTTCAGTTGGAAGTGAAAATTAGGTAACATTTTTGGCAACATCTTCTATATGTTTTCCTACAAAACATATTGACCAGTTGCCTAAAGCTTATCCATTGGGCACTAAGTCATCTAAAAGTTGACACCACTTGAAAACAACATTGTATGTTGTTGTAACAAACTAAACTAGTATGAGATACTTTGGAAACTTATTCAAAACACACCAGAAAACAAACCAAACTACTTAATTGTGCTAAAAAATCACTTAGGGAAAACTGAAAAAACATCTAGCTAATTTGCAACAACACTTAGAGGAAATAAAATTTACTCTAATTTGTACAAGGAAGATTTTAGATCATACCTCAAAACATAGTTTGAGGTGTATCCCATTGACTAGGATAGGCAGAGCTTCTCCATCCATTGATGATAGTTGTAAGGAATTTTTCTCTTTGCACTTAGTAATGACAAATGGGTCACTCCACATGCTATCAAATTTAGTGTGCTTTCCAGGCTAGCTCTTTAATTCATCCCACTTAAGGGAAACATTTCCTTCTTTGAACACCCTGGGTGTTGCTCTTTTTTCAAAAACCTTCTTTGTTTGGAGTTGATGCATCTTCATTGTTTTCATGGCTCTATTTCTTGTTTCATCTAGCTCCATGAGTTGTGCATATCTAATAGCCATTGGATCTTCTCTTCAAACATTTCAAGCTAGTTCATTATGTCAAGAGTTGGAAGCTCAATAGATAAAGGTAGTCTTGCCTCTTTACCATATACCAACATATAAGAATAATTTACAATGAATATTTTTGGAGTTATTTTATCTGCCCACAGGCAAATTTTAACTTGTGCCAAGTTCTCTATTTATGCTTCAAAATCCTTTTGATGATTCTGATCAACTTCTTATTAGTTGATTCAACCAAACCATTTCCTTTCGGATAATAATTTGATGAGATATTCAAGTGAATACCATTATTTACATCCCAATCACTTACTCTTAATCCAAAAAATGCTAAAGCATTATAAAAAATGATTGATTCAAGTACCCCAGATCTGGTTACTAAATCATCATAAAAATTTAAAACAACACTTTCATTGGCTTCTTTCAAGGCCACTACTTCAGTCCATCTTGTGAAGTAATTGGTTGTAGTAACTACCAACTTGTGGCCTACACTTGAAGGTGTGTTAATGACACCTTTAAAATCAATGCCCCATCTCATGAAGGGTTGTTCTACTTGAATGGGTTGTAATGGTCAAGCTGGAAGCCTCTGTTTTCCTACAAAAATGACACATTTTACACACTTTTTGGACCAAGCATGGGAATCCTTAAAAAAACTTGGCCAATAATAACTAACTCCCATTATTTTCCATGTAGTTGTTCTTGGGGAAAAATGACCCCTAGTTGTTCCATCATGGAACTCATGAAGCACTTTATCTACCTAATGTTGATCAATACACCTTAAAAGGACACCATTAAGATCCTTTATGAAAAGAATGTTACCAACCAACACAGAAGGGATGGATTGAAATCTGAAATACTTCCATTTAGCTTTATCTAAACTTGGTGGACACTCACCAGTTTGCAAAAAGCGAGTCATATCTTGCACCCAACCTGCATTTGTTGTTGGTGCATCAATTGTAAGTTCATTATTAGCAACCATAATTGCCTCTTTTTTTTCTTTTCCTTCCTTTTTAGCTCCTATAGATAATTTTTCATGTAAATATTAGGAAAATACTAAAGGTTAAAGGAAAACACTCAATGCAATCAAGCTCTAATGCAATCTAAAGTCAAACAACAATTAACAAAATAAATAAGCTAAAAAATAAAACAATATCACCAAAGATCAATGTAACTCCATGGATAACCTCTATTGTCCTTTTCCATTTTATTTTCCATAGTGTACTTGCCCTCACATTTTTAGTGTGTGTGTAAGCATAGCCTAAGGATTATGATGATAATGAAACATTGAAGATTTAAGATAATTGATCCAAAAGTCACAAGATTTTGGGAGGGTTAAAATGATGAAAGGAAAATCAATTTATAGAAAATTGATCATTCTAATGATAGGCTAGGATTGAAAGATAAATGAATGATTGAGATCAAAGGACTCAATATGCATTATTATAATTGTTAGTACTAACATGAGTGATAAAAACTAAGAATAGAGATAAAGATTAAATAATGATTTAATCTTCGAGTTTGGTATTTGAAAATAGAAGAATAATGTTTGCATGACAAAGATAAAGATAGAATAAAAGAAACATTCTATTCGAACACAACCACCAAATTTGATTAATTAAATAAAGATATTTAATTAATAAGCATGTACACATATACAAGTTAGAACTAGATAATTGACTGGTTATGCCAGAGAGTTTATTTGTGAAAGACACTCAAAAATTAAATCAGGAGATAACTGACTGATTTAAATAGATATTGAGTCAAGTGGGAATAAAAACTTAGATAACTTAAACATTTATCTGAATATAGATGAATGTGTTAAAAATAGACTTTTATGAATTAAATGATTTATTTAATTCAAGATTCAACACTTAAAATATAAATTAAATAAATAAGATTTATTTAATTGAATAGAGAAAAGGTTAAATGAATAATTACATAATTTAAGTATTTATTTAATTATAGTCAAAAGTATGATAAAGGTAAATTAAATAATAATTTATTTAATTTAAGGATAAAGTTAATTAGTGGCGTAATTAAATAAAGGGGGTTTATTTAATTAATCAGGATTAGAATAAAGAAAATGTGAATTAATTAAATAATTAAAATTATTTAATTAATAGAGAAATAAAGGACTTTAGAAAGTAATTAAATAATTAACATTATTTAATCATGACCATGGTAATACAAATTATGAAGAAATTGAAGCCACAGGCTTAGACCAAATTTCAGTGTCTACATTTTTGCCCTCTTTGATACAATGTCATTTATGCATTGTGTCAATGAAAATCAATCAAAAACATGCCCTAGTCATGCCCTAGTCATGCCTTAGTATTTAATAGGTGAAGGTATGCCCCCTTAGGAAAATTGATTTTTTTTAAAAAAAAAAAATTGGAAATAGTCTCAATTAGTCAATTTGATGGCCAAAAATATGGTGGAGTTGACAAAATTGAATTTTGAAGTGTTTTGGACATGTACGGGTTGATTGAAGTTTCAAATTTACGTGGCCAGTAGACAAGGTTGGAGGAAATGCCACCCAAAACCCTAGGTATAAATAGAAAAGGGGTGAAAATCCAATTCATTTTCTCCCAATAAGATTAGAAAATTGAGATTTTTGCTTTGGACTCCCAGCAAGAATTTCTCCAATTCCACACTCACACCATCATGCCTATTGCATTCAGACATTCAGGCAACCTGCAGACATGGATCCCTCGATATGTTGGCCAAAAAAAACTCAATTTTAATTCACTTTTTTCTTATGCATTACTTTTTTTAAAAGGCACATTTGCATATGTAATCAATGCATTTTCTTTCGAAACTATGCATCTGTTTATTGACATGATAGCTTAGTATGTGTTTTTAAAGATTATATGCATTTACAATTTATTTTAATGCAATTTTTTATTTGCATCACATTTGATTTTTAGATAGACACATATATGTTTTGCGACACATTTGAAACTTTTTCATTGCATTTGCATTTTTTATAGTTTTTTTTTATGTGTGATTGTAGAGATACACATGCATTTGTAGAACACATTTTTGGTTTGGATCAACACAAATTAATGACAATTTTTTATGCATTTTCAAATTTAAATGATGCACTTGAATTTTTGTAATGCATTTGCAAATAAAATGACACATTTGATTGTCATGGATTTTTGAATCTTTTACTAGGATATATCATTGTATCTAACATGAGGCATGCATAATTCCATTGCAAGTTGTATTAGATCCAATATATACTAGAGAGTTGAGAACATTTAATTTCTGCTTTCGTGATAGTTTGCGAGTGGGGAGAAATGGTTTTTGTGGTGTGTGGGCCTTCATCATGTGGCATTTGTGCCCACCATTCGGGCATACTTAGGATTATTGATTGCATTATGCGAGTGATGGAACTTGGAGACATCCTTGTTTTATCTACCTACTGGTGAGGTGACGGTGACATTAGAGGATGTGTGTATAGGATTCTCAGATTGCCTATTAGAGGCACTAGGGTTATGTACAATACAAAGAGGGGATTTTTAGAGATATGCAGATATTACCCCCACAAGGATATTACATAGCTGGGTATTGATCATTACAAGATTAGATGGCATGTCCTAGCTTAGAGGTATAGGCAGTTAGACTATCTTTTGTGTACTTGATAGGTGGCATAGTTCTTTTTGACCAACAAGGTCATGGATTCCCTATAGGATGGGGGGAGATGTTGGTAGGGATGCTAGAGAGGGGAGTAGTTTATGCTTGGGGCCCTTATCTATTAGCCATGTTGTATTGTCATTTACATGATATATCATACAGAGAGAGACAGTCCATGAGTTGTGGTACCATGCTCTTGATGGTATGGGCATGGGAATACATTGCCATTTTCCATCTGCCAGTGACATCAGATGTACAACAAGGATCACCATATGCCTTCTGTTATGCAAGGGAAAACACCCAATGCCATGTGGGAGATACTAGTTATTATAGGCATGAGATTGATACTATGGTGTAGTTTATATGGAGGCCATATATGGATTGCCCACAATGGCTAGATGAAGATGGACACTTGGTATATTGCACATAGACATAGTGCCTGATAGGTCAGATAGTTTCACATGTCCACATTATTGAGAGGCACTTGCTAGATTGATTTTCAAGACAGTTTGGAGAGGTTCATGATGAGCCTCAAGGCCAAGCAGAGTATGCAAGGTCTTCTAGAGAGATTACATTATGGGGTGTTGAGATTCCAGTGGTTACTATAGAGGCTAATATTGATGCATTACAGCCAATGCAGTGGGGTTGGAGAGGCAGGATAGTAGATCCAGGTACCACTAAGGCTTATGATTGGTGGTGGTATGTTCATAGAATAGTACCTCTCACAAATCTAGATCAGGATGCATTGGTAGAGCAGCAAGGGACAGGGCCACGCAACAGGCATGGTAGGGGTAGAGGTAGAAGTCGGAGGGGTGGTGGGAGGGGGAGATGTGGTCAGAGAGGATGAGGTCCACCTTTGTCACCCATCCATTAGGGGGAGAGAGAGGGAGATGATGTTCCCATGATTGATGTTGGAGGATGTTGAGATTGGTGGAGAGGAGGTTCATGTTGAGGAGGTAGAGATTGGTGGAGAGGAGGTTCATGTTGAGGAGGTAGATATTGGTGGAGAGGAGTATGTGGAGGAGGATGTTCTAGAGGTGCATGCAAAGGAGGAAGTGGGAAGGGAGGACGTTGAGGTTGGTACCCTTGATTTTCTTGTTGGATATTAGGATGATGAGGAGGATGAGGAGGATGATCAAGAGCATGAGCTCCGTGATAGGATTTTGGAGGTGATGGAGGATGAAGATGATGGAATGGAAAGAGTTCAACAAGATGATATAGGGACCATTGATCTAGGTACTGTGACTCTGTGTGTTTAGATTGCATCCTTAGAGGATAGCATGAGAGTATTGATGTTGGAGTGATATGCCCTATAGATGGAGAGAGATAGGGTCTATACAGAAAGAGACCAGGCCATAGCTCGAAGATAGGAGACCAAGCATAAGTTTTTAGAGATGAAAGCTCTTTCCAGTGGTCAGTTCAATCTTTTTTCCTGAGATTTAGTAAAATTTGTAGAGAGAGCTTCTTACTACAGAGATCTATATGAGGAAGAGGTTCCTCTAGATAGATGGGCTCCTAGTTTCTCATAGGCACATAGCAATAGATCTCAGAGCAGGACTCACACGAGGACAATTAGTACAGAGGGATTCATAGGACCTCATAGGACTAGACCATATGATAGGCCTCCTTCAGGACATAGATCATCAAGATCCCAATGTCATTCACCTTCACATTCTAGTCATGGGAGTAGTGGGAGTTCCAGATAGGGACATGTATTGATAGTTATTGAGACATTGTATTTGATCTTGTAGCCTACGAGCCTCATATTTATTGATACATAATGACATTGTGATGTGACACTTTTTGAGCGATATATATATATATATATATATATATATATATATATATATATGATTTTAGTGGAGATTCTCATGATGTGCAATTCTATTTATTTATTATGTAGTCTTTTATTTATGCATGTTATTGTCTATATGATATTCCTATGTGATGGATGATCATATGTACATTATGAAGAGTTTATGCAACTTATGGTGTGATGTTGATTCTATATGATGATGTATAATTTTATGTGATGTGGTATCATTTGATGATATGCATATTTTTATTATGAGATGTAATGAGATGTTTATATGTACAATGCTATCTACATTTGATGTTATACATTTGATGGTAATGGATGTAACATGTAATGCTTATGTAATGTACTCTAAGATGATGAATGCCTATTATACCATGATTTCCCAGATATGATAGATGCCTATTTTTTTGTGTTTTCAAAATGCAAGATATTTGTATGATTTGCAATGTATGATATCTACATGTTGTTTCTAACATGAATGCATATGCAGGATGCTTTATATTTTTGTGTGTCACAGGACTCCATCATAATGCAAGAAAGAAGAAATGTTAGTGCAAAAAGAAAGATAAATTAGAAAAGACATTGATGTTAGTATTAGGAATCTTTGATGTTTCGTTGTATCACAAAAGGCATTTCACTTTATCATCATTGGGTGGGACTAATACAAATGGAGACAAACACCATGATATGACATAGATCAAGGTGTGAAAGGTCATCCTCCTACTAACAACATACAATCATAGGAAAGGATTGTCTTTAACTCATACTAAGGGCACAATTGCCCCAATATTTTTGTCAAGACAAACCACAAACAACAAACAAATAAAAGATGTGTCATGAGATGTCATCACTCCTCTAAATACTTCATGGGACATCCTTGAGGAAACTAGTAACATGACTCAAAATCCAGGGTTAAAACACAGTTGACAAACAACAGTCAAAGAAAATAGAATTTTGATACATTGTTGCTTATCTAAATCCTTCATGGGACATCCTTGAGAAAGCTAGTAACAGGATTTCAATCATAAAGTCAAATGAAATGATAAGATAAATATGCCACAAAATCAAATGCCAATAAAATATTTTCCAAAACTTGATCTTTTTTTTTTTTATTATTATTGTAAGATGTTTGATAAGATTGATTTTAGGAAAGACACATACCAATTAAGATGTTGAGTCTGGTTTCGAATGTGTGACTATCTATATAAGGCATGACAAAAGCCTAGTTTTAGAAAGGCACGTATCATATAAGACATTGAATTTGATGTTGTTGATGTGGTAACCTATGTAAGGTCATATTCATTGTTTGACAGTGTCTATATGTAGGAAGGACTCATCCTGTATAAGACATAAATTGTTTTGTTTTGCTGATATTTGTTTCCAGGAAGGACACATCCTATAGCAGACATAAGTTGATTTTTTTTTGTTTGTTGATTTGGAAATTTGTTTTATTTGACTTGATAAGATTTTTGACTTGTTCATCTTGTTGATACATGACTTGATATGATGTGTTGACAATGGTTTGTGTGTAATGATGAACCCTAAAGGACTGACCTAGTGCCACTTCAAGGGCTCATCGATTGATTGCCTTGCCTACGTTATACACATAGAGACCTCATAGTTTGACTAGACTTTGACCAACAAGAATAATTTAAAAATATTGATGTGTATGAATATTTTTGACGTGCTTGGTAGTGCATGTGTGACAAACCCTAAAGGACTTACCTAGTGTTATCTCGGGGGCTCATCGATTGATGGCTTTGCCTATGTTATACATGTAGAGACCTTGTAGTTTGACATGACCAATGACCTTGTCATATAGACATATAGAACAAATCATGATTTTATAAAGAAAAACCTAAAAGGATTGACCTAATTCCTCAGGGGCACATTGGAAAATGGCCTTTCCTACATCTAGTCGTAGAGGCAATGTAGTTCGATAGATAACAAAGGCTGACAAATGTGACTGACTCTGACTCTAGTTTTGGATTTTCAATATGTTTTGATTTTTTTTTTTCTTTTTGATTTTTTTTTATGTTTTTGGATTTTCCAATGGTTTTATGTCTTCATCATAGCCAATGTAAGAACCAAATATGACATAGGTAAAGTGCTTGCCCCCAAGTCGAGCATAAGACTAACTAATTATGGATAGGATAGGATGGGGGATATGAAATGCACTCAATGCCAATAATTCCAAGTCATGGGAAAGACTACCATTTATTATGAATGATATGTACAAGTGATGGAAGAGAAAGATAGGTAATATGTACAGGGATAGACAATATGTAAAAGGATATGGGATATGTATATGGATAGCTAGATTAGAATGATAGTAGACAAAGAAGCAGAGTCAACTACACATGGAACGTATTTGCTAGGTTTTCACCATTGTACTTATCCAGAGTGCCACCAAATTAGTTCTCACTATTGGAAAACTTATTTCTCTTTACTATTTTCTTAATTTTCTAACTTTTTCTATATATATTTTTGATAATTTAAGACAAGGCTCTTAGAAGCTATGCGTAGAACTTCTTCAGATGAAGACTATTGATAGGGTTTGACAATGGTTCTCCTTCAGGAGTAGAGAGTTGATATGCTCTTGATCCAAAGGCTTTTGTGACAATGTAAGGTCCTAACTAGTTAGGTTCAAACTTTCCTAGTTTGTCTCTTTCAACTTGATTCTTAGGATTCTCCATTAAGACTAGGTCACCAATGTCAAATTTTCTATTCAAGACCTTCCTATTGTAGCTGGGATGAAGAAAATTTTGATATGCTTGGAGATGATCTAATTCCTTCTATCTTCATTTATCTAGGAATTCTAACTCATGTAGTCTTGAAACTTGGTACTTTTCATCGTTAATATGCCCTTTCAAGGATACCAAATACTAATAGGCAAAATGGACTCAAAGCCAAATAATAGGGAATATGGTGTGGCGCCAGTGTGAGTATGGATTCTAATGATAGTTTTATTAGATGCCTCTACTTGGTCGTTACCTTGTGGGTAATATGGGGTGGAAAAATGATGTTGGATATGGAACTCTTCATAGAGATGAAAAACTTATTGGTTCTTGAATGGATGACCATTATCTGTGATAATGGATTAAGGGAAACCATAGCGACAAATGATATATTTCAAGATAAACTTAGAGATATGTGTATCAGTGATGTACATCATGGGAATAGCCTCAATCCACTTCCTAAAATACTCAGTGGTGTTAATGATGAACTTATGGCCATTGGATGATGTGGGATGTATCTTACCTATGAGGCCTAGTCCCCATTGGAAAAAAGACCATGGTGATGTTATAGGATGGATCTCCTGTGCTAGTGCATGTATCAAGTCTTTGTGTACCTAGCATTGATGACATTTCTTGATAAAGACATATGAGTCCTTTTCCATGGTAGGCCAATAGTAACCCAATCTCGTAATCTTCTTGGATAAGGTAGGACTACTACAATGGGATCCACATATACCCTCATGTACCCCATGACATAAGGTTTCTTATGCTTCGTCAGTATTGAGACATCTCAACAAGGTATTGTCTAAGGCACATATATAAAGGGTGTCTCTGATGATGGTTTACTTGGCTGATTTGCGAAGGAATGTCCTATGTTGGTTATTAGAAAGGTCAAGGGGTATGATTTTGGCATGGAGGTAGTCATAGATATCTTTATACCATGGGGAATTAGGACCAACAATATCACACACCATCTCTATATCTAGGATGTCATAGGCATGGACCAAAAGTTATTCTACCAAGAACTCAAACTTAGGCACATTACTCAGTATATACATAAGTGAAGTGATAGTAGCCATGGTGTCTACTGCCCTATTTAGAACATGAGGTATTTGATGAAAGTAAACCTTGTCAAAGTACTCCTTGAAATTGTCTGCCATGTGTTTGTAGGGAGCAAGCTTTTCATCCTTAGTCTCATAATAATCATTTACCTATTAGATTACTAGTTGAGAATCACCATAAACCTGTAGGTTCTTGATTTCCATTTGATTGCCATGTGTAATCTTGTCACAAGAGCCTCATATTCTGCTATGTTGTTAGTACATGGAAATGGAATCCTGAATGACTTAGGGATAGAATCACTCTATGGTGTGATAAATAGATTCACCCTATGATTTATGTGAGACCCATCAAAGTATATTTTCCATGTCATGCCTGTGTCAACTATAAATATAAACTCATTGGGAAAATCTACAACTAAAGGGTGATCTACTTGTATCGACCAACTGATCTGCAATGACTTGTCCCTTGATAGTATTTCTTTCTATGTACATGATGTCATGCTCACTAAGTATCATTATCCATTTGGCCAATCGCCATGTTAATGTTGCTTTGCTTAGGAGATATTTTAAAGGATCTATCTTTGTAATCAACATTGTTTGATGGTTCAACATATAGTGCCTTTATTTTGGAGTAGCAAATACTACCACAAGACAAGCACATTCAATGGTACTATAGTTAAGCTCATAACCTACCAAGGTACAACTAATGTAGTATATTTCCCTTTTATGACCTTCATTGTCATTCTGTGCTAGCAATGCTTTGAGTGATGAATGGGTTGCTAAAATATAGAGAATCAATGGTTATCCTTCAATAGGAGACATTAAGATTGGTGGTGTGAATAGATAATCCTTAATGAGTTGAAAGTCTTCCTGACACTTACCTGTCCACACAAAGGGTACTCCTTTTCTAAGTAAATTTTGAAAGGGATATGTCTTATCTGATAATTGCACTATAAATCTTCTAATGGATTGCAGCCTCCCTTGTAATGTCCTTAGTTGACTGAGATTAGTTGGTGGAGGCATTTCTATGATTACTTTTACCTTGGCCAGATTCACTTCAATGCCTTGTCTAGAAATGATATAACCTAGAAGCTTTCCTAATTTTAGTCCAAACACACATTTATTTGGATTTAGTCTCACTTTATACTCTTCTAGCCTTTGAAATATCTTGTCTAAAACTTGTAAATGATCTTCCCTTGTCAGTGATTTAGCAATAAGGTCATCAAGATAATCTTCCATAAGATTGTGTATAAGATTGTGAAAAATAGTGGTCATAGCTCGTTGATAGGTTGCTATAGCATTTTTGAGTCTGAAGGGCATAACATTCTAGAAATGCATTCTCCATGGACATGTGAAAGCTATTCTAGGTTGGTCTTTAGTTGCAACCCTGATCTGATTATACCCTGAAAATCCATCCATAAGGGATAACATCTCCTAGCCTACTGTTATGTCAATAATCATGTCAATGTTCGGTAAAGGAAAATCATCCTTAGGACAAGCTTTGTTTATATCTCTAAAATCTATGCAAATGTGGACGCCCCCTATTGGTTTTGTGACTGGTATTAGATTGGAAATGTAATCTGCTTAGTTGATTGATCTAATGAAGCCAATGTCTAACAGTTTCTTCAGCTCAGCCTTGACTAGTAAAACAATCTATGGGTGCATTTTCCTCAATTTCTATTTCATTGGTTTTATACCTGGTTGTGAAGGAAAGTGATGTAATACAATTTCAGGATCCAACCCAGGCATATCTACATATGACCAAGAAAAATTAAAGTCTTTGTGTAAAGAAGTTGCAAAATTCTGGTTGCTCTACTTTTGTCAATGATACTGCAAAATATACTAGTTGGGGATTCTCTTATGTTCCTATATTAACTTCCACTATTTCTTCAACTAGCATGGATTAATTTTCTTATGCAAAGGGGAGAATGTTCAAACCTCTATCCTTAGGTGCCTCAGAGAGGTTTTTTCCTTCAGATGTGTCCTTTATTTTTTCTTTTTCATTGTCTAAAGGTGCCTTTCATTTTTCACCTAGAGACTCATCATTTTGATCCTTTTCATTATTTTTCTTATTTTTGTGACTGGAAAGTTGAAAAAATTCCCCAAAATATGTTTTATTTTCCAATTCAATGGTAAATCTAGCCTTGTGATCACCACTAGGTATGCCTTCTTATAATCCTAGGAACTCAACGATTGCTTCATCATTCTCAAAAATGTCTAAGATTGGTGTGTATTGTTGGTCCCAATCAATGAGCTAGGGATAGACTAAAGGCATATCATCATCGGATTTTTCAAAGTTCAGAAGGGTCAAGGTAAAAGCTAAGTTGTTCATGTAGTCACAAAATTTTCTTACTAAGTCCTCTATGCTCTTCTTCTTGGATGTAGGTGGATTCATAGGTCAGCCTAATGCCAAGGTATGGTTATTTGAAATAGGTTGGTTTGGTTTCCAAGAGGTAGTATCAATATATTCCCAATAGTAATATTTAAACCATTCCTCTTTTGTCATATTCTTAAGCAGACAGGAATTCAATGGATTTGGTGAAGATTTCAACATCAAATCAAGTTCTCCAAATAACTTATCAAGGTTCATGGTGGAAGTGGATGATAGGGAATCCAAATCATATCCTTTTGAGTCAGGGGAGTCATAGTAGGGTTGGTTAGATGGTTTATCAGATGTCTCAATATCTTCAAAAGCATGTACTTCCTCAAGTAAAGGTGATGTGGTACTAGGAATGCCAATCTGAATTGGTTGAAACCCAAGCCCTAAGCTTTTCAGCCACTTAGAAAAAAAATAATGGTTCAATCTTCCCATCATGATGTAAGCCTAAACCACTATGTCCATTATATTGCTTTCTCTTCATGATTGTGAAACCTTTGCCATATTGATCTGTAGGAATGTGAGCATGTGAGGGAGGTTCTTTAGGGTTTTTCCTATACAACCACAAAGTCACATCTTTTTCATTTATGGAATCTTTCCTTAATTCTCCCCATTTAGTGAAATTTATCTTGGGAGGGATGTGTATAGTGACTACTAACTATCTCCTATCTGTTGTAGGTAAACCATAAGATTTAGGAGGAATCAAGTGGCTAAAACAATAATATGTCTTCATGTGATATTCTCTAGAACCTTTGTCTTGCATCTCAACCTTGGAGTGGAAGATAATGATGGCGAAGTGAATGTTTTGGAGAGGGTGTATGGAACAACATAGTGAGATGAATTTGATGATGAAGCTTCTTGGTTTACTAGCACTTGGTGTTGGGGTGTCTCTCATAGACTAGTGCAATATTGGGATGGATCAAGGTAACCATCTATTGTTATTTAGTGTCATTGTAGGGAAATTTGAGACATTGATGATAGGTAGAAGGGACTGCCTTCATGGCATGAATCAATGGTATACCTAGTAGAAGGTTGTATGGAAGGGTGAGATCCAAGACTTGGAATTTTTTCTCCATAACTGTGGGGCCAATTCTAATAGGAAGTGTTACCACCCCCTTTGATTTGCATTCCTCATTGTCATAAGCCTTAATGACAATGATTTTGGTTGTATCTACACATGCTTCCATGAAACCTAATGCCTTAATCAATTTTAAAGTGCAAAGATTTAACCATACTCCATCTACCAGAACTCATCTAACATTGGTTTTATCAACAAGGACTTCCAAATGTAACGGGTTGTTATGATTTGTCTTCTTAATTACATAGTCTTTTTTAGAGAATGCAACATGATGATTATTTTTCAAGTAGCCTACTATTTCCTTGAAATGATTGACATTGAGATCATTAGGGATAGTCACACTTTGTAAGGCCTTGTCTAGAATGGATCAGTGCTCAGGTGAGATATGCAATAGTCCCAAGATGGAGATTTGGGATTGGGTTTTCCCTAACTGATCAAGTAGGTTATATTGTGACTTGGAATTCTATGGTACTTGTGTTGGAGGGCCTTGGACAATGATCTTGGTTTGGTGAGTGTTGAAAACACACTTGGGAGTTTTATTAATGATAATGGTATTGACATACTCATTGGAAACTTAGATATGATTGATGATAGGGCCACCGTAATCATGCTTGACACTAGCATAATTGGTAGAAGTATTGGTCTTGTTACCTAAACTGGGGGCTTTTCCTTTTGCATGATAATGTAGTGGATCAAAAAATACCTTGTGATTAGTGTTTGAAGATGTTAGTTTCTATCTACTAACCTGAATAGTTATGTCCTCAACATAATCTCATATGATGTTTTTTAGTTCTCAACAATTCTGTAGGCTATGTCCTATAGTTTGATGGAAGTCACAAAAGGAATTATCATCCCACCAAGATGGTTTGAATTTCCCTGGATCATATTGTCTTGGCTCTTGTCACCATATGAGCTTGTGTTCTAACAGTTTTTTGAAAACTGATTCTATGGGTTCCCTAAGGGGAGTGAACTCATGTTTGGGAAATTGTCTTTTTTGCTATGGCCGTTGGGTGTTTTGGGTAGTGTTAGGGGCTTGGTTGATGGAGTTGAGTGTGTTAGAGAGTGGTTATGTCCTCTAAGTGTGATGATCAGTTTTTCTTGTAAAGTCTTTGCATCAACCACCCCATCGTTCGTAACATTTTTATTTTGAGACCAAAACTTGTTTTTATCATTAGGTGTACTTTGTACATTTGGATTTATGTTGGGTGTTTGTGTCTTAAGTTCTCCTTTTTCAATAAGAGCTTTTTCTAGTATAAGCCCATTTTCTACTAGTTTAGTAAAGGATGTGCAACAATGTACCCTCAAGTCACTTCTCAATTTTGGGTTGAGGTTTTCTTGGAATATTGTAACCTTTTGTCTCTTAGGTATCTTGACAGGACATTAGCTGGCTATGGTTCTCCATCTCTGGAAGAAAGTGATGAAAATTTATCCTTCATCTTGTGTTGTGTGACACAAGGTTGCTATGTTAATATCATGGTCTATGTTAAAGGAGAATTGTTCAATGAATTTCTCAACCAATTCACCCCATGATTTTATACGTAGTCAAGACCTGAAAACCACTCTAGAGAAATTCCTACAAGACTTTATGGGAAGAGTCTCATAAGATAAGTGGGGTCATAGGTGACATCTATGCACATTGTAGAAAATTCCCTTATGTGTTCAATCAGATTTCTCTTTCCATTGTGCTTGGGAAAGTTTGGTATGACATACCCATGAGGGAAAGGTGTCATGTATAATGCTTTATCGAAGGGAAATGGGAATAGATCCTTTGTTGCAAAGGTTTTCTTAGTTGACACTTCCATGTTATCCATTTGTGTTTGAAGTGCATGAATTTGTGTTTGCAAGACATCAACCTGAGTTAATGATGTGTTAGATTGATTACTTGGGTCTATGTATGTATTCTGAAATCCAAGGTTTTGTGATGGGTTTTGATTGAATGTTGGTATGTAAAGTGGATTTGGATTAGGAATAATAGTGAATGGATTTTGATTTATGGTTTGTATAAATAGATTTTGAGTTGAAATATGTGATATGAAGGTCAACTTTCGTATTAGAAAATGGGTATGCTTCCTATTTGTGAAACTCCTCTGTGTGGTGTTGTACTAGCAAAATTAACACTGGGTATTGATTAACACTGGGTATTGATGTTGTCTAGGGAATGGTGCTAGTGACATTGATAGTTGGTATAGGAGTTGATGGTCTAGCCTTTTTGTTCCCAACATGAGGACTGAAGGGATTGGATGATGACGTCCTTGTAGTGAAATTTAGACCATGTATTGAGGTAGGTATAGCAAATGGAGATGTATGGACTATGGTACTTTGTGTAGGTCCTCTAGACCGTATAGTTGGTCACTTGAGGTATGATAGTACTAATAGTAGTGGTGTTTTTTCCTTGAGTAGATGCAGCTTGTAGGGTACTAATGTCAAACCCAAGAGGTAACTTGGTACCTTTTGCTAGCAATTGTACCAAGTAACGTTGAGGATAATTTTCTATATATTCATCTACGAAGGAGGAAAACTCAGGGCCCTATGCTGCAACTTCTATGTCCTCGATTTTAAAATGTCCTTGTGCATCTCTAGTAACAAATTTATGTAACAAGGGTTGTGAGGTTTTTATGAAGATTTCCTTCAAAAAGGGGATTTAAAATGGGTTGATGAATTCGTTGAAATCAACCATTTTTTCTCTTTCTTTCCTTTTTGATCCGGTTTCAACCATGTATTGTAAGCTCAAAGTGCAAGTGATGTAAAGGCTAAGTCTATGGATAATTATGAGACTAATCTATGTTTTTGGGATTTTCAAGAAATCAAGGATGAATGTATGCAACTATTTTTTTTTTTGGTATTTTCTCTACAAATAAGGTATGTCTAAAAATGATGCTAAGTCTAGGTGACCAAATTGGAAGATTCTAAGAGAGGTTATCTATCAGCTAAAGATTAACCTAGGTTTGAATTTAGTTTTGACAAAGAATCTTTGTAGGACTAGGACTAAAAGAAAAGGTGAACTCCCAAACTAGACTTGATGAGTTGGAAGGATTCACATGTAGGACGAAAGATATGTTGACTAGGTTCAATGACAATTTTTTTTGAATTAAGGGTTTTTCTTAAGTGTGAAAGATGATCTCTCTAAAGGAAATAAAGACCTCTAAACTAAATTAAGGTGTGTAACTAGGGTACCTATCACTATGACTAAATGAAATTCCTAAAGAATGCAATTATTGCAAGTTTTGAGCAAATGTTCAAGTTTTTGTCAAAGAATCAGTGAAAAAAGATAAGCTAGATATTGGTTTGATTGTTTGTTCTCGATCTGTGACACTAAATTACAGTTTTCTAATCCTCAGGTATATGCATCACAATATTTAATAGTTGCAGTCTTGTTTACCATTTGTTGTTTTCAGGTAATCGATTGCAATTTTCTGGTAAGTTCAAACTTGGGTATCAGATAGATGCAACTTTTTTTTAACATATGTGACTTGATATAGCAATTGTGACTCAAAAGGTATTAGATGCAGTTTTTTCAAGACTCTGTGTATTGGTAAATGTTCTATGACAGGGGAAACTATGTCATTCCAGACTACAAATGCAGCTAACCTATTCAAATGTGTCACAAAATATGAAAAATGTAGGTTTCTAAATCAAATGTAGTTTTATACTAAGCATATGCGACTCAACTCATATTCTAGACATGTGAACTGGACTGGGTGTTTGACAGATGTGACTTAAGTATAAATAGATGTGACTCAAATTATCAGTTGCATATTTCAAGTGATTAGTTGTGGTTTTCCAGTGACTAACAATGTAAACTAACTCTATTTCATGATCAAGTTTTGGAAAATAAAGAAGACAATCAAAAGAAAAATTATTTTGACACACATAACCATGTAATGTTTTAGAAAACAAGTACAATCCTAAGGTTGTGATGTACAATATTTATTGAGTTCTCACTTGGGTTTTACCCCAGCTACACTTATTCAAGGTGGATAACTAGTAGCTTGACCCCACTGGCTCCCCCCCACGGCTCAACACTTCTTTTGGGGCAGCCAAGCTACAATACCCATGAAACTCCCATGGCATACTTCTCATCTCTATAATGAACTGTAAAAATGTGAGATGGCTTCATAGGTCTGACCTACTGTACAAGTAAATAGATAGTTATTCTGGCTTAGCTACAATAAAGATGTTTAATTTGGGCATTTCGTTCATGGAGAATCATCCATGTGGTGAGAGACCATTTTTTCCATTCTCATTGGAACAATACTCATGATTCTTGAGCTTTCCTTAAGAATGCACTTTTATATATAGGCTGGAAGTGACTTAGGTTCAACGTGCTACTGGTTTAAGTCATCTTGGGGTGAGTATTTTTTCACACCAAGATAGGCCCAATTTCTAGAGTCAATAACTAGTTCTCTTACACCCAAGATCACATGAATGTGCAAGGGGAGAGGATACTTCAATATACTAAATCATGAGGGTAATAACAAAAATGTGCTTTTACACCAAACATAGTAGATAGTTGTAAATTTTAGTCCAAATGACAATTTTCTAGTCTACCAAATAGTTTGTTTCAAAAAAAGGTCTTTGACTCTCGTTCTACAGAAAATTCATTAGTAGTTTTGCAATTTTATCTTCGACGGTCACCCTACAAGAGGGGTTTGAAAAGATTTTCTTCTTGCAAACACTATGTTAATTCCCTAAACACACACTACAAACCAAACATTAGCTAAAATAAAAATAAAAAAGAAAGTTGTGAATTGAAAATTAAACTTAAAAATTCACCAGTCAAATGTGTCATTGTCTTTGTTAGATGCATTGTGGAATTTCACCACTCAGTTGCAGCTCAATAAATCACAATTGTGTAGAATTTGTTAGATGTGTCATTTTCTTTTTCAGATGCATTTTGTAATGTCAGTTGTGTCATTTCTTTTGTCGAATGCGTCATTTGGTATGAAACCTACAAAAAATGGAATTAAAGTCTATGGATTTATGAAGACAGTGTCTTCATGTCGGGTTGACCAATGTAACTATCAGGAAAACAATAAAGGTTAAAAGAAAACACTCAATGCAATCAAGCTCTAATTTAATCTAAATTATAACAACAAAGAACAAAGGAAATAAGCTAAAACATAAAACAATCTCACCAAAGATCAATGTAACTCCATGGATAACCTTTGTTGTCCTTCTCCATTTTGTTTTTTGTAGCATACTTTCCCTCAGATTTTTAGTGTGTGTGCAAGCATGGCTTGAGGATTATGATAATAACAAAACATTGAAGATTTCAGATAATTGCTCCAAAAGTCACAAGATTTTGAGAGGCATAAAATGATGAAAGATAGATCAATTTATAGAGAATTGATCATTCGAAAGATAAAAAAATGATTGAGATCAAAGGATTTGACATGCATTATGATAATTGTTAGTACTGACATGAGTGGTAAAAAATAAGAATAGAGATAAAGATTAAATAATGATTTAATCTTCGAGTTTGGAATTCAAAAATAGAAGAATATTATTTGCATGAAAAAGATAAAGATAGAATAAAAGCAACATTCCGTTTGAACACACACACACAAAATTTAATTAATTAAATAAAGACATTGAATTAATAAGCATGTACACACATACGAGTTAGAACTAGATAACTGACTGGTTATGATAGAGATTTTATTCACAAAAGACACTTAAACATTAAATCAGGAGATAACTGACCAATTTAAATAGATCTTGAGTCAAGTGGAAATGAATACTTAGATAACTTAAAGATTTATCTAAATATAGAGGAATCTGTTAAAAATATACTTTTATGAATTAAATGATTTATTTAATTCAAGATTCAACACTTAAATATAAATTAAATAAATAATATTTATTTAATTGAATAAAGAAAATGTTAAATGAATAATTAAATAATTAAAGTATTTATTTAATTATAGTCAAAAGTATGATAAAGGTAATTTTAAATAAGAATTTATTTAATCTAAGAAGAAGGATAAAGTTAATTAGTGGCATAATGAAATAAAGGGGGTTTATTTAATTAATTAAGATTAGAATAAAGAAAATGTGAATTAATTAAATAATTAAAATTATTTAATTAATAGAGAAATAAAAGACTTTAGAAAGTAATTAAATAATTAACATTATTTAATCATGACAATGGTAATGTGAATTATGAAGAAATTGAAGTCACAGACTTAGACCAAATTTCAGTGTCTATAGTTCACATAGCCCTTTACCCCTTACAAGCTTTGTTACCATAATCTCAATGTCATACTCCATAAATTTTGTAATCCACCCAACCCTCTTTTCATGCAGGTCCCTACTTAACAAGAACTCCTTCACACTAAGGTGAGCAACCATTAAATGCACTTTGTTGTTAGAAATTAGGGGTTTAAACCTTTTTAGACTTTTGATGGAAGCAAGCACATGTTTCTCTATAAAAGTGTATCTTTGTTCATACTCTTCTAAACATTGACTAAAAAATGCAATAGGTTGTTCTAAACCAACATCATTTTGTTGTACCAGCATTGCAGAAATGATATCAATGCTACAAAAAGCATATAAAATGAAATCTTTTGAAAATTTCATGTTTACCAAAGCAAGAGTTGTCGATAAGGCCTCCTTTATAACTTCAAAACTGTGCTTGGCCTTTTTGGTCAAACTAAAACTTGTATTATTTTTTAACATGACTATTAGTGGTTTCAAAAGATTGGCAATATCAGGAATAAACCTTCTAACAAATTTAATTTTGCTAAGAAAACTGTTGTGTAGTTTTCACACACACGCCTTGCTGAAAGCAGGGACCCTCTTTTTCTTTCATTCCCGGTGTTTTGGCTCTTTGATCTTAAGGACTTGCTTGCTTTGGCATGGGATTGGATGTTTATCTTACCTACATTGGTGATCTCTCTATGATATTGATTGAAAATCTCAAGTTTTAGACTCATTTCGAGTTTTTTGTTGTTTTTGGGAAAATCCTCTCTTGGCAGAATTCTCCAGATACTCTAAAAACCCTGTGATGGCTGCTTTGCACTGCGGTTCAGAAATTTTGGGACCTCGCAGAAATCCATGTTGGTTAGATTTCTCTAAATATTCGTTGTCCTAATGAATTCCTGAATTTTGGTCGAGGTTGTCTTGTCAAGTGCATTAATGCTCAATTGTACGATTTCTGCAATAGGTATTTAATCAATTTTGGGGAATTTTTTGCCATTAAGTTTTATCATTTGCTTTCTATTGATTTGAAGTGATAATCTTGAGTGCTTGGCTAGACTTGGTGTGTTGGATTTGTGAATTCCTAGATTTGGAGGTGATTTTACTAGGCATCATCATAATTGTTGTTGTTTGCTAGGGCGCTAAAGGTTGTTATCTGTCATTGCTATAATTGAATTTCACTTCATCAATGGTATGTATTCATTCCTTTCATTTTATTATTGAATGTGAATGATTCTTTAGCATCTTGAGTGTGCTTGGAATCCAAATTTCTGCATGTTTGGGTGTTGAACTGCTTGAAGCTAGGGCTATTTGATTCTGTTAGATTGATGACCCCAAGTGAGCTTGTGAGCTTGTTTTTCGGTTTCATTATGAGGTAGCTTACTTGTGTAGGACATAAATAAATTAAAAAAAAAAAACAAGCAAAGTGAGTAAGTTGACCCTTAGCTTGTCCTATATATTCATGGAAAAATTTTAGGGTTTTGAGCATAGAGCATCAAAAATTCCTCTTGATTTACTTTAGGATGAGTCTTGAATTTAAAGATGATCTATAGGAGGTTCAAATCAAGCTAGCTTCAAGCCCAAGGTCTTCAAATTTGTGATTGTTCAATAATTTTGAGTGAGGTTTCAAGGAAACGTCAACATTTGAAAGTTCAAAGTCTTCGTGAAATTCCTTAACTCCCGAAATTCCCCTATTTTCCTTTTCCTCTTCATTTTCCCAAAATGTGCAATAATCCAGAGTCATGTCGGCTTCACAGATTTCTATTCCCTTAGGATTTTCCCAAAGTTTCCTTTTTCCCTTCGTTTTCCTAGAATTCATAGACTATTGTTATTTTCTTGGATTTGCATCTTGGGTAGAATTCTCTGAAACTTTGTTGAAAATGAAGAACTAAGAGGTAGCATGGTTTATGAGCTAGTGATTATGCATTATATGATCAATTTGAGTTATTTAAAGATGTGTAATGCTTATTCTTAGTTAATTATGGTTGGTTAACTGATTATTGGAAGCTTTTTGTGTTTATTTCATTGAAATCTGACTGGTTGGGAATTCTCCAAAATTTCTCTCTCGCTTGGATTCCACGGGGGGATTGAAAACCCAAACTTTGAGATGAATAATTTTTATGAGATTTTAGAGAATTTTGTTTATCATAGGACTTATATTAAGGATGAATATATTATTTGTGATGGATTAATGTAATCTTTATTATGGTTTCTTTGTTGATTATAGGCTGAATCAAGTCAAGCAACTGCTATCAAGACTAAGGGAAGAGTGATGGATCCAAGTGCAGAAAGGTCTTCTATTTCCGAGGTAGAAAGTCATCAAGATCAAGAAGAGGAAGAATTTCAAGAAGGTGAGCTCTATAGTGTTGAGGCAGAAATAGAGAAGGTATTACAATCTCCCCTAGTAACTTATGAGGATTCACCTGTAAGAAGTAAAGAAGATAGACCTCCTCAGAGAGAGGAAATTCTAGTTAGGACTCCTTCATCGGTGCATGAAGAAGAAGTGCATGATAAAGAAAAAGAAGATAAAGATGAGGGGATTTTTGAGAAGAAAGATTTGATCAAAGATATACCTAGGGGTGAATAAGATGAAGTTGGACAAAGCAATGAACAATTAGATGTTACTATTCTAGGTTAGGTGGACAAGGAATTAAAGAGTAAACAGATTATTGTAGATGATACTCCTCCCAATTAAGATGAATTATTGGAAAATATAGAAAAAGGTAAAGCAAAGAATAAAGCTAGGGACATCTCCAAGATTGAGAGAGATGAGGAAAATAACACATTTGGTAGTTCACATTGCTACTCTTGCTCCTAATAAGAATAGGGATGATGTGACTAGAAGTGACTACAAAGTGCAGACTATCAACCTAGGGCCTACTTCCATGGAACAAGAGATTGAAGAGTATTGGGGTCTAGTGTTGTGATTTTAGGTAGGTTGAGGAAAGAAGTACATACCAAGCAAGAATTCAAGAAGGAAAATGATAAACTCAAGAAATATGTGCAAAATTTGATGAAACCCTTGCAATCCATCAGTTCTTCATCATCCACTGCAAGCTTCCTGCCACAAGAAACAATATCGAAGTTGAAGAGAATGAAAGCCGCCACACATGCTACAATCAGATGGTTACAAGGAGTGCAAATCAAGGGAGATGGTGCTATCAAAGACATTGTTTCAACTGGAGGAGATGCTATGACATCATTAGATTGGTTAAGGAATGTGCTAGCTTAGGATAAGGAGGATGTGGATCTCCTATTGTAGAAGACTAGGACCATCATGGAATATACTGAGGACAAATTGGTGAGTGATGGAATTCTTCTTTCTTCCAAAGTTGAAAAACCTTGGAAGTGGTTTGAAATTTTGAAAATAAGGAAAAAGGCTTTAAAGAAGGTGTACAAACAAAGGAGAAAAATTGAGTACACCTTGACTGAGATCTACAATAAGTGCATTTCTTTCTTTGAGGTTATGACATGGAGAAATAAGTTTGTGCCAAAGAATCTGAGCTTGGAGCAGTTGAGAAAATGGTGGCAAGATGTGTATTCTCCAGTCAATGAGGTTCCAATCACTGAACATCAGTTGAATGATGCAACTACCTACATTGCAGTAATTGATAAATATCAAACTAGTAAGGTAGATTGGGATAAAATGATAAAATGGTTAAGAGAAGATATTGAGTCCATTGAAAGGAGAATTAATATTTTATCTATTCGACCTGTGGCCAATTTGGATTGGATATTTTTGATGGTGCAAGATAATATGGAGCACACCAAGGATAAAGGTGTAAGTAGTTAATGCAATGCTTCATTAGAATTTGTGCTTCCCCATTATTTCTCTTCTCCTTCACATGCATTGGATTGGGTTATGTTGAAGATCCCAGACCGATCTAGATGGAATACATGGATTTAATGCATATTTTATTTTATTTTTATTTCCTCTTGGCCGACTTGTTTTGTGGCTATTCATTATTAGAAACCCTAATTAGGCTAACATATCTTAGGGGTTTCTATAAATATGGCATTTTGCCTCATTTGTAATGGCTAGATAGTTTCGATATTGGATCAAATTAAGCAGTATAGAAAGAGTTAGAGTTAGGAGTTAGTATCATTTTCAAGCAAGTGCTATAATAGAAGACTGGAATTGTTGCTACTTTAGGTGATTTAAAGAAAGTGAAGACAATGTCATTTGGTACCTTTCTTGTGTTGAATTTTATTTGGCATGGTTACTGAGATTCTATCTTTTGAAATTGCTTAGGTTTATTTGATATACATTAAGCTTAATGTTAGATGGTTTGATAATGTTTATGATTTGATACTTGAGGTGTTGTAGCAATCTCTAGTCCATACTTTTTGCAGCTAGCTGACTATTAGTTGCTTTTCAAAGTTAGTTTGGACTTTATATTCATAGTGCTTAGTTCAATTATGAATATTGGTTCATTGCAATTGCAATAAGGTTATTTTGAATGAATTTTCATGATCTAAAAATCTTTGATGCCTTAGAATATCACACTATTTCTGTAAAATTGCATATTCATCTAGGTCAAGTAGGAATCAATTTCTGAGGGATTGGTCCATTTCAAGTGTTTCATCATTTGCATTGTTAATCTTAGGATTATGATTAAATTTAGGAATCTTTTTAAAACCTTATCTCTTTTTCTCTTTCTTTTATCATTTGGGTTAGATTTAGGACCAGAAGTATCACCATATTGCTAGATCTAATAAATTTAAGGATTTAGTATTTTCTTGTAGTAAGGTCCCCTTGTGATTACCATTATTTTCACATTTATCACTGAGTTATTTATGCATTGTGAAGACCTAACATTAGAGACCTTTGGGTTATCTCTTGAGGCTTGTTGATAGATATTTTTATTTCAAGAGAGATAGGATTTCCATATTTAGTTTGAGTTGTTGCTATGCAGAAAACACCATAATAAAAAACTTTGCATCCCCTTCTTATGGCTAGGTAAAGGAAAATCCAAAATGGTGTTAGAGCAATAAGTTATTTCACTTAATTAATCTAATCATATTGGTTAATTAATTTACTTATCAATTTAGTTACTTAAGTTAAACTTAGCACATTAATAATTAATTATTTATTAATTATTAAGTTTGTACAATAGGGTTTCCTTTTAGGGCTATGCATACATTACTTTTATAAAGAAATTCATCTCTTTTATTTACTCAATTCTTGAATATTATTCATTCGCACATCTTCATGCAAATTTCTCTTGCTTCTTCTAGTTTTGTTGTTATGTTATAGTTTTTGATAGTTAAATTCAGATCATCTTTTTCATGCTTCCAGGGGCATATCTTTTGCATACGGTCTCTATTTTCAAAAATGAATAGGAATTGGAAAGCTAATTTAGTCCTCTACATAGATCTAAGGTCAACTTTTAATCATGGAGGAAGATGTAAACATTGGTTTATGCATGCACTCTTTTTTGTTTTCATGCACTAAGTTTGCATTTTCTCTTTAATTTATGTATGTTTTGTATGTTCTCCTATTACAATCATGGGGTATTATAATAAATGAACTTATATAAATTTCCATTAGGGGGGCCTTCTTGCATAATAATTTGATTATCTAGTGTAGTTACATTGCATGCACTTTGATCTCATCTTCATATTGATGACAACTCGTATGAGTTGTATCTAGATTATGTAGTTTCTTTCGGCCACATATTGCTCATAGCTTGACACATTTTGGTTCACATCAGTTCACATCTCATATTGAGAGCCTATGGTAAATGATCCTTAATCACATCAAATTCACATCAGGTCACATATCAGTTTGATGGTCATTCATTTTATGGTTAATGTTTCAAAATCTTCATGGTACTTGCTCCTATGGATCAGTTTTAGTCATGGTTTGGCATCAGCCTTGAGATACACATAGCTTCCAAATTCTTTCATCATATCATTCCCTCTTATGAGGGGCATCATTTATACATCTATTCTTACTTCATAGATTCCAAGGTTGTTCCAGTTTGTGAGATTTCCAGTGTTCCTTGTCATCGGGTCTATTGTTGCATTATCATGGTTCTACCTGAGTCCTTCAATGACTCTCATATGGTTTCTTGTAAGTTGAAGTATCTTTCGGTTCTTTCTAAATTTATGATTCTAGTGTTACTCCAGCAGTTTTCTTCGAGTGCTTCTTTCCAGTAGGACATCTCATTGAGGGGGGGGTTTGTCCCACTGGGTTTTCTCCTCTTTCTCATACATTGCATTTGTACATGGGTACCTGATTAGGCCTTGTTTCCAAGACCTATCTTTGATTTCGTGCATCTTTTCCTTAGTGTTTTAGCTACTCCCTAAATTCATCTTAAGGGGGGTGTTAGAGTAATAAGTTATTTTACTTAATTAATCTAATCATATTGGTTAATTAATTAAGTCACTTATCACTTTAGTTACTTAAGCTAAACTTAGACACATTAATAATTAATTATTTATTAATTGTTAAGTGTGCACACTAGGGTTTCCTTTTAGGGTTATGCATACATTACTTTTATAAAGAAATTTATCTCTTGTATTTACTCAATTCCTAAATATTATTCATTTTTACATCTTCATGCAAATTTCTCTTGCTTCTTTTTTCTCTTGTGGAGGGTATTTCTGGTTTGCATGTTCAATCTTGGTTTCTAACAAATAACACTTATTCTCTCTAGATCAATGGTGATCCCTTGTTTTAACACTATATGTCCTAAAAGCTTTCCTTCATGGACAACAAAGATACATTTTTTGAGGTTGAGGGATATACCAAACTCCATACACCTCTCAAATACTTGCTTCAGATGTGCAAGATGTTCATCAACTTTCTTGGAAAACACCATTACATCATCAAGGTAAATGAGTACAATTTTGTGAATTAGGCCTTGGAATGGGGTGATCCCACAATAGTGGTTTACAATTTTTGGCCAGACTGGACACTGGAATAATTTTTTTAACTAAATCTTGACATTCAAGCACCCATAGTGGCTAAACCGTGAGGAATTTGAAGATGATGCAAACTAGAGTTTTATGAAATTTTTTCTTTAGATTCTAAAATATTTTCTTTCAAAATTTTTGGAATCAGATTACACTTTTTTTTCCATCTCCCTCGAAAACTAGTTTTTTTAGAAAACAACATTTTTAAAAAGTGTCGCTCACTATATAATGCATAACTTTTTTTCAATGAAGGATAAAGTTATAATTCTTTTGAATTTAGATTTATAACTCTGATATTTAGTGCTTCCACTTGGTTAGTTTTTTATTGAATATTTTTTCTTTATTCAAGTTTCAAAGTCAAACTAATTACAATTCAGACATAGCGTGACTGTATAATGTGTAATATTTTTTGTATGTATCAAAATTCAATTTATTTTTTTGTTGGATCAAGGACTTCAATATCTGGTGCATTCATGTTTTTCAAAAAAAAAATTGAAAATCTTCTATTTTTCCACATGTGCAGAATAAAGAGGTTGATTTTTTGGTGAAAAACCTACATTCACAAGAAATAAAAAATAAATATAATAATAAAATTAAATTTATTTAAAATTATACTTTTTGGGAAGTTTATAATAAGTACTACATACTTACAAAAATTAAATTTTAAATGAATTCATTTGATCCCCCAAAAGGTAAATCAAAAGTTATTTTTTATCAGCATTTTGATAGGTGTAAAGGAGACTTCGTTATAGGTATGGTTTAAAACTAGTGGGGTTCTATCCAAGGGGGTTTGATATAAATTAGTTTGATCAAACCCTCTTCAATTGGAATGATTTAAATGAAACTTTTAAAGGATTAAATCATTATATTTTCTAAAAATATGTGATTTCAACAAAAATTAGAATCTCCTAGAAATTGTAAACCACTATTGTGGGATCACCCAATGCCATGTCCATTGCCCTCTGAAAAGTGGCACCAACATTGGATAGGCCAATTGGAATCCTTTTATAATCCATGGTTCCCCATTTTGTGGTGAAGGCAGTCTTGTACTAATCTTCCTCTTTGACTAAGACTTGGTTATAACTTGAATAACCATCAAGTAATGAGAATCTTTCTAAACCAGCTACAATTTAAAGAATATACTTCATAAAGGGCATTTGGTAATGATCCTTTGATGAGGCTCTATTGAGGTCCCTAATATCAACACAAAGCCTAATCTCACCATTTTTCTTTCTAACTTGGATAAGGCTAGAGACCCATGATGTATGTTTAATTGGAAAAATGATGTCTCTCTCAACAAGCTTGGTCAACTCTTTGACCATAAGAGGCTCAAGTTTGGGGTTTAAAGGCCTTTTCTTTTTCCTAACAAGTTTTTCATTTGGATCAAGCTCTATGGTATGTTGGGAAATTCAAGGATCAAAACCCTTTAAATTAAATTATAATATTCCCATGCAAATACATCTTGAAACGCTTGACAAAGACCAATAAATAAATGTCTATCTGCATGTGAACAGATTTTACCAACATTAAGGAGCTTACATTTGAAAATTTCAAGTTCCTCATAATGTTCTTCTTTGACTTCCATGCTATTCTTACTCATTTTCAGCTAGTCATTAGTGCTGAAAATGGATTCCAAGGTGACTAAACCCTTTAGTAGCTTGTTAGACCTTAACTGGATTTTTTGATCATCATATTGCTACTTGATCTTTCCTTGGTTTACTACTGAAAATTCATCCTCTTGTAGCATAAAGGTCAAGACTTGTTCATCACTCTCAAAACTTCCTAATAAAAGTTATTAACTAGAATAGAAGGTCTAATGACTATATTAACATATGGCTGCAACTTTTCTTTCCTAATTTCAATTGGAATATCAACATGAGCACCAACCAATCTATCAAGATGTCTATTATGATCCCTAGGAATATAAACTGGATTGAAAGCATCAAAATCTTCTATCATGTCCCACACCCTGTGTTTGTAATATTTCAAAACATCATTTGTAGTGATGTGCAAACCTCTCACCTGATTCACAATTAGTTCACTGTCACCATAGACTTGCAAGCAACCAATCCCTCTTTTCCTTTCCCACTTCAAGCCTTGAACTAAACCTTCATACTCAACAGTGTTGTTAGTACAATAGAAAGCAAATCTAAAGGTTGAGTAATATTTCTCACCTTGTGGGGACACAAGTATTGTACCCCCACCAACACCATTCTTGCTTCTAGAACCATCAAAGAACATTTTCCTTACTTCACCTTGCTATAAAAACTAGTGTTCCACATCCTTTTCGAGGTTTGGGATCACTAAATCAGGTTCATGCAGTACATAAATAGCCAAAATAGTCCCCTCAATTTTATCATTTGGGTTTTCAATAACATTTTATACTGTCCACTTATTTAGGAGCATGTCTGGTATACTTTTTTCTTGCAGTTCTTGAGTAGAAGCAAGCTCCTTATTGTCAAAAATAGCACAATTAGCATTAACAACACTAGGGATATATAGTTCAATGTGATCTTTTGCAAGTAATTCAGATTTAATGACCACTTTTTTCCCATATCTCATTATGAATACAATGTGGGACCAATCTGATGAAAAATAACCTCCTATCTTGGTAGTGAAGTCTCTTGACAAACATAAGGCAAAGTGAGGTGTAATTCAATGACTGAAATGTCTTGGGAGATGGAAAAATTGGGCCATCCATGTAAGGTAAGGCTTAAACCTTTGATGACACATATGGTGTTAATGGTTTGTCCCATCAAGTTGGACAACTCCCTTCTCAAGAGGTTGATATTTGAGTCCTAACTTATCAACAACTTGTTTTGGCATGAAAAAACTACTTTCCCCTGAATCTACCATGCATTTATGAACTAAATTATCCCCTATTATCAAAGACACATAAAATGGGCGAGGTTTGACATCCTCACTTGGTTATTTATTACTGTCTTGAGGTGTATTTGTAAGGACAACCTTAACTTGACCTACTAGAACATCACTTGAAACACTTAAATTAGTTAAGGAAGATTGCAATAAGTCCTTTTGACCTGGGCTGGGATGGATAAAGAATCCCACATTGGCATACTTACATCCATATTTTTCATGGATTCAATGATGTTGAACGGTGTGACAATGTTTACCTTTTGATAGGTCCTTACAACAGAAGGGTCGATCTACAAGTGGGCCGATTGGGGTTGGTTCCCAAGCTATCCACCACCAATTCCTTGTGAATTTCTCTGTAAGATGTGTGTTACTTGAGGATTGGAAGGGCCAAAAACTTCTTTTTCTTTATTTTTTGCTTGTCCGATCTCAAAAGCTCTCTTTTTGGCTTAGGTGTTGGCTACTATTGGAGAACTATCACTATTCACTCCACAAAATTCTTCTCCTTGCCAATTTAGGAGGGTTGTGCCACTTGCAAGGAGATCCTATTGTTGCAAAGATTCACCATTAGGCATGTTTTGCACACCTAGGCATTTTTAACCATCAATGCTTGATTGATGACACCATTTGAACATGTAGTTTGATTATGGGCCTGGTTACAAGGATACCAAATTATACTACAAAGTTATTTTGAATAGGTACCATATCTCTTGTTGCACTAATTAGAACTAGATTATATGGCTGAAATGGCCTCTAGTTCATATTTTACCTTGCACCTTAAAAGTTTCCTTGATATGGTTATTTTTTAGCTTGAAATAGCTGACTTTAACCTTGATTTTGAGGCTACCAAGGCTTAAAATCTTGGAAATGTTTTTTTTTAATGCTCACAAGCTCATTTCCAAAAGTCTGAAGTAGAGTCTCTATCTTCTATTGGCTTCTTTTTATCTCTTGTAACTCCTAATATGGTCCTTGGATAGGAATTTCTTGGCTAACAACAACTAGTAAATCAACTATTTGAGGCATTGGAAAAGCTATAGGAGGTTGTATATCAGAGAAAGAGGGCATATGAGGCCTAGGGAAATTTTTTCTAGCTTGTATGAGGCTGTTTTCATCCCTTAAAACTATATCATAAGCCACCGGTAATGTGGTTCCATCCATTGATTGTATCAAAACAACTTCACTATTTAAAGCTCTCAAAAAATAAAGGAATGCATACTTAGCTGGAGGCCTTGTAGTTTCTAGAATTCTATACCATGTTCTTTGAAAATGGAAATTGAAGTCTATCATCCATTCATGAGGAGGTCTTTTGATGTGAGTCAACTACTCTACTAATGACAAGTTGTCATATTTGTCCTCAAATTGCTTGCATAACACTTCTGTGAACTCATCCCATGTTTTGATGGAATTGACTATTAAACTCCTAAACCATTGGAGTGCCTTTCCTCTAAATGATGTTGCTAGCATCCTCAAAGCAATGTTTTCTTGAGTTATATGATTCACTGAACACAAATTTGATATGCCCTTGATGTGTTCAATTGGTGTGGTCTGGTCTTCACCTGAAAATATGGCACACTTTTAAGGGAAGCCATGGGAATATCGTCATGTTCAGCCAATTGCAATAGGTTTCCTCCATTAAAAGTGACAAAAACTTGATTCCTTGGAACATCCATTGGTGGCACCAAGGTTTGCTGCCTCACAGGACTTGGAACTCTTACTGTAGCTATAGTTGAAGTTTTTTTATTGATGAGAAACAACTTTCTTTGTTGGTATGCCTCTCCTTTGGGGTGGTAACAATTGCAAATAATCAAATGGGATAGAGTTCCTCCTTTTCTGAATCTTTTTCATATGATACTACAACACTAGTCTACTACTAAATTCTAGATTTAGAGTTACCAGATATGCTTATGCGACCTCTCAAAGGTTGAAAAATTGCCAGTTTCATATCAAAACCAACAAACATTTGTATTTTTCTAATCTGAACTAATTAGAAGGGTCCCAACAGGCATGCTAAAATATTTAGTTGGTCAAATTTGCACCCCTCTACTAAGCTGTGAAATAACTTAGCGAATTTGGACTAACATGGGACTACTTTTAGGTTGTGGGTATCCTATTGTGAAAGCATACGTCTAGATTATGGGTTGGCTCCCTTTTTTATGTCACCTAAACTAGTGATTTATGAGGAAAAGGGTAAAAGATGCATGAAAATGAACATTAATTGAAACTACTAAGGGTGATATAGCAAAAAAACTAACTAAGACCTACAAACAACCTATATGCATTAAAAATAGTGACAAATCCTACTTCACACAACTCATTTTAACATTCATTTTCACATAAGTAATTTATAAGGAGATTTTTTTTAGTAGGACCCTTAGAAGGAAAACAAAATTTCCCAAATAACAACACTTGCATTAACTAAAAAAACTTATAACCTATAACAATGCATTTTCTGCTAAATAGGTGCTAACCATGAGACAAGACTATAAGGAAAGGTAAATTTCATAAATAATTTGATCAATCACTAACAACACACAATAAAACATGAAATGAGAAGGTAAATTTTCAATTTCATTGATTCAAAGTACTCAACTGTCATTACAAGTCCATCTGAGCTACAATACTGCTTCTACTAAAAATATAACTCCAAAGCTAAGCTATCTCTCTACTGGAAAGAAAGAATTTCTCCAATAACACATATTAAAGTAACTTAAGCAAAAAAAACAATCCTCTTACAAAAGTCTATCTAGAAGGTTCTGGTTAGATGCAACAAAAAAGGATAAAAAGAACCTTCTAGAAACAATCTAAACTATCCTCCACATGAAGAAAAGTCAAGCCAAGAATATAGCCACACTAAAAATGTGACAAAAATGCCTCCAAACAACCCATTTTCCTCCAAAATCAATCAAAACAATCTCTCACATATCCCTAATGTATGTCAGTCATCATTGGTCTTAAAAAGCCTTGACCCACACTTTTAGTGCTTTTGCAAAAGCACAAGACTCTAATTTGCATTCAAAACAATAATAATCTAATTAAGTGATTTATAATACATCACTTAAACAAATTAATTTATATTTCAAAAAGAATGCAAATAGAGGCCCGACCACCTCTTTGGATTACATCAATATTGCATTATAAATGACATAAAATAAAAGTGATTTACAAATCATTTAAATCATGCCTTACCATTGATAAAAGATGCAAAACAAAAGATATATTCAAATGCTTATAAAAGCATTCGAGCAAAATTAATTCCTTTGAGGCATTAAACCAATTTTGACTCTCCTCCACTTCTGCATTTCAAGGCCAAACTAACATGACTTTGACTTCATTAACAATCCTCATGATTTTCAAAGACAAATGAAAGGCCCATAATTTGGCCTATGTGAGCATAAATGGGTTCCACACTCCTTGGAAGGCATATTTTAAAGTCCTTACATATTCCAAATTTTAGAGGACTTTGCATATTTTAAAGACAAGGCGCATGGTTCTCAAATGCAATATAAGTAAAAAATGCCTAAGTCATAAACTTCATCATTCGACCCACATAACAATTAAATTGTGTTGCAATTTTTTAAAATAAGGAAAAAAATCCCATCAGACTCCATAGGGTTTCTAACTCTAAACAAAAGATGGGAAAAGGAAACATATTCATTCATTTTGCATTGAACTTCTAGAGGATTCTCACCTGGCTGCCATGAGGGTTCATTGAATGCAAAAAAAACCATGATTTTTGACTAGTTTTTGGCCAATTATTTGATGGAACTTTTGTGGCTTCTACTAGGAAACATGAAGTAAAGCATTTTTGCATCAAAATATATATCTTTTCCATATTTTGAAGGCCATTTTCTGAGCTAAGGCTGCAGCCATGAGTATTTTCCTGATCATTTTGTTGTTTCATTTCTTCTCTATGGGTTTTCTTCTATTTTAGCCGCAATTGGTGACTCTTTGAAGATTAAATGGAAGATTTTTGTATAAAAATGATTTGATGCAGGAGGGATCTATTACAAATGTTGCTAAAGTGAATGTACATAAAGGTGAATGAATCCTTAATGCCTTAAGCTTAACTAAAAATACATTAAATAATCGAGCCACAAGAATAATAAAGAGATAATTATAACACAGAACAAAGAGAGAGAAGATGACTCAATATTGATTATGGAGTTCATCTGAGTGGACTACATCTCTCAGTCTATCTCAATTTAGTGACCAATCTATTAACAATTATCCAAATGTAGTACAATCTCTAAAAAGAGCCTCTTGGAAACTGCTTTACAATCTTCTATAGCCTATCCACAAAGTCGTGGTAAAAAATTCCTCACTCAAATCACTTTGCATAAAGGCTCTCAAAGCCACAAGGATGATTTACAAAGAGAAAGAAAAAGACTTTTCCTAAAGGCTCTGCTACAAAATTAGATCATTATTACATCAAAAATTTCCTATTCCTCCTCATATTCTCTCCTCCCTTGGATTCTTAAGAATATAATCCAAGAATGTGTTGATGGAATGCCTCCTAGCACTCCCCTTTTATACATTAAATTTTCCTAGTAGGTTAAAACCACCAAAACTTGTAATTTTCCCCCTTTACATAAAAAACCAATAACCTCCTCTAATAAAAACATTTAGATTTGTTTTTGAGCCCTTAGTTTATGACCCATTTAGCTATTGAGTTGTTTGGGGTTTTATATTTTTTATTTAATTTAAAAACCTAACTAATAACCTTTAATGGTTAATTAGTTGATATATGAACATATACTTCTAACAAAATGGTCCCATGACATATAGTTATAATAAACCACACGTAGTGTGGTAATGTGCATACCTTATGGGTGACGGGTGGTTGAGGGTTCAACTCCCAATGGCCCCTTTCATTTTTTTCTCACTGATTACAAACTGCTAAATATCAAAATCAAGTGAACACCTTACATATGTGAAGAATGTGTGCGTGACACAACAATGGAGGTATGCACTGGCAATGTGGGGGGTCTATGGTTCAACCACTAATATAGATTTTGTTCAAACAAACTCACAACTGTTGGAGGAGTATGGGGTGGCACGTGGCACATTTTGGTTGTGCCACATGCCATACTCTATTTGGCTCAAAACACACATCACCCTACCAACTATGGTGCATGTTGGACACCGCGTGTGTTGCCAATTTGAACACTGACTAAATGGTACATAATACCACGTGTTGAGACTTGATTGGTTTGTATAGGTGATGCCATTACCTTGCCACATGTCATGCTCAGGTTGGTCCACATCCGCTGTATAGTAAGGGCATGTCACGTCAGCATGCTGATGTCATCAATTGTACCTTTTGGTCTACATGGTCAACCACAAAGTTTGACTTGTGATATCTCGGGCATACGAACTCTATTGTTGACAAAATGAGCATTGTCAGGATTATGATGACGTGCCCTTTATTTTGAGACCATTTTCGCCAAAATTTGAGATGATCAAATTTTTTCTAAAAAACCTACTTGGCCGCAAGGGTTGACCTAACTTTGAATCACAATATGTTTTGCATATGAGCTCGAATTTTGATGAAATGAACATCATTGGGTTCATCTCATCGACCTCTTTGAATTGATGTCACTTCTAATTGATTCTAAGCTGGTGAAAGCTTTTACCTCTTGATGGACCCCTATACCTAGTTTGATAGAACTTTGACTAGTCATAACTCAAATGTTTGAAGTCCTTTCTCACCTATTCAAGTTGCTTCTGATTATATTTTTTGAGCACTTTGACATGGTACTAATTCCAAGGGCAATCAAAACATTTGAATTTTTAGGTTCTCAGGATCCACCTGGATCAGACCTCTCCACTGAAGAACTTTTGGTCTCTAAAAGTTTATTGTTCCTTTGACACATGCCTCAGATCAACTTTGTTGTCACCTTTGAAGCTTCACTACAATGCTACTACTGTATCCACCTTCGACAACATATTTTGATTCTAGACCTAGTTCCACCATGCTTGGTAACTTACATTTTCCCTCCACAAGTCTTAAACTTCAGCTATGCCTTAATACTATTTGATCCACCCTCTAGGGGTCTTACACTTTGACAATATCAAGAAAGCATAGATTTCCACATCCACTTGCTAGGGTCTTACACTTCAGCAATGCATGGTTAGTATTAGCATACCTATGGCCACATTTTCCATCTAGGGGTCTTACGTTCCAGCCACATTAGGACTTCAAAGGATGCAATTCAAAACAAAGCTTGACATACCAAAAAGCAAGAAAAAAATGAGCATGATAAACTTGTCTCGCAGTGCTTCTCATGGTGGTGGTTCTCATTCTGCATACCAACCTAGCCAATTTCTTGGGCATGATTATGATGCTCATCCTCATTTGCAAACTGCATGAGCAATGGTAACTATGCCTCAACCTGAAACATTCCTTCTCAACTGATTATGAGCTTCACCATACAACTCTATCTATGTTTTCCTAAGCAACAAGGCCATAGAAAAAGACCTTCAGGAGCCTCGATCATCAACTAACTAAGTTGGAATAAGTCTTAAAGATGAGAACATACAAGTAGCTTCTTGATCATTCTCTACAACTCTGAATCCCAATGTGGAGTGATCATCTAGATCTATCCACCTCTCACTGAATTTCATCAAGTGCTTCTTTTCCTTAACTAGGAACAATAGACATCTTCTCACCTAGAGAATTTTCATCAACTAAGCACTCGCAAGTTTCAAAAAATATGCCATTCTGCAAAAGGAAGTCTTCAAGCATTTTCTTTTCTAATTACATAGGCTAAGGCTTAAACAACACTTCAAAATGTCAATTCCAAGAAAATGCAACTTCTTGCAAATAGCATAATGATTTTACTAAAAAAACCTTTTCTACTTGTATTACCTAGCTCATAATCACAATGTGATATTTATTAATGAGCTAATAGCAAAACAAATTTGATACAAATATTTAGATGGAAGGTTTTTCTAGCTCTTACAAAGCTGGTCAAAAGACCTTTCCTTTGCCGATTACTCCTTTATCGGTTGAGATTCCTCTGCCTTAGGGATCCTAGCCTTAGGTGTCACCTTCACCTCTACCTCAAGGATAGTGGCTTCAGGTACCGCCTTCACCTCTTCCTCAACAACCTTCTATTGGTTAGGTCCCTCAATGGGCCTATGTGAGTGTCGAAGCTCTAGATGCAGCTTCCAACACTTCTCAATCCAATACCCACTTATCCTATAGTGGGTGTAGTAGTTCTAGGCTTTGTCTCACCTCTTTGCTTTCTTCTTTGGAGAAGAATCAACTTCACTTCCACTACCATAGTCTGAAGTGTGTGCTTGAGGATATGCTTTTTTAAAGGATTTGGATGATTCACCATTCAATCCATTACCTAATCCTTGACCATGAGGTCTTTTCTTAACCTCTATAGGATTGATCATGCCTTGTTTGCTGATCCCAATGCCTTTACTGTTGTAACCCATCTTGGTCAACAACTTCATGCCAATGCCCTTGGTGTGCCTTTAAAATCCTTCAAAGATAAATTTTTGATCATTTTCAACCTCCTCATCTGATGTAGAAGACTCTTCTAGGTAACCACTTTGGTTACTAGAAACATTGAAAATTTTCAAGTACTCCACATGTTGATAAGAAGCACACTAACTAGAATTCTCTTGATTAGAGCCATAATTGGACCACTTCCCATGACCACAAGAAAAGCATGATTTTGGACTCTTTGTAGTGGACTTTGTTGTAGATGATGTATCTAGGCTATCATATGGAGTGATTGGAGAGTATGAGGAAGTATCCTGTAAATGTGGGAAAAAGCACATATTCCAACATTCTCTGATGTAGGAGGACTCCTCCTATGCTACTCCTCCATGATCTTCTAGAACTTCGCATGCAACTCCTAATTCTCCTTGTCTACCTTTTCAAGAAAACCTCTAAGCTCAACATTCTTAGATTGAATGGGTTGGTTGGCTTCCTCCAACTCCCAAAGGATGTCAGCCTTGTCTCAATGCTCTTGGTATATTTCTTCAACCATTCTCTTCATGGAAAATATATCATCCACCATGAATGTAGATAGAGACAACCTCAGCCTAGACAATTCTTCTTTCTCTAGTGCCATCTCTACTTCACAACTCCAAATTTCCACTTGTCAACTTGTGCACTGACAGTGAAAACTAGCAAACTATCAAATTGAAAAATTGATTAGACTAGCAAGTTGATTAAAAATCACTTATGCAAAACTAGCCAAACTGGGCTCTGATACCACTTGATCTGATGCAGAAGGGATCTATGACAAATGTTGCTAAAGTGAATACACATAAAGGTGAACGAATCCTTAATTCCTTATGCTTAAGTAAAAAGACATTAAATAATGGAGCAACAAGAATAATAAAGAGAGAGAATTATAGCACAAAACAAAGAGAGAGAAGAGGACACAAGCTTGATTATGGAGTTCATCCAAGTGGACTACATCTTTGGATCTATCTCAACTAAGTGATCAATCTATTAACAATGCTCCAAATGCAGTACAATCTCTAAAAAGAGCCTCTTGGAAATTGCTTTACAATATTCTATAGCCTATCCACAAAGTCGTGGTAAAAAATTCCTCACTCAAGTCACCTCACATAAAGGCTCTCAAAGCCACAAGGTTGATTTACAAAAAGAAATAAAAATACTTTGCTTAAAGGCTCTACTACAAAGTTAGAGCATTATTACATCAAAAAATTTCTATTCCTCCTCAAATTCTTTCCTCTCTTGAATTCTTGAGAATATAATCCAAGAATGTGTTGATGCAATACTTCCTAGCACTCCCTTTTATACATGAAATTTTCCCAGTGGGTTAAAACCACCAAAACTTGTAATTTCCCCCCTTTACATAGAAAAACAATAACCCCCTCGAATAAAAACATTTAGATTTGTTTTTGAGCCCTTAGTTTATGACCCATTTGGCTATTGAGTTGTTTGGGTTTTTTTTTATATATTTAATTTAAAAAACCTAACTAATAACCTTTAATGGTTATTTAGTTGAGATATGGGCTTATACTTCTAAAAAAATGATCCCACCACATATAATTATAACAAACCATGTGTGGTATGGTGGTGCACATACCTTGTGGGCAGTGGCTGGTTGAGGGTTCAACCACTATTGGCCCCTTTCATTTTTTTCCCACTGATTACAAACTGCTAAATATCAAACCCAAACGAATGCCTTACATATGTGAAGAATGTGCATGTGACACAAGGATGGAGATCAGCGATTCGAATCCCAATATAGATTTTGTTCAAATAAATTGACAATTGCCAAAGGAGGAGTATGTGGTGGCATGTGGCACATTTGGGTTGTGCCATGTGTCATACTCTGATTGGTTCAAAACACCACATCACCTTGCCAACTATGTTGCATGTGCTACCAATTCAGACACTGATTGGATGGTATAGAATGCCACATGTCGAGACTTGATTGGTCCATACAGGTGACATTATTACCTTGCCCTATGTCATGCTCAGGTTGGTCCACCTCATCTATTGTATAGTACGAGCTTGTCATGCAGCAATGCTGACATCATTAACTGTACCTTCTAGTCCACATGGTCAACTACAAAGTTTGACTTGGGATATCTTAGGTGTATGGACTCTATTTTTGATGAAACAAGTGTTGTCAGGATCGTAATGACGTTCCCTTCATTTTGACAATATTTTCACCAAATTTCGAGATGATCATTTTTTTGTCTAAAAACACCTCCCTACCTACAAGGGTTGACCCAACTTTGACTCGCGATATCTTTTGCATACGAGCTCAGATTTCAATAAATAAAATATCATTGGGTTCATTTCATTGAGCTCTTTGAATTCATGTCACTTTTGACTGATTCTAGGAGTTGGTCAAATTTTTTGCCTCCTGACGAACCCCTGTACCTAGTTTGGCCAAACTTTGATCAGCCATATCTTGAATGATTTAATTCCTTTTTCACCTATTAAATTCTATTTTTTGAGTACTTCAACATGGTGCTAATTCCAAGGGAAACATGAATAGTTAATTTTTTAGGTTCTCAAGATCCACCTGGATCAAATAAATGCTTTGCATATTGCAAGAAAATGACTAAAAAAGATTAGGTAAGCTTTTTACCAGACTCAATTCTTGATTTTCTCCTTTATCTCAATGAATGAAAGCTCGATTGGAGGCTTTTCCATTGTCAAAATGAATAAAAAATTAGCTTTTCTTTGGATTTGAAGTTGAAATAATCAAACTCTAGATGGGTTTTGTGATTTGTAAAAGAAAATGAAGCTTCTGGCTACAACCATAAAGAATGGAGTAGGGTTTTTTGCATACTTTAAAGATTTTGTTCCAAAAATCTCCATGATAGCTTTTTAAATACTTTGATATTTGCAATTTTTTTCTATAAACCCCAGGTGGGCTTTTTGGCTTTTAACGAAAGAAAAATATTTTGAAGAAGAGAAATATGTTCAAGCTGCCACCATGAAGGAGGTACTAGTTTTCCTTGACATTTCTTCTACTCCTTTCTAAAAGAAAAAATTGAATCTATTCCTTTCAAAAAATATGTGTTTGTAATTTTAAAAGAAAACCTAGATGGTTTTTTCTTGCTTTGAGAAGAAAAAATGATTTTTTGGCCGCAACCATGAAAGAATGTATTGGGGTTTTTACATGCTTTTTATTGTAGAAAGTTCTCCATTAAATATATTCAATATCTTTGGATTTGCATTTTTATCTCAAACCCAAATGGGTTTTTGTATGCTTTTTTTTGTAGAAAGTTCTCCATTAAATATTTTCAATATTTGTTCAATCTAGTTGATCATTTGAATGTGAGCTCCATTTTTCTACACTATTTTGCATCTCTTGATTGTTAGCAATGCTTTCAAATGTTCAAGTGTTAGCATCACTTGTGAAACACATTTTCTTTACATAGGTCTTTTGATGATCATGCTTAGGGGCTGCTCCATTGGAAGACATTATTATTTGAAATGCATTATCTTTTGAACTTTGTTGTCCTATAACATCAAATGGTTGTTTAATGCCTATGTTGAGTGAATGATCATTGATTTGTTCCATGTGAACAATGTATAGTTCTTTGAGTTCATAGAGACTTGTTGTACCTTAACCTCACTGTTCTTCTACTTCACTTTGAATCTTTCTCTTGTCACATAGATTGTCATTTTTCATTGATTCTTGTTGTCCCATATGCTTCTTTTATTGTTGTCATCCCTCTATGAGATGTAGCATGCATTTTTCCTTTAGGACTGCCGTAATCTTCATGTTTTCCCTAACAATTGCTTGCTACTCCCAAAGGTTTGTTACTTGGTATTCACAAACATATAAGTATTTTTGATCTTGTGGAACAAACTAACATCATATCCTCATGTTAATCTTAGTGGGAAAACATATGTCACTTATGTTGGTGACTTGAAAGCTCACCATCCTAGGTGATGTGTGGTTGTCCAATAGGATTGAGGTGAGATGAGTTGGACAGTGTCTTTCATGCAACAATGCATGATTATCTTTGTTCCTTCTTATTGACTCCTATGCCTCATGATGGTTTCAGGCATTACTTGATATCTCCTTCTCTATTTTAAAAGATGCATTATTGAACTTGATGCATTTATAATTGAACTTAATGCATCATTGAAATAATTTACTTCGTTTAACAAAATGGATCTTGGATCCACTTAAGAAGATTGAAAGACATATCCAACAATCTACACCTTCCTTTTGACATGATGGTAGCATATTGATTGATTCATTATGAAAAGATGAAGTATGAATTTCTTGACAACTCACATTATGTGCTACATCTTTTGAATCTAATAATGAAAGTTAATCAGTTGGTGTGATTCCATATTGATTTAATGCATGAAAGTTAATCAGTTGGTGTGATTCCATATTGATTTGGTCAAGTTTCTCAATTTCCTATTCTTCTTAAAACATCAAAGGTAGCATGTTGAGCTCTACCCTCGTGGGAGCAACATTTTACCCCACGTGTTGTAATTAGCTGAATCAAAACAATAAAAAGACTTGTCCTAAATTTGCACAAGGAACAAACCAGTTAGATAAACAAAGCATATCATAGGTTTTCTTGATTACTCCTTTCTTGTTTTCATGGACACTTATGGTATGCTACTATTCTAATTCTTGTAGACATTATATTAAACATTTATGGATGTTTTGCATATATTTTGATTAGGGACCTTTCATTTCTCTAACAACACTATTTTATCCAATATAGGAAACCTAGGAGCAGCGAGGAGGGTGTCAAATGGAAGTAGGGTATTGGGAAGGATCAAGATGATGTTAGGCCAAGCTAGCATGATTGATCATTCTACTAGACAATGATGGGTCCATTTTCATTTCATATACACATTTATTTTCTGTTATCCATAGGTGTATAGTATTTTCCTTATAAGAATTAGAGTAACTAGTCCGTTGGCTTGTGAGGGACATTATATGCTCATGATTATCAATAAAGATTACATTTGCAATACATATTGGTTCTCTTTCTTATTTGTCTATAATTACAAAACTGGAATAAATGCAATATATTTTGACAATCTCTTTTATGCACATTAATGAACATAGTAGAACATGATGTATCTTTTAATGTTTGAATAAAAATAGAATAGAATAAATGATAAGTTACTTGATTTCAAGTAGAAGCCAAAATTAGGTAACACCAACTTTTGATGAAGGACTTCAAAATTTGGATAGAGTGTTGAAGCGATGTGAGGACCATTGACTATCCTTGAGTCATGAAAAATTCTTAATAGTGGTAGAACAAGGAATAGTGTTGGGACACCACATTTCTGCTAAAGGGATAAAAGTGGACCCTAAGAAAATTGAGGTAATACAACAAATTGAGACTCCAAAAAACTAAACTGAAATTAGAAGCTTCCTAGTACATGTTGGATACTATCGAAGATTCATAGAAAAATTTAGCAAGATTGCATCCCCTATGTTTTCCCTTCTTAAAAAGAATGATGATTTTAATTGGACACCAGCGAGTCAATCATCATTTGAAATCATTAAGGAGAAACTCATTTATTCTCCTATCCTACATGGACCTAATTGGAACATTTCATTCTATATTTATGTAGATGCTTCTAATTATACTATCTAAGTGGATTGAGGTCAAGAAGATGAGAATGGGGTAAAGTGTCCTATCTATTGCATCAGTAAAAATTTGACCCCCACTAAATGGAATTAAACTACCATAGAGAAGTAATTTCTAGTTGTAGTACATGAAATTAAGAAATTTTGATATTACATCATAGGGTACAAAGTCACTGTGTTCATTGACCATTCAACCATTAAGTACTTGATGAAAAAAATTTAGTAAACAGAAGGATAATCAGATGGTTAATGCTTTAACAAGAATTCAATGTGACCATTATCAAAAAACTTGGAAAATTCAATGGAGTTGTAGATTTCTTATCCGGGATCAAATAGGATAATAGAGACAATGCTCATGTGCAAGATGAATTTTTAAATGAAAATATATTGGCCATCTCCATTAAGACTATTTGGTTTGCTAAAATCACCAACTACCTACCAACTTTAGAGTTGCCACTAGATTTTATAACAAAACATAAGAAATGCCTTGTTCAAGAAAGCACTTTGTTCAAATGGATTAATGGAATACTATTTCAATGCAGTCTTGATATGGTTTTACAATGATGTGTTGGGGTAGGTGAAACATATAGCATCCTTAGGGCTTTCCATGTTGACCCCTCTAGAGGCGATTATTCTACCAGGAGGATATCTCATAAGATTTTAGGTGCACGATATTACTAGCCCTCTATGCATAAAGATGTAAAGAAATATGTTCACCATTGCGATAAATGCCAAAGAGTAGGGAGACCCATTACATCAAATGAAATGACTCTACAACCCCAAGTAGTTCTTGAACCATTTGAAAAGTGAATATTCAATTTTATCAATCCTATAGACCCCCCTTTATAAGGGAAAGAGTACATGTTGGTTTGTATCAACTATCTAACCAAGTGGGTAGAAGTTCAAGGTTTAAAAGTTGCTAGGGAAGAACAAGTCGCTAATTTCCTATATAACAAGATTTTTCTCAGATTTGGATCCCTTAAAACAATTGCCACAGATCAAGGACCCTAGTTTATCTCTAAATTTCCATTATCCTTCATTGATCATTTTTAGGGAGGCCATAAGAATTCATCACCCTATCACCCTCAAGCGAATGGTCAAGTAGAAGTCACTAATAGGGAGCTAGAGAACAATCTAACAAAAATAGTTTCATCAGGAAGAAAAGAATGGGATAAGAAACTAACTAAATCCATTTAGGATTATAACACAACTTGGAAATCAACCACAAGTTCTAGTCCATATGATTTAGTTTTTGGGAAGAAACCACTTCTACTCATTGAATTTAAACTCCATACGCTAAGAGAAACAATGGAATTAGGCTTTGGTGTAGTCACTGTAGGAGGGTCCTCAAAGAGAATAGTCTAGGCCATGCAGTAAGTGTTACACAATAGAAGCCATAGGAAATATGGAGGAAAATACAAATTCAAACATTCATATCACCAAAAAATTTAGTTACAATCAGTCGATAACATCTAGTTTCATAGATTGGGCTCACTGGACTAATACAACATGCTCAAATTACAACATTCCTATATGCTCCTCAATACGAGCTGAAGTATTACATATCAAATCCAATATTCATCTACTCCTTACTTGCTTGATTCCTAATGATCTATTATAATGATTTATATCACATCCTAAGATCTAGAATTCTCTGTGTCGGCCAAAGATTATTCTAATCTCTGATGAAGGAAACGTGTGCGTGAAATAGGTTAGCCTTAAATTTTAATTTTGTTTTGGCAAGTGCATAGGATGAAATATGGACCAATAATTAAATTTAGGGACACTCCATAAAAAAATTTAGAAGACACCACAAGGATCAATAAGTTACGGGAAGGATCCACAAGAGACAAAACTAGTTGTTAGGCTTGAAACTGATCTGGTGCTTTGTTCTAGAAACTATCACTTAATCCAAGTGATAAATTTTCAGAAAAAGATCCAATCACTCTAAAATCTTAGAATAAGGGAAAATTAACATGTACATGATGAAAACATAGATCCAGTGAGAAAGATATGATGAAATACTAAATCTACAAACTTCAACTGAACAAGAACAAAATTGAATGAAAATATTTTTGGTTGATGCAGGATTGCAAAGAGCCAAGGATGCTCCTTCATTAGAAGTTTAAGGTTATTTGAAAATTTATACCCTCACTTTGTTGGTGCTAAAGGAAAACCAATATAGTCTACCTCAGCTTGAGAAATCCAAGAAGAATCCTCCACTGGTCTACCTTTCCACTTCACAAGATATTCTTTGTACTATCTTCCAAGCATTTTATTCCCATCTCTGGTATCCAAAATCTCTTCAATCTCAGTGGATTGTTGCTTAGGAAATTATTTCTCCAATTTTTCTTTATTGTCTTCACTAAATTCCGCTTCATGGTACTCATGTAGATCTACAATGTTGAATATAGGTGATATACCCATGCCATCCAGTAACTCTACTTCATATGCATTTCCTGAATCAAATTTCTTCAAAATATTATAGGGTCCAAACTTCCTCATCTTGAGCTTATTGTATGTGCCAACTAGAAATTTTTTCTTCCTCAAATACACCATCACTTCATCTCCAAATTTGAAGTCCTTATATCTCCTGTTTTCATCTAATCGCTCCTTATACTTCTGGTTCATATCGTCCAATTGCTCCTTTACATGAGTATGCCCCTTCTTCATATGTTCTATAAATTCCTTTTCTTCTACACTCCTTTTATCTTCCTTACTAATTTATCATAACTCTAGTATACCTCTAGGATGAACTCCAGTAACAATCTCAAAAGGTGTCTTTCTAGTACTCCTGTTCACTGAATTATTGTAAGAAAACACTGCTTGTGCAAGGACTAAATCCCAACTTTCGGTCTTCTTCCCAACCAAACATCTTAAAAAAATTCCCAAACTCCTATTTACTACCTTTTTCTATCTGTTTGTCTATGGGTGAAAAGTAGAACTGAACTTTAAATATTTCTTTAATTTCTTCCAAAGTGTCCTTCAAAAGTAACCAATAAACTTTGTATCTTGGTCTTAAATAGTACTCCTAGGTAATCCATGCAATTTGAACACTTCCTTGAAAAACAAGTCTACTAAATGTACTACATCGTTTGTCTTCTTACAAGGTATGAAGTGTGCTATTTTAGAAAATCTATCCACCACCACAAATATAGAATCATTACCTCTATATGTCTTCGATAGGCCAAGTATGAAATACATGCTGATATCATCCCAAGGTCTCTCTGGAATGCTAAAAGGATTATACAATCCAACATTCTAACTACTCCCTTTTGGATCTTGACAAAATTTGCAACGCTACACAAATTTCCTAATGTCCTTATGAATCTGTGGCCAAAGGTAGTTCCCACTTACCAATGCTACTATCTTACCAATTCTAAAGTGTCCTGCCAATCCTCCACTATGTTTTTCTTTCACCAACCTATACCTCATTGAAATTTTGGGTATACACAACTGATTTCATTTGAACAACATATCCTCCTAAATGAAATAATCCAACCACAGACTCCAATTCTCTAAGACTAGTTCTTTACAAGCTCTCCAAGGTTCTACAAAATCTAGGTTTTCCTAATACAAGTTCTTCAATTCATTAAATCCTAATACCTCCACTCTCATCTCTACCTATAAATTCCTTCTCCTACTCAAAGAATCAACAACTCTATTTGACTTTCCACTTCTATTTTTCAAAACAAAAGTATAACTCTACAAGAATTCCACCCATCTCATGTGTCTCTAATTCAACTTACCTTGATTGTTCAAATACTGCAATGCCTGATGATCTATATACAACAAAAAATCCTTAGGAAACAAGTAATGTCTCAACTTCTTCAAGGCTTGAACTATGGCATAAAACTCATGGTCATATATTGAAAAAATTCTCATAGCATCGTTCAATTTCTTATTGAAATAAGCTACTGGTCTTCCTTGTTGACTTAATACTACTCTAATTGCATTTCCACTTGCATCACAATATGACTGAAATACCTTACCAAAGTCTGGTAAATCCAACATAGGATGCTCAATCACATTTTGTTTCAACAACTCAAAGCTCTGGTCTGCACCCAACGTCCACCTAAAATATTCTTATCCCTTCTCATTGTTTCTATCATAGGACTACAAATAGAACTGAAATTCCTAATGAACTTCCAGTAGAAACTAGCCAATCCATGAAATGATCTTACCTCTCCAATGCTTTTTGGTGTAGGCCATTCAACAATTTCTCTTACCTTCTCAGGATCCATCTTCAATCCATCTATAGATATCACAAATCTTAGATGTTCCAATTCTTCCTTCATGAAACTATACTTCTTAATGTTTGTTAGCAACCTCTCTTCTATCAAACTCTACAAAACTTTTCTTATATGCAACAAATGTTCTTCTCCAGTATTTCTGAAAATCAAGATGTCATCGAAATAGACAATCACAAAATTACCCAAGAATTTATTCAATACCTCATTCATTAGCCTCATGAAAGTACTGAATGCATTTTTTAGGTATTGAATGTTGTCTTACACTGATCCCCTTCTCTGATTTTGATATGATGATATCCACTCTTCAAATCTTTGTAAAGTATTTATCTCCAATCAAACAATCCATAATACCATCCCTCTAGGCAAAGGGAATCTACATTTCACTATGATTTTTTTTATGGCTCTAGAGTTTGTCCTCCATTCTCCATCCTTCTTAGGTTCAAGCACAATAGGTAATACACAAGGACTTAAGCTTTCTCTAATCAAACCCTTCCTCAATAACTCTTACAATTGTCTATTCAACTCTTCATTCTCTGCTGCTGTCATCTGTTGTGCTGCTTTATTAGGAAAACTAGCTCTAGGAATCAGATCCATGTAATGACTAATACTCCTCATAGGTGGCAATCCATTAGGTACATTATGTAAAATGATATCTTCATATTTTTCCAGCAACTCCTTTATCTCCTCCAGTTTTTCTTCTACATGCTTCAAGTTTTCAACCTTTTTATGAACCAAGGCATAACACATGTTCTCATGTCTTAGTCCATCTAGAAATATCCTTCCATCAACCAAACAAATTCTAACATTCATAAAAATCTCAACTTTAGGAACATCCTCCAATGGAAACAAGGTATGGTTCATCCCATTAGAAATAATGGTATATGTGTTCTTTTTTCCATCATGAATAGCCTGCATATCATATTGCCAAGGCCTTCCCAACAAAACATGGAATACATCCATAGGCATGATATCACATAAAACTTCATCATGATAATTTCCTATCTTCAATTTTATCAAACATTGTTCACTTACCAATATCTTATGCTTATCTTGAATCCATGCTATATGATAGGGCTTCGGGTGTTTCAATCATTCTAGCTTCAATTTAGTCACCATTTCTTTAGAAACCAAGTTCTTAGAGCTTCCATTGTCAACAATCACTCTACAACACTTACTAGCTACCTTGCATCTAGTTCAGAACAATTTCTTTCTTTGCAATAGTTCCTGTTCCATCTCACTTTGACACAATACTCTTTTGTTCACCAACACCTCACCCTCTTCTAGTTTATTAGATGATACAACATGATCCTCCTCAACAAAGGTTGTTCTTCTACTATTCTTTGTCTTTCTGTTTGTCTCTCCTTGATTACATTCAAATGCTCTATGTCCTTCTCTACCACACTTAAAACAAGTTCCCCTAAATACTATTTTCTCCAATCCTCTATCATATTTTCTATAACCCTCATTTAGGTAATCACCATATCCTCCTCTTTGGTAAGAATTTATGTCATCTCTACGATATGAATTATCATTCATACTAACTTCCTTATCTTTATTCTGATCTACAAAAGATCTTCTTCCTCCTCCAGTGAAATTTCTTCCTCTCTGAAATCTTCTATCTCTTGCTCTCTGTCTCTGCTCATGTCTTTTATTCAACTTCTCTTCTTCTTTCAGGGCACATTGATATGCCTCTTCCACACTCAACAACTTGATCAAACTGATCTCATCCTATATAGACAGATTCAAGCCATTCACATATCTAGCTACTTGCTCAACCTCATCCTCTGAATGTTTGGATTTGATATTCAACTTGTAGAACTCCTCAGTATACTCTGTCACACTTGACTCCTTCTACTTCAAATTCTACAACTTTCGGAACAAACAAATTTGATAGTTTGTGAGCATAAAATTTGTCTTTAACTTATTCACCATTTGATCCCATGATTTTATCTTCTCCTTTCCTCTTCTTTGCCTATCTGTCTACAAATGTTCCTACCAAAGGGATGAATATCCTTTCAACTTTGTATAAGAAAATTTCTCCTTTTTGTCTTTGGTAGTACTTTCAAAATCAAAATACTTCTCCATCTCCATTATCCAATCAAGCAATTCATCTGATTCCAACTTACCACTATATTCTGAAGGATTGAAATGTTGTTTAGAATTTACTTTGGTTATGAACCTCTCTTCTCCCTGATCAAGGCTAGGTTGATTTTATCTTTTCCCTCCTTCTTATTCTTCTACCTCTTATCACTCACATCATCGATTGGTCAGAGTCTCCTCCGGGCCATTTCGACTACTTCTAATCTAGTAGCAATTCCTCTCAACATCTCTGTAGTACCCTCCATTTATGCTTATGTTTTTTATTGCTACGTTTTCACACTATTTGATGATGATGTTTTGTTGGATATTTTGATCACTGGTTTTGAGCGATAGTGGATTATTCTGTGACATGATGATACTTTGTTTGATGATTATTGATTTTAGACCTGATTTGAGATAGTGTAGATGTTTATTTTCTGTTGATCATTGCTATGTATATGTTATGATGGACTAACAACTATTTATTTCATCAGTTTGCTGTGAACTGTATTGGTGTGGAGAACATAATCACATCACTCACTTGCGAGTGCCCTACGATATCTGTGATTTTCTCCTCACGGTGTGCCTATTTAGTGCTTTATATATATATATTTGTATGCATGTTATTTGCTTGGTTGTAGGATTTGCAGGTACATGACACCGACTCCACCTGTGTATTCAGGTCTGAGCGTGTCAAGACTCAACGGAAATGTTGATCGGGAGATAGTAGTTTGGTTTATCCTAGCCTAGTTTATAACCCTGGTCTTAGTACTTTGTCTGTTTTAGTTCAGAGTCATAGGTTTGTCTTGTATTTTTTGTTTGAATAAAATCGTTTTAAAAAGGTAAATTTGGTTAATTTTTAATGTTGGAATATTGTGTTTTAAATTATTGTTATTTAATTAATGTTAAATGTGGTTGAAATTTACTTACTTGAATAATTTAATTCATTAATTAGCTTATTTGGTTAAATAGTTGGTCTTAAAAAGATTAAACTATTTTAATTAAATAAATAAATTAATTAAATTAAATTATTAAGTGTGTAAATTATATTGCATTTAAAAAAAAAATTAGAAAATTAAGATTAAAGTAATTGTATGTGAATTGAAAATTGATTTTTAAATTTAAATTTAAATTAAATAAAATTAAAATAATTATTTACATGCATAATTGAAAGGAAAAATTGTCGAGAAGTTGTTGAGAAGATATTTCTACTTCTCGACAAGTGTGCCAGTGCTTTAATTGATTATTGTTGGGGAAAATTGGTTACAGATATTTTGGATCTGGGATATTGCACGGGGTTTATTCAATTTCCTCATGGGGAAATTATCAGAAGCTTTTGGGAAAAAAAATTTCTCTGTGTAAAAATCTTTATTTCTTAGAAGTTGTTATCTCCATGTATCTAGAAGATCTTTGGTTTTATGGTTGTTATATGGAATTGCTTCTCGGGAAGAACTTGGTAGTTACAGGCAATAGAGGTTACAGAGAGATTCTTTACTAGTAAGCAAAAGAAATCAGGTAATCCTCTTGTAGAATTATTTTATTTGTTTAGAAAAGGAATGCTTCCATAAAGAAAATTGGTTTGTTTTAAATTCTCTGTATTTTTTAAAAAAATGTTTACTGTGTATTCCCGAAATGGGATTTATTATGTTTATTTTCTTTTGGAAAAAATGAGATGCCTGAAAGGAAATTATTGAGTGTATCTGGAAAATAAAATTTTATATATATACTATTAAAAATTCCTATTTTCTTTTTTGAAATTTCAATAATCTTCTGTAGAAGTATTTTGTAATTTTCTATGTGAAAAACCCTGATAAATATATATATTTATACTTGATTTCATATACAATTTGGATTACGAAGAACCCTGTAATTATTTATTTATAAATTAGTGGAAACACTCTACAGAAAAATTTGTATTGAAGAAATTTTATTTATTTATTTTTGTTATAGATTAAAATCTCCGTACGGGCATATTAAATTTTTTATTAAAATTCATAGTTTTTGTTCGCCGAACCGGCGTGTTTTAATTTATAAAAAAATTTATAAAAAAAAAATATTTAAAGGTATTTGGGGAGGGTTAAACCCCTCCCCCATTTTCCATATGGCTGGGCACAGCCACCATGGCTGGGCACAGCAGCCAGGGGCTGCTAGGTGCAGCCCTAGTGCGGCTGCGTCCTCCCCAATAGGGGAGGCCGTGGCTGGGCTGCGCGCCATTTTAAATAAATGCGATTTTTTTTTTTTAAATGTGATTTTTAATAAATGTGGTTTTAATAAATGTGATTTTTATTTTATGTATTTTTATAAAATATAAATTTTATTTTAATGTTTTTATTAATATATATCATATACATATATATGTATATGTATATGTATATATATATACACGTGAATATGGAAATATTTAAATATAGGAATAAATACAATTAATTATATTTTTATATAATTATATTTATTAAGTTTTAAAAAAAAAAAAATTGGTATTTTTCAAATTATATTGTATGAGAAAATTAACAATAGATTTTTATTTAAAAAAAATTGTAAAATCAAAAGAAAAAAAATATAGTATATACTGTAATGTGAATTTTAGAAAATCAAGAAATCAATGGAATGAAACAATTTCTTTTATTGTTTTAAGAAAAGATTTTTAATTAAGCTGATTTATTTCTTATTATTTTATTTTGACTAAATTTGAATGGATTTAATATATCCAAGCGATAGTTTATTATTGAGTTTTAATTTATTTTAAAATAGTAATTTTTCCTTTTTAATGGTCAATTTGGGAATGTTTTAAATGTATAGGTCTTCCAGAAGGATTTGTGTAGTAATGGGAGGGGTAGGGGGGGTGTTATTGTTCAAAGTATATCTTGAGTTGACTTGAGTTGTGAATGTGTAAAATATAGTGTTTTGATACCTGAATTTTCATGAAATTTTTAATGTCCGATATGGGTCAATTTCCTATATGTGATGTACTTTGTGCACCTTATAAACCCTAGTCAGGAAAACACAGTATATCCTTGTTATGTTTAGGGGAGTGGCTATTTGTAAGGGCCGACACACAAAGTGGTGTCAGGGTAACTTACAAGTAGTTAGTAACTCAGTGATAACTAAATGACACAATAGTTAGAATAAAACACTTAACAAGATGCTTATGCCTCTCTTATGACTCTTGAGATTCTTTAGTCATGAGTATAAGTAGAGAAGGCCTAGAATGGAAAATCAATGTCTTGTTCCTTTAAAAGAAATTTGATTCCACAATAGTATGCAATAGGGGCCGGGTTTCGTAAGAGGTTACCAGGGTAACCCAAGGATTGAGGGCCAGAACCTAGGAAGAAACACCAGGGTAACCTTTGCATCATTGTGATGACACTCCACCTAAAATAACAGTGAACTTTGTATTTGTGAAACATTCAATTGTCAAAATCTGGAAGCAATGTAACCAATAGATTGTTTGTACTAGTGTCTAGGGTTAGTAGATTAGGTCTAGGTAGCCTTATTACTATCTCCTAGCACGGGGGGTGGACCTACGGGTACCACATGGTTGGGTGGAACGTGCACCTTACTCCGTTGGGTCCCCAGTTTGTGATCATGGCATCGAGAGCTTCATGGATGGAGAGCTCGCACTTGGACCTTTTCTATACTTTCAACATTGTATTTTGTAAAATTTGTATTGTAAAAACATCCCTCAAATGTTATGAGGTGAATATCATTTGTAAAATGTAACTATTATTTAAACTACCTCATCAGATGGATGAGAATTGTAATATCATATCAAATGTAATGTATGGAACAAGATTGTAATTTATTATATCTTGAATGGAAATTTCAAAGTTATGCAATGTTTATCTTATGTTAATGTTATTAATATGTGCAATGCGAAATACTTTAGTCACTTATGGAAAACTCAAAGTAGTGAATCGTTTAGTAACTTAATGAATGTATGTAATTAATTAACTTAATATTAATACTTTAAAAAAAAATTATTACACCTTTTAACACATTTGCAACATTCTTAGGTTATTAAGATGGGGCATTACAATCTCCATTATAATTGGGTTTGCATTTCTATGCACATCATTTCCTCTACCATTTATTCTTCCCACTGTCTTTACACAAGTCCTCTATAGCTATAGGCCAGATCCTCAGTCTTCCACCCCACGAAAAATATTCAACAGGACTCCACAAACTCTTACGATGTCTCACAGAATGAATCTCACTCTGATACCAGTTTGGTGCAACCACAGTAGGAGGGTCCTCAAAGAGAATAGTCTAGGCTATGCAACAAGAGTTACACAACATAAGCCATAGGAAATATGGAGGAAAATGTAGATTCAAACATTCATATCACCGAAAAATTTAGTTACAATCAACCAATAATATCCGATTTCATAGATTAGGCTCACAGGCCTGATACAACATGCTCAAATTATAATATTCCTATATGCTCTTTAAAACAAGCTGAAATATTACATATCAAATCTAATATTCATCTACTCCTTACTTGCTTGCTTCCTAATGATTTTTTACAATGATTTATATCACATCCTAATATCTAGAATCATCCATGTCGACCAAAGATTATTACAATCTCTGATGAAGGAAATGTGTGCACGAAATAGGCCAGTATTAAATTTGAATTTCTCCTCGGCAGGTGCATAGGATGAAGTGTGGACCAAAAATTAATGTCGGGGAATCCCCATGGAATAATTTAGAGCACACCTCAAGGATCTGCAAGTTACAAGAAGGATCCACAAGAGACAAAACTAGTCGTTAGGCTTGAAACTGATCTGATGCTTTGTTCTAGAAACTGTCACTTAATTTAGAAGTGATAACTTGCTAGAAAAAGATCCAATTGCTTAGAAATCTTGGAATAAGGGAAAACGAACATTTCCATGATGAAGAAATAGATCCACTGAGCAACATATGATGAAATTTTGAATCTACAAACTTGAACTAAACAAGAACAAAATTGAATGAATTTTTTTTTGGTTGATGTAGGATTGCAAAGAACCAAGAATGCTCTTGGATCAGGATTAGATCTCAAATGAGCCCAGGTTGAAAGAGTCTTATAGATTAGTGAGTTAGATTAACTTCCTTTACATTTTATCCACCAAATTGAGTTAATCGAACAACAACGAAAGGTCTAGCATGATAAACACATTAAGGAAAGAGAGTTCCATAATATGGATTGGGTGCTATTATGTGATTACCGATACAAATATCATCAGGGGAAACTAAGGACTCATTGGCTACGTCCATATGAAAATTTTGAGGTATTTTCAAATGGAGCAGTCCAACTCAAGCACTTGATGCTAACACTCAAACTCTATTAGTCAATGGACATTGATTACACATCTATCATAAACCAATTAACAGTTAGGAATTTACAAGGATGGTAGAAATACAAGGTGAAGTGCAATGCATTGGCTCTGCTATGGTAGAGCCAATGTATTCTTCAGATTCATAGTCACATAGTTTTAAATAAAATAAAACATAAAATAGAAATGTATGTGTGTGCATGTGTATGTATTTGTAATTACTTTAGCACATTTCTTTTAATTTTTTCATCCTTTGGACTTGGCTAAATTCATTAAATTTTTTACAAGACATCATGTTTAATCTAATACAAATTTGGGTGGATCTTGTTGCGATACTCTAGAACTTATTGGCTTAGTTGTTTCAGTGCTCCGGAACTTGCATTCCTAACTGGTGCCATTCCTTGTTTTCTACTTCTATTCTGGTGCATCTTTCAATAATGCTCTAAAGAATCTAAGTCCAAAAGCCTTTCATCCTACTTCCTTCTTCTGGTGGCATCTTTCGGTGATGCTCTGAAAATTGTTTTGATGAATTCTTCCTACATCTTTTTGTGATGCTCTAGATTTTTGTTGTTTCTTCCTTCTGGCTACATCTTTCAATGATGCTCCAAAAATTCTAGTTTCTTTTTTCAATGAAATCTTTCAGTGATGCTCCAAAAATTTTATTTTTGCTCTAGCTACATCTTTAAGCAATGCTCCACAAACTTCATTGCTACATTCAGACAACATCTTTCAACATTGCTCCATATTTTCTTCTTCATTTCAACTGCATCTCTTAGCAATGCTCCAAAATTTTCCCACTTCACTTTTTCAGCCCAGTCGCATCTTCTAGTGATGCTCCAAGTTTTTGTAAATTCTCTTCCTTTGCAAGTGCTTTGATATTTCTAATTTCATAAAAATTACCAATATTAAATTTTTCCATTACCTCTAGAATCCACACTCTACATTACCATCCCCTATCATAATAAATTAAAATTATTACAGCTATTTCTCTATCATAATAATTCCATCATTAATTAGTTGTCCCATCCTCATTCATAATAAATTCATTTACCACCACCACCATCCCATCTAATTATACTCATTACATTAGCAAAGGTAAGTGATTTTCCAATTGATGATGAGACGCAATATATGTACAACTTTTAATTTAAGTAGGTACTTATTTTGAATAAAGATAAATAAATTGGCATGAACCATCACCCTTTCCAAATTTGGTAAAATGTGTGGATTGAACATTTACTTGAAGTACGATAGTTTTTGCACTTTTTCCCATGCAAAGTAATAATGAAAGTACAACAAAGCCTAAATGCAACAATTAATTCATGTCCCATCAGCTATATCAAGTACAAGAAATTAAAAATTTACATTTTCTTCACTTTTCAATTCAATTTTGTTGAAATTTTTTTTGAGTGTCATGAAATTTTAGCAAAAACTAAGCAAATTCATAAGAAAAATACATATGGTGGGAGCTAAACGGAAATATGAACTAGCTTTGGTCGAAAAATTATTGACATTAAGCAATATTTCAACATTGTTCCAAGAAGTTGAGTTGTTGGAGTTCATCAAGAAATTTGAAGGACACAATGAGTAGTTAGTTAAAGAATTTACAGAGAATTTTTTAGATGGACAATTTGTAGTACGAGGAAAGTGATTCAAGGTAAATCCTAAGATCATTTCTCATCTATCTAGTCTTCAAAATGAGGGTATTAATTTATCAGAAACCACCAATATTTCTTATTAGAAAATGGTAGAGCTCTTTAGTAGGGCAGGGGAACCTCATCCTTTATTGAACATATGTACTAGAGGGAAAAACAAAGGATTTCATAGAATGTCCATCTTGGAGAAATGGAGAATAGAAATGTCTTGGATTATCAAATATTTCACTTGTGAAGGACAATGTATAGTAGTTGAGGTCCACCTTTCCACCTACTTACCCATTTGTGCCATGGAACTGGAAACCCTATACTTAGGGTTAATCTATCTTCATTCCTTTGTGATTATGTTATTAATATGATAGAAAAATTCAAAATTGGTTCAGGGCCCCTTAAACACCATGGCCTCGTCCACTTAATTTTCAAACATCATTTCCACAAGAAAATACAAAGAAAATGGAAAAAATTTCTTCAAAATTTTGAAACCAAGATCCCAAAAGGCACTTTGAAGAGGGTGAGTCATCTAGGTGGGAAACTCAAAATTTGGAAGAACCTTTCCTTGAGCCTTGAGATGCTTCTCAACCCCAGCATGCCAAAATAGCTTCTGACAACAAAGTGCCAAAAATTCCACTCAACATTTCAAAAACCGTAGACCATCAAGAAAATTTAGAAATAATAAATTTAGGAGACAAGGAAACTCCTCCTCATAAAAAGATAAAGAGGTCAAGACTAACATCGCCAACACCTACTCCTTTAAGGAGAAGTAAGTGATTGTCAGCTAAAATTCATGGTGCAAAAGCTCTAGTGATCAATTGAAAGCCCCTAAAAAGAAAAGACATGATCGACGACTACACAATATGGAAGCCCAATCATTAGAAACAAAGGTTCCTCCTGGTGAGGAAGAAAAAAAAGAAAGTGAAAAGACAACTAGTAAATTCCCTAAGTGTTGGTGTATGGATCCTAATTAGACTTGAAGGTTAAATTTTCCCCTCTTTTATCGGTGCAGTTTCCCCCCAATTATTTACCAGGGTTAAGGGGCAATGCCCCTTGCAGGGGTTTTGGGGTAGCACCCCCAAGTCAGGGGTTTGGGGATAGTGCCCCCAAGATGGGGCCAAGGGGAAATTCCCCTTGCGGGGTCCAAGGGTAGCACCCCTGGTGTGCTCCCGAAACCTCTCACCATTTAATTATTTTATAAAGGCATCAAGTTCTATTTTTTCTATTGGCCAACATAAAAATCCCTAGTTTTTGTAACCAACATAATTCTTGATAAAAGGCTAAGGATTTGGGTTCTGTTGTATTGTATTGTAGCATTTGTAGCGGTATTGAGTTATAGGGATTATAGGTTGTAATCGGTTCTATTTACTAGATAATAATATTGAACTCTTTGTTGGTGGACGTAGGCCAAGTTTGGGTGTTGAACCATGTTAAATATTGTCTCTTGCTATTATTATTTTTGTGTTTTTCATTTCTCTTTCAATCTTTATTTTCATGTAAATGATATTTTCTGCATATAATTCCTAACACTAAGGATGAGAGGGATGATATTCAAGTATAGTTAAAACAAGAAGAAAAAGGGGATCAATCATGACATTATTTGAGTGTTTAGGATGAACATGCAACACAACTATCTCCCCTAGCTACTAATGTTATTGATCAAAATCTGTTTGAGGTACATGATGAAGAGCATATGACTAGTGATGATGTAGAAATTCCTAATTTTTATTTTTCTACTGATACAGAGGTTGAAAAATTGAATCAGAAAGAAACATTATTTGAAGAGTTATAAGTAGAAATTATTCAATTGAAATGTCAATTGCAGAAAAATGAAGAAAAAATCAATCAGAAAAAAGAAGAAATAGATGTAGACACTACAGTTTTAAAGAAGAGAGATTAGGAAATTGCAAATTTTAAAATTCAAATAGAATAGAAAGATAAAACTATTGAAGAATTACAATTTCAAGTGTAGCAGTGGAATGAGGATGGTAGAAGGTATGTGACAAATTTTTCTAAAAAAGATAGACAAATCAAAAGTTTAACTAATAATTTTATGCACTTATTCATAGCTTTTGAAAAGGAAAGGAAAAACATAAATTTTATCTTAATGTGTCCTTAAGGAAAATTGTTGAGTTGGAGAAATATTTGTTGGAAATAAACGTTAAACCAACAATGGAGTCAAAGGAAATTCGGACTAAAGCAACCATAATGGAGTAGTGTCAAGTTCATATACCTCCATTATTGGTTACATGGATGGAGAGATGTTATTTTCTGAAATAGGTGGGGATAGAAAATGCTAGAATGAAAAAGGAAATGGTTTTATTAAAACAGTTGCATGACAGGCTTTATCAAGCCAAGACAGATGCCTGCGAAATTGGTGAATTATTATTACCCTACAAAAGGTCATCCAAATTGTATTCCATGTTTTTGAATGAGAAAATTTTGAGATGAAAATTATCAAGAATATCTTGCAACCTACCACATGATCAAGATGATAAGGAGTTTGTAAAAATATTTACAGAATTAATACCTACTCAATAGGATATATTTTCTAAATTCTTTGTCCATAATTTGTTTTTGGAAAGGCATAAAGATTTCTTTGTTAATTTCTTATCAGGAAGTTTATGTCCACCATGAAAAATAATATTCAATGGAAATATAGGACAAGGGAGTCTTTATAAATAGAAAAGACTACTGGGCTTCAAATGTGGTACCCTCATAGAAAACCTTCTACTTTTAAAGCTTAGTTCTGAAGCATTAAAATCAACAAAACTATGGAAAGTAAGTATAATAATAATCTTTGGATCTATTTTGAGCATTTCAAAGTCCAAGGGATAGAATTAATAGGAAAATCATGGAATTCTTGTGAAGAGGTATACACTCCTCTTCCTATGCACCTTAAAAGAAGAGAGGTAATTTCCCCTACTAATATCAAGTGGTCTTACAACAAAGCAGATGCCTTGGTAGATATTTTGCAATAGCTTAAGACTGAATGGATAAGAATGAAGTATAGGCTACCATTAATTCTTTAGCCACCTCCTCTAAAGAGTTATATTCCATGAGGGTTTCCTCAGAAATCTTGATGAATAGGACAAAGAAGCAGAAGATCTGTATGACCTCAGTGCTAGGTATGAAGAGTTCAAAAGGAACAGGCCGAGAAATTGAAGGAAGAGGACACAACAAAGAGAAAGAGGACCTCCTCAAGCCTAAGATGGGGAGAGTGATGAGGTATAAATAACCTCATGAATATGATAAGCTAGATACCCCTCCCTATTTTTCCCAATTGCTTTTACCTTGCCAATTATTTACTTTTAGGATTAATAATTTTTTACTTTTTGTAAAAAGGTGTATAATATTTATTTCCTAAATCAATTGAAATAATCTAAATAGCACTACCATAATGGTATAGTTTTTAGTGTTGTACAATTCATTATGCATAGCCGAGTGGATTTTAAAGCAAACTTCAAAGTAGTTAAAGACAAGCGCTAGAAGTCTAGGCGTTAGAATTTCAGGAGTACATAGGGGATTGATTCTTTTAATATTTTTTGTTTAGAAAATTTATGGCTTCTCTCTAAGCCTTTTACATGCTTTATGTTATCGACCTTTGTTCGTTTGTTAGTTAAAATTTTGTTAGAAGGAATTTTCAATTGTGATCTTTCACCATCTAAAATCTAGGATTTTTTAAAGCAATTTTTTATATATGTAACAGCTAGAAACAATGAAACATCGATAATGTTATGATGTTATAATATGTTTTGAATCATGTCTCTGTGTTGCACTTTTTTTTAAATGAAAAAAATAAGCTTTTCCTATCCTATCCTGAGTTTCTAGTTCTATGCAATGGAATTTTTATGGATGAATTCATTTTGAAGATGTAGAAGTTTATGTGATTTGAGTTAGGCATTAAAACACCCAAGAGCTAGCCATTCAAGGGAATTTCATAGGATAGATAAGTATCTTTGCTTTCAATTCTATTACTTTTATTTTGTATATGTTAAATGTGAATAAATGTTGTTTACGCATGTCATCATTAGTTAATCTTGCAGGTTGTAGTCTAAGTTTACAATATTTATTTCTATTTATCAAAATTTCTAGAGCACTTACTCTAGTTAATAGCTATAGTTGTTCAGTTTGTTTCCTATTAATAGTTAACATTAGTTGATGGTTGTTGTCATTAAAATTTTATAGTTTTATTACAAGAATTTTATTCAAGATAATTCATATGCTTTCTAGTTTAATCATTTTATCCATTCTAGGTTAATAATTTCATGCTTAAAACAACTATATACTTTCTAGTTTAAATGACCTTTAGTTTAAGATTTGTTTCCAATTGTTTCAATATTGAAAAAATCTAGGAGAGTTAGTGAAGATGTTTCCTATTGCATACAACCCTTAAACACTACCTGATCTATATATTGGATGCTTTTTCAACTAAAGCAATAGGACCTCATGATAGCCTTTCATTCTTCTTTCTCCTCTTTAAAACACTTAGTTGGAATAAGCAACCTCCTTCTCTGAAAACTTTACACTTCATCTATCTCTCTTCTATCCTCCTAATACCATAGATTCTCCTCTCTACTCTTGTGGGATTCAACTGACCACAAACCAACCACCTCCACCAATTTCCTCCTGAAGCTTCCTCCATAGCTTCTACTTGCAAATATACATCTATTTAACACTCTAGATCCTCACAATAATTTTTCTTTTCTAACTCTTTTGTCATCTCACAATGGAAATGCTTTACAAATTCAACATTATAAAACTCATAAAAATAAAATTTTACCTTGATGAATTTTTCTTTCACAACATCTTCTTCTTCACTGTTGAATGCTACTATCTCTATTGTCGCATTGAATAAATTCTCTATCTATGCAATCTCTTCGTCAATAAATTCTTAGTCTTCATCAGGTTTCTCATTGAAAATTAGATCTTCATACATCACTACATACTTTTTTTTAATTCCAACATCCTCAATTGCTGCAATTTTTACTCTTTCACTTTCAGCTATAATACTTTCACCTTCTCTACTCATTTTCATCACTATCTCTATGTCCTCCAAAGGAATTAACTTTTCTACAACATAATTTTCCTCTTTGATTGTTGCACTTTCTCTTTTCTTCTCATCCTTTACTACAATCTCATAATCTCTTCACACTATTCTCAAAACATACTTCTGTAATATTTTCTCCATCTTCCTCACTTGCATACACAACTATGGAAAAATTGTTTCCTTTCTTCTTTGATATTTCATTAAACACTTTCCGCACACTCTCAATATCAAACCTCTCAAGTATAGACTGTGTCACATTCAATGATCGGTCTACACACCACAAACACTCTACCCCCCAGTTCTTGGTACAAACTACCACACATTCAACACTCTACCTACACACTTAGGAACTCCAATTCTGATACCAATGATGATGTAAGAAACCAACCCTCATTCACATACTCACAAAAATATGAAAATGTAACTCAAAATTTGTTTGAATCAACACCAAAAATATGCAAGTAAGGTCTCATGTTTTTGATTCAAAGACTCATGAATTGTTACAACAACAAAGCATACTTGAAGTACAATATTTTGCAACCATATAGCGCTGATGAAAACCATTACAAAACTTATGAAAATATTATTTAAAACAGAAAATAAAAATATAAAAAATTATCTCCAATTTATCTTCTTTCATAACATTCTAGCTCCTTCAACCTGCATTCATCATTAGAAATCACTGCTACAAATAAACCATGAAACCATGAGCCTTCTTGTTGCTGTAGTACACCTTTAAAGCTACAAAAAGAATGTCTTCCTAGTTTCCTTCAACCTTCTTTAAGCTAAAGCTCTCAAGCTCCCTTCATATAGAATTCATTAGCGCATTATCTCTCCAAATATGGAGCTCAGTACTCTTTTGTTTTCCATACACACAACTTTCATAGAAATCGATATTAACACATTTCAAACTTGGTAGAATATTCTTTGAATGAAGTAATTTCATACCTTTTGCACTCATATGTCCAAGTCTATTATGCCGCAGTGGTTGATTCAGAATCCATAGCAATTGTTGATTTTCTTCCTGCTAAACTACAACAATTGTTCCTGAACATTGATTTTTATGTGCAATAGCTAAAGTACAAGGAACAATATGACTTGTACAAAGATATAAGGTGCCTACTTTCACACCTTTTTCTACCACTAAGGCACCTTTTGTAACCTTCCAATTTTTATCACTAAATGTAACAACACAACCTTCATCATCTAGTTGCCCTGCTGAAATTAAATTTATTTTCAACTTTGAACGCACCTTACCTCATGTAGTAGCCAATGATTCCCATTCTGCAACTTAATATTGATTATTCCCTTTCCAACAACTTGATAGGGTTCATTATCTCCCAAATAATCTATCCCAAAATCCTCTTAGACATAATAAAGAAAATAACTTATATGGGGCATAGCATAAAATGAAGCCCTTGAATCTAACACCCAAGAATCAACAACATTATGAAGGGAAATAATCAAAGAATCCTCATCAAATTTATTACTTACCAAATTTTCTTCTTTATTTCCTTCCTTTTTGTCTTCTTTATTTTTTCAAGACCAACAATCTTTCTTTAAATGACCCAACTTACCACAGTACCAGTAATCCTTATTGTCTCTCGATTAGGACCTTTTGTCCTTTTATTTTCCTCATGACTTCCCGTGAATTATAGAATTGTTTCCTCTCTCCTTTGTTCTGCCCCTGCTTTCTGCATTCAAAACACTTCCTAATGTGGATGTTCCACCTGAGCTTTTCCTACGAATTTCCTCACTCAAAATAACATCAACAACATCATTAAACTAACAACCATGACCAAGCTATTCTAGCTTTTAGGCAAAGAATATAGAATCAAAAGAGCCCTAACTTCTTTATCAAAGTTTACATTTACAAAATTTAATTGACTAGTAAATATATTAAACTCATTTAAATTATCAGCAATTGACCCACCTTCCATTTTCATATTAAATAAATGCTTCATGAGAAATACCTTATTCGAAGCATGAGGATTTTCATATAACTTCACCAAGGTTTCTGTCAACTCATGAGTTGTATTTTCTATTGTAATATTGAATGCCATTGATTGTGCTAGCCATACATGAATCGATCCTAGTGCCTTTTTGTCTAGAAGATTTCATTCCTCATCACTCATTGTTGCCAGTTTCTTGGTTTTTCCTCCAAACGGCCTCCATAAATCCTTCTGATAGTGAGAATCCTTTATTTTCATCTTCCATAACTGAGAGTTTTTCCCATTGAATTTATCTACCTTCAATTTACCCTTATCTTCCATTGGTCCCACTTAATCATGAGACTTTCCTACCTATGGCAATAATCAAAAACAACCTACTCTGATACCACTTGATAGGAATTGTATATAGAAAATATCGATTAAATGCAAATAAAGATTAAATAGAGGAATGAAAAAATAGAAATAGTAACAGTGAGAGACAATAATTAACGTGGTTCACCCAAACTTGGGCTACATCCACCAACAAAGATTCCAATATTATTATCCAGTAAATTGAACCGATTACAACCAGTAATCCTTGCAACTCAATATTGCTACAAATGCTACAATACAATGTCAACAGAAGCCCAAAACCTTAGTCTTTTATCAAGACTTATGTTGATTACAAAAATAGGGCTTTTTTATGTCATCCAATACAAAAAATAACACTTGACACCTTTATAAAATAATTAAAAATCATGAGAGGTTTCGAGGGCATTGCCCCTTGATGTTGCTCTATATCACGACAGGGGGTGTGCTAGGGGCACTACCATTGGACCCCACAAGGGGCGCTACCCCTTGACCCCATCTTGGGGGTGTTTCCCCCAAACCATAATGCAAGGGGCGTTTCCCATTGACCCCATTAAATAATTGGGGGGAGATCGCACCGATAAAAGTGGGGAAATTTTAACTTTTGTGTCTGATTAGGATCCATATACCAACATGGAAAGGGATGCTAAGTGGAGAATAAATGTTGTTTTTATGTTAATCTAAGAAGCATAATTGTAATCTATCATTGAAAACTAAATCATTAGTAAATAATTGTTACTTTTCTTGCATGGATAGAAGTTTGGGTTCTCATTGGATTTACCCTTACAAGTGGTTGTTTTCCTAATGGAGTGGCAAGTGCTTATAATAGAAATTTAGTAAAAATAATATAAAAATAGATCTGCACACTACGTGAGATAAGTTTGCATAATATATCTAATCAAATAGAATGAATAAAATATACTTAAGAAATCTTTAAACTACTTGTGGGAAATTTGACTAAACAAGATCAAATATAACAAAATCTAATAAATAAAGTTATATATCTGTATACTATTTGAGTTAAATCTGAATTCAAAACTATTAAAATATCTTAAATAAAATATAATTTAATATGTTTTCCTATTTTTATTTTATTTTTTAATAAGTTTGATAGTAAATATTTTATATCTATAATTAAAATAATATATTTAAAAAACTGTACACTATAGTATATATGTATACAATATAAAATCTAATTAATAATTTATAATTATAATAGTTTCATAAATGTATTTAATAGTTTTGTTAATTAAAGAATATAATATATAATACCTAAATGTATATTCAAGGTAAAGGATGCCATAATGATAAAACCTAAATGTGCTCATTATTAGGATATTGGTTGCACATAAATATTCATCTATATATAATATATTGTACAAAACCCTAAAAAAGTAGGCACAAATAAAATATTGTGTGGAGAATAGTGGAAAAGGTAGAACTTGGTAGGAGAATAACGTGGCTCCATCCATGCCCAAAGAAGAGGAGTAAGGAAGTTTTGTGTTGTAGACAATTTATAAGAGCTAGTGTAGAAGAGAAAAGGGATCACTATTAGAAGCCTTATTTTTAGGTTGCAGGTCACTAGATAGCAAGGGAAATGAATAAAACACAAACTAATTTTAAATATAGATGGTAGGATTTGGATGAAGAATGTTTCTACATTGTAAATTTAGTAAGTAAAACTAATTTTTTTTCCAACAAATCTATTAAATTTCTCTTGTAATTTCAAATTACATAGTCACTATTCATGTGCATAAGCCTAAATAGTTAAATAGAGTTTTTTGAAGGTAAACACAACCCTTATGGGGAGAATCATAGTACAAAGAGAGTCATTACAATACTACATAGTTATGATGCACAATATTCTAAAGGTGTGAAACAAAGATCTTGTGATGATCTCATGATGATAATCTGAGACCTCAAAATAATGAACTTAGATCTTGTTGACGGTGCTTTTGACACAACAACATACAAACAAAATATTACTACTCTGTTTCTCCTGAAAGAGAAAGATGATCACATGGATATCTTAGCTCCCAAGGTCTATATAGTTGGTTCTCAACTGTGCGGATGTCCCTCAGTGGTCAATGTGAAAGTAATGTTCAAGGGTCCTGCTGGTGTGACCTTCTGGATTGTTCTAAGATCAAGCATGAAATAAAACCTAATTTTTAACTGGGGTTTTTAAAAAAACATAAAAAGATGGGTAAGGGTTTTGGAATAGAAAAGAACAATGATTCATCCAACGCTAACCAGAATTGGTAGCTTCAAGGAACTGTAAACTAAAACTGAAGAACAAGATTAACTTGTGATTAACATAGTTGTATTTATTCCCAGTGCTAATTTGATAGCAGATTGCAATTCATCTATTTAAACAAAACATAAAATAACATTTCATTCCTTGAAGACTTCACAAATCAAATGATTAACTCAAGACAAATAACATTCTAAAATGCAACATGAAATATATTTTAATCTGGTTGCTTCTACTGTTGGTGAAACAGATAAGAAACATTTACAAAGCTAGCACAATCACCAGTGTACAGATAATCTGTGATTTCAAATTGTTTCCATTTACACTAAAGAAACTTAAAGGTACATTAGTCTATTATGAATCTAAATCTAAATCCTAACCAAGAAGAAAAAAGAAACTCCTATTACAAAGAATCAGGAGGCAACTTTATCTCCTTTTGTTAACTTACTAATTCCTAGATTTTCTTCTAACTGTCTATTCTAACTCTAACTATCTAACCTTAGAAATTCTCTAAAAGTTCTAACTTTTTTAAAGAGGATAGAAGGCCATACATATAATGTACCGAAAGAATGTGTTGTCCCAATATTAGGGTTTTCAAAAATATCTCCTAACTGCAAGAGAGTTGGCTCTTGGATCTTTCTGAGGGTCAAAGCTGCATTCAATGTGAAGCCCTACTATCCATGCTGATGAAGGATTTCTATCCTTAGGAGAAGCCTTTTTAGATCTTTTTGGTAGCTGCAATATTAACTCTTCTATCTTCGTGTCCACCTTCGAACTCTATTGGGGTCTCCTTGTATGCTCATAATATCTCCATCAATATTGATCTACCTCCTTGCCAGTAGTCACTATAGCTATCCCTATGAGTCATAGTTTCTTCTTCCCTTCAGCTTCCTCTCTATTTTGGACTTCTCTATACATTGACCATCTTTTGGAAGCACCATCAGGCCTCCTTGTAGATCTGAACACCATCACCCAAGTCGATCCATCATCACCTGCTCTTAGAAGGAATCCATCTTGCTTGCATTTTGTTAGTCTTTTCCATAGGGTCAGTCAATCAGTCAATGGGATCAATGCGTCTCTCTTTTGCCTCCTTCTGATTGGTTGGGCATATTGCCAAGTGAGCTCCTCAGGCGGTCAAAGGTGGTCTTCCTTAAATCACATGTCAAAAAGACACTTATCATGTCTCCTCGATGCAATTTTGTCTTCTAATAGTTATCGACATAATGCAGATCAGTCGATGAGACCCTTCAGTGAGCTACATAAGTCATATTAAGCTCACAAAACCTATCGGCAAGACTGCATGCCCTTGGCAAGACCACATGGTGCATATCTTTCTTCTCGGTGAGCACATTCTCATGTTGAGGAGACACCATCGGGTTGGCAAGAAATATTACCAAACATGTTCCATCCACTCAGAGTCTCCCCGAGTTCCTTTTATTCCCCCGAGCTTGGCCTTTTTGTTTTAGTGTGACCATCATGAGTTGGTGAGAGATTACACTGAGCCCTAGATCCTCTGACGATTTTGTTTCATTTCGGCTAGACTTTGTTGAATCGGCAAGAGATTATGCCAATATTACTTCATGTCGGTGAGACTTTTCCTCCTCATCGAGACCTTATGGCAATGGCATGATCCTTCGTTGAGCTCCATTTCCTCTAGTGGGGTCCCTTTTGCTTCAGTGTGACCATTCTGAGTCAGTGAGAGATTACATCAAACCCTAGGTCTTTCAATGATCACATTTTCATTTCAGGAGACGAGCTCCTCTCACTGAGACATCTTGGCGAGACTTTTCCTCTCTTTAGGGGATACCCAACCAGGTCAGGGAGACTCTTGCCAATTCCTTTCTCCCTCGAGCTCGCTTGATTCCGTCGCCAAGACATTTTGGGATCACCAAGACTTCTTAGCAAGCTCCAACTACTATGTTGATGCCTCTTCATTTCGCTGAGACTTCTCCTAATTGGCAAGACCTTTCCCTGTCCCTTCATGTTACCTCAAAGACTAACCCTTTGGTGAGACTTTTTCATTTCAGTCAGACCTCCTGCCGAAGGAAAAATTATCGACAGGCTTAGACCTTTGGTGAGACCTCCCCCTGTTGGCGAGACTCCTAGTGATACCACTTCTATGTCACCAAGACTTTAGAACTTTGGCCAGACTTTATGCCAATGGCACAACCTTTTGCAAACTTTCATTTCGAGGAAACCCCTCTATAGTCCTACCATTGCATAATTCTTTGGTTGCACATGTGTCACTGTAACCTTCCTATGTCGGGGAGACGTCCTATAGATGCCCTATGTTTCACCAAGGAATCTCCATAAGCACCTTTGGTCACTATGATAATCTTGTTCTCTCCCCGAAGAAGTAGCATGTCGGTATGACATTTTGTGTCAGCAAGACTACAAGACCTCATGCCGATAAACCCTCTCATACTTTGTTAGTGAGACCCAATGCTTTTGTTGAGACTTCTTGCCAAAGAGAAAATTTTCCCGCCGAGATGTGAATTTTCTATCGGTGGTCAGCGAGACTTAAGGCATTTGGTAAGACCATATACCAAAGAGGGTGACTCCTGCCAAAGTGTATGCTTGTTTGCACTAGTCGATGAGACATAAGGAGTTCGTCGAGACCCTATGGTGAGGTCAAATAGTCATGCCAAAATGTGTTCTTCTTATCACTGAGATCTTGATTGATGTCTTGCCAATAGTTGACTGCACATCAATTTCACTCGTTGTGACATCTCTGGGGTCTTGCTAACTTTTTCCTTAATTGATTTTTTTTAGGACCAACTGGATTGAGGCATGCCTTTCAACTGAGCTCTCCTAGAAAATATCATCACGGATAGGATTTAATCCTGCAAAAGAAAGGTTTGCATTAGTCCTCAAAAGCAAATAAGACATATTATAATAAATCCACCATTGCTTATAATTATTTTACTGAATCCCTAGCAAGAAGAAAACCAACTTAGGTCGAGATAGAACCAAGATTAAATCAGATAGATCAAAAGTCAAAATTAATAGGAAAACAAAAGAATTTCAAAGAGGAAAGCAAGTAACCAAAAGGAAAAAGAAAAAAAAAATAGAAAGGGGGACCCATTTTGTTCTAACTCAAAATGGTGTGGTTATGCAAGGCATAACAGATCTCATAATGATAATTCAGACCTCAAAATAATGAACTCAGTCACTTATCTCTAGCCAGTCAAATGAACTAAAAACCTATCAATTGATATTAACCCATGTTTTAAATTCCATAAAAATTATTACATCTCAGTGACATGATAACAACCAAAAACCATTTAAAGTGTGTTTATATTATCATAGTCCTAAGCACACAATAATCATGCATAAGACTAAGCAACAATATGTCTACACTCATATATCTATAACCCTACTCTTGAGTAGTATTTCTCATATTAAGTAAGTTTTCTTCATTCCCAGCTCAAGCCTTGTTAGATCCCCCTTATTGAAAACAATCACCAAAAAAACACTTTGCACACAATCCTTTAATTCCCTAAAATCCTTTCCCTTGTCACATCTGATTACCACTGAATTATGATGTGTTTCCCCAAAACCTTAAATATATCTTTATTTCTCCAATACCACTCACTCCTAGTCATTTATGGCTTAACTCAAGTCTTGAAGTTTGTTAATGCCACAAGGAATAAAATATTAAATCTATGGAGTTCATTTATGACTATCATGGAGTTGTGTGGGAAGCCACCATACCATACCTATAGCTTTGGTGACCAAATCCTTGTAAAATTTTCTTCCATAGCTCTATCACAGTGCAAACTATAGGGCTATAATATTTCCTTGTTAAACCCTTTTTTGTAACTATATTTTCATCTTGAATTATTCCATTATGGTTTGACAACTTCACTGCAACAAATGGGAAAGGGGCTTGTTTCTAGGGAAACATCTTAGAATTGTCCAAGTGAAATAAACCTAAGAAACCATTTTTGTCCTTTTTCTAGGTTTGATACTATGGGAAATTTAGGTTTACATTCCAAATGAAATAAAAAAGGTCAATACCAATGAGCAAGAGTTTGGAGTAGTAGAAACCAATAGTGGCGATCAAGTTCATGGATCACTAAAAAAAAATACAATCTTGAAGGAAGTGACAAAGTTGAAAAGGATAGAAAAGAGAAAATAGAAAAAAGAAACACAAAGAACTTTCTTGTTATCATTATGTTCTTTCATTAGAAAAAGAACAAGCTACAATAAAATTAGGATATTAACTACAATGAAAGTTGGAGCCTCGAAAGTACCGTGCACTATTTAAAAGCCTTTTCTTGGTATATCCTCTACCCCCTATGTAGTCTCCTGCAATTTGGTTCGAGTAATATATCTACTTCTAGTAGTAGTCTTGATGGAGGTTGTGTGTTTGTGGTGAACCACATAATTCTTCTTGTAGGGATAATCAGCAGTGGCTTTTCAAATATTACCAAAATCAGTAAATGCAAAAGATGGAAATTTATGGCATTTGAGATAATGCTAAAATATCTAATATGGAAAGTATGTTTTCATTGTTGTCACTCCATATATATTCTAATGGCACACCTCAGGATAGTAAAGGATGGTGGCTTACAGCCACATAGCCCAGTGAACTCATCTATGCATTGATTAGCCGATATATTGCATTTTATCGACATCTTGATATTTCTGCACTATACAAATGTAGAATATTGCACTCAATCTATTTCCATTCATAGAGTTGGTAAGCGGGTTCCAAATTTTAACAAAAATCAACAAAAGTTTGACAGGAAACCATTCTATTTTGACGTGAGACTTGTTTCAGGCTGAAAGCTCATGCAATATATAGCCCATTGGCTAAAAATTAAGCTCCCAGGTTTCCTTTAAGAGATTCTATGGTAAGCTCCCCTTGTTTGAATTTATATTTTTTATATAAACTATAATTTTCACTTGTACACCTCTATTAGTACAATCGTCAAATGAAGTGCTCATGATTTTCTCACCTCTATACTATGAATATCAAATTGGAGTAGATAAAACTTTTTCTATAACATCATAAATTGTAACCCATAACAATTTCACACTATATTTTTCTCTCCCTTAAATGCATGGACCTAATTGAACACCTAATTTCCTAAATTATGCATTCCATAGTCCATTTTAATATTTATCGACAAATTTTATGTACAAAACAAACACATTTATTTAACATTTTGTCCTAGGTGACCTAGTCCCCCTATTTTGGCTCTAAATTTAAATATGTCAACACCAAAATTTTATCATTTGAATTTCAAATATCTAGATTTAGTTGTCGATATTTATTTTTTAAGAAATTGGAATAATTGCATATAAATACCAAGTTATTGCATCATTTGAAGGACATCTATAAATTATTGGAAAAATTGGAAATCAAGAGCATTATCAAGTAGGTCAAGATTATTATTTTAGAGATTTATTGTAGAAATTTAGGATCCAAGCATCATGTCAAAGTGTATGTGAGTTTGTTCATGTTCATGTTATTATATTGTTTTTGAAGACTAGACCTTATAGTTGTCCATGAAAATCAATCCAACAACAATCAAGCCATTAGGAAACTTGTGCAACTTTAGTCCTTCAAGGAAGCCATTTTAAGAGTGGTGAATTATAGATCATTTTTTATTTATCATTATTTTATCATTTATTTTCCTTATCATTGACATTGTGATTATGGAATTGAAAACACTAACATGAGATTTGACTAAGGCAAGCCCTTAAATGGATAAACCCTCTCTCTCTCTTTCAATGTGCAAGTTTTAGATCTAAAGGAAAAGTGAGGAAGTTTGAAGGTCAATTATTCATTACTACACTCCATCCCTACACCTTGACAACAAACAAAAACTTAGTTATAGAATTATTTGACAATGTAACAAGAAGGAAACAAAAGTTCTAATCTAACACTTGATGTCTACAAAAATAAATTTGAAATTTGTCAACAATGACACTATCACCAAATGCGACTTAATCGTCCAAAGTGAGGCTCAAATTCACATCATATGTACACATTTTCTTGTTTTATCTATTTCAATAATCTAGATTTTTTTATGATATTTTATACTTACTATATTTGTATCTGAACTAAAATTTGCATCATTAACCCAGTCATAGCATTGCATTTCATCCCTAAATTCATTCTATATTTGTTCAAAGGAAATTTGAATCACCTTTTAGGTTGCAAGTTAGTCTTATATCTTGTCCAAATCCATCAAACCCCTGCTACCTCAAATCCACATAAGAAATACTTGGAAAAGGTGTCAAATCCTAGAGTACAATCCCCAAGCTTTCCTTTTTCTTATGTTTCATTTTGGTGAACCTAACATATTAAAATTATATACCTTTTGAAATTTGAGGTAAATTATCCTAGATCTAAGTTTAGCATTGAATTATTTTGTATTGTTCATTTTGGCATTTATTTTTTCATCATAAAAGATATATAAAAATTCAAAACTTTGCATGTAATATTGCATTATAGTTTGCAATATTGTTAGTTTCAGTCATCTTAGGTATGATTTACATTCAAATTGAATTTAGAAATCTACATTAGGTCATTTAATTTTGAAATCAAATTTGAAATTATTCATTACATTCATTCAAGCATGTTTCATATAGCTCAAAAAGTGAAAAAATTACATTGTTTTGTTTCAAAATTGTAACAACATTATCATTTTTAGATTTTGGCATATTGGGGTTAGTGGATTGTTTCATCCTAGAACTAGAAATTTCATTTACATTTTTCATTTATTTGTTGAAAATATTATAGATTGTTACATGTACTTGTATTGTGATTAGATAATCATTAAATTGAGCCAATTTTAGAAAAATATTCAATGTCATCTACCTGTTTGCACACAGACCTAAGATCCTTAAGTAGTATAAAAAATAACCAAACTTTAAAATTTGTGGCAATTTGTGCATGACATAGTCAGCCCAGGTGACTTATTCCAACTATTTTTAGCTCTGTTTTCTCTCAGACCTTTGTTTTTTTGGTTATTATTTTATTTTATTGTCTAATTTTTCTTGAGTGTTTTTTGATGTTTGTTGTGCAATTTAGTGATCATAGTGGGCACACCTAGTTTTTTGAAAATTAGATAAGCTTAACAACATGGTGTTCTATTTCCAATACTTCATTGAGATGTAGTTGTAGACTTATGGCACCTCATGTGTTGTTGTTACATCCATTATGGATCCTAAGTCTTCTAACTCTTTCACTTAAGTTATTGCCAATACCATGCCCATATTGGAATCAATCCTTATTCTGAGCATACTAATGACAACTTCACAAAAAAGCACCTTTATGAATGTTGAGGATTTTATTGTCCATGTTCTTGAAGGAAAAATAAATTAATTAGAGAATGACTTAGAGGAATTGCAAGCCTATTTGAGCATTGAATCTTTGACTAGTCTAATAGTTCCTAAGGAAATTGATTGGTGGTTATGAATGATTAAAGGTTTTGCATAGCCTAGCACACATTATGGATGTCAATATTCCTACGATGGTTTGTTGTGCTCAAGCTTTTGGGTACACTCAAATACAAAGAAGAAGTCAAATCTACCTCCCTAAAACTATTTCCTCTATCCCTACATACACATTGCCAACTATAGTTTCAATGATACAACAAACACATGGCATAAATCTAACCTTAAAGATTTCAAGTGGACACCCTTATAGTTTCATGACATCACATGTGAGACCTTAATATTCATCCCCTCATATAAACTTGCAACATAGTGGTCCACCAAGTAGTTACACAATCCCACCATATTCACCACATTCTCAAAACATGTCAAGCAATGATTCTATCATAAATCAACTATTACAAAATGTATCATTGTAACAACAAATCTCAACATTAAACCAAAATAAAAAAGGAAAACCATCACAATATGTCAAAAGGATCCCCCTGTCACTTGAAAAATTTAAAACACCAATGCCACAAAATTTTTAGATGCCTAGATTTGACAAGTATAATGGTAAAGGAGATCCTAATAGTCATATATTGACTAATACGATATCATGTAGTGATTTCATCTTCAAGGATAAGCTCTTAGCTAAACTATTTCCTAGGTCATAGAAAGACATGGCATTCGAATGGTTTTACTCCTTGCCAAATAACTCAATACATTCATTCAAAGAACTTGTTGATGCATTCATCTAACACTTTCAAGAAAACATTGGTCTTGACATTACATTAATTAATTTAGTGAGGTGAAGACAAGTAAAATATGAAAAAGTAATAAAATTCATAGGGTGATATAAATTAATTTACTCACAAATCAACTATGCTCTACCCAATTGAACTTGGTAGCAATGAGGAGCTCCCAAATCCTAGCTCCAATAAAGAAGGCCCTTGTGGCAATGACTTCAAAGTCCAACAATGGAAAAGGAAATGCAAAGGATGGTGATGGTGATGGTGATGGTGTAGTTGTTGAAGAAGAGGTTGAGGATGGAAACATTTCTATAGATTTGGTTTCTATAATTGAATATGTTACATTTGTTGGTGGTGGCTCTATTTCTTTCAATGATTTGAATTTTATGTTTAAGGGAACTGTTTCAATATTTTTGGGTATAAATATGATTCTTAGCTCCTCCTTGACATTCTAGTGGAGCCCCAATTGGTAGCCAAGCTACGTGTTGATCCCCTTTTTTTGTGGGGTATAGCGATATGTTGGATCATAAGGAGGATTCATTCCTTCTCCATAGGGGCTCAGTTTCTTGATTGGTTTTCTCTTAAGAAAGGATTTCTACTACTCCCTCCCAACACCCCCCTCCTCTACCTCTAGATTTTATTGAACCACTTTTCCTTCTTTCCCTTGCTACAAATTTTGTGATGAAAGTGTTTGAGTCTTCCCTCTCTCTTTAGGGCGGCTCAAATCTTGGTTCTCCTTGTGGGTTGAATCAATATTTTGTTTCGGGGGTTCCCCATTTTGTGGAGCCTCAGTCTCCTCCTTGTGGAAGTGTTTCTTTTGGTGGGGTTTCCTAGATTACCTCTTCTAGGTCGAATGTGATCAGATTTGTTGGGACTCCTCTTTGTCCACTCACTATTCCTAATGTGTAGATTGATAGAACTTTTGTTGGTTTGGAAGCTACCTATTACCTGATTTTAGCTAAAAAATTTAGCTTCCAGCTGAAATTAGGTAACTTAGTGTTTTCGCTTTTCATGTTGTTTAAACATTTAAGGATAAACCATAAAGTTTCTAGTTTCAGTATGCATGCAAGAGTGATTGTCAAATAAACTAGATAACATTTTTTCATTTCAATGTTGCATTACAACAAATGAGAAAGATAATCATAGATATACAAATATAGACTTTTATTGATAATCTTGAAATGTACATGTCCCTTACAAGCCAAGGGACTAACTCTCTTATACAATGAACATATGAAGCAATTGATACATGAATAAGTAAAAGAAAGGAAAATGTGCATATAAGAATGAAACTAGTCATTTCTTGAGAATGACTCATTGAAGGCTTTCTGACTGCTGTCTACTGCAACCTCGAGCCACTTGTGTCCCTCCTAGCTCCGTAGTGCTCCTCACCCTACATCTAAAGGAAAAATTATGTTAGAGTGAAGATCTAAGCAATGAAAGATTCAATCCTTACATACACACCTAACTATGCATGTATAAACTGATCCATAAGTGCATTAAAAAAGCATGCAAATCTTGGATGTTTCAGAAAACAATGAAGTCATCAAACACATCCAACATATGCATTTATTTTCTAACTATTTTCTTCCTGCGTAGATTTAGGACAAGTTTGGTTACTGTTCTTATTCAAATCAAATACAAGTGGGGTAAATGTGGCTCCCACAAGGGTAGAGCCTAGCATGTTGTGAAAGAAAATGAAATTGACCAACTTGATCAAAGATTTATCTATTATCAATGCATTAAACCAATATGGAATCAGACTAGTTGATCAACTTTCATTATCAGATTCAAAAGATGCATCAAGTTCAATTGTCCATCTATTAAATTATGAGGAAGCATTTCAAGTTGTTGTCAAGCCCCTCTCATCGTAACCCTATGGGGTAGTCACACATCACATAGGAAGGTGAGTTGTTAGGTCATCCACATATGTGACATGTGGTTATCCATTGTCTAATAAAGTTAAAATGAGGACACAATTGTGTATCACACATGAGAAAAAAGGAAACAAATGTGATGGAATTAGACAACAAATCCATGTGGTACAACAAGCATTACAATAGTCTCATGGAAGGACAACAACAAGTAAAGTATGCTATGGGGCAATAGAGAGATAGTGGGTAAGTGATCTGAAAAGGCATGATTAAAAAGTCAACAATCTTCCATGGTATCCTTTGAAAAAATCATCAATAGTGCTCAATGCTATTGAATCATTGATATGGTTCCATGAATCATTTTGTTAGTGAAAGGAAACCCCTTATTGGGAAAGATTATCTAACACAAAGCCTACTATAGACTTTCAAGACAATAATAGGGATCACAACCAAAGAAAATTGTTTTCCAGATAATTATAATCTTTAAAGGAAATCATAAAAGGTGAACAGTTAATGGGCAATAAAAATCTTGTGTTCCAATAATAAAGTAAAGTAAAAGAATCACAGAGAAGCCACTGGTGTATTATTTGTTTGTTTTGTTGTTAGTATCAACTTGCCATGTCCAAGCTCATAGGCCTCTTCTAAGAGTTTCAAGTTTGAAAGATGATTCAAATGAGACCCTGTTATTAGGTATGTACATTGCTTTTGTAGTAATGGTGGTTTCTAGAGTATTGTTTGTGATTGTACAATAGGTTTCAACACTTGAAAAAGCTTCCAGAGCAGAGGAAAAATAGAAACAACCATTAAAGTTGAAGTCTGTGGATATAGAGATGGGTACAAAACCATAGGTTGTGGATAGTAATACATTGCTACCTTGAAGACACAGTCTAATGAATTGCAAAGGATAGTTTATGAAGATAGTTTTGAAGGTTTATGGAATTGTCCTCGGAGACAAGAATAATGTTTATCAACCAACATAGTGAATGGGTTAGAGTTATATGAGCATGATCAAGAGTTTCATGATGGTGAATGTAGGGTTGTTAGGAATGATTCAAGTTTATTAGTTATTTTGAGAGGAATTGATGATTGTACAGTGACCTTCTATAAAATGAAATGAAGACCATATCTCTAGAAGGTTTCAATGACTCATAGAGGGGTAGTCTACCAAAGAGTGATAGTCCTAGGGCAAGGGAATGCATCCATTTCAAGTTGCAATGCAAATAGTAGTGCCCTCATATGATAATTAGCAGACACTACATGCTACTCCAAATAAACAAAAATCTGTATGCCAACTATCAAGAAAAACATTGAAAAGGAAACTAATTTTACATGGCCATTTTATTCATCAATGATTAGTAAAGAAAAAAAATCACCTGAGCATCACATGCATGGTAGCATAAAATCTAATAGTAAACAAGGATCTACTTAAGACTTCATTTTGTGTAAAGCTGAAACAAGTATGATTGGAAATCTCTTGGGAGGTGGGTTCACTGTCCCAAATAGTCATAAAAGGGCACCAAAAAGAGAGAAAAAAGAAGGGTTGTTTAATGAACAAGATCCTCATCTAAAGGAAATAAAACATAATAATATGATGTCTTCCCTTCAAATCTATCATAAAAGTGTTTATCATCTTGGAAATACCTTATCATATTTGAAACCAGTTGTGCACCTGCAGACCAGTGAGAGAGCAATGATGGATATAACTCTTATGGCTCTAGGAAATGTTAGGAAATTTTCTACAAATTATGAAGATGAGAATAAAGTAAAAGCTGGACATTGCATCATCAGAACTTTTGGTAACTGATAATGAATTTAAGGATTCAGAGTTTAGAAAACAATTCAGTGAAATTATAGGTCCTTTGCTAAGAGATGTGTATGGTTCAAATTTACAATGAAAATGATGTAGTTAGCACAAGAACAACACCATACAAGGATGCTATTGGTTTTCTAGGATAATGATAGACTCACTGCTCTCTTGGCTCTTGAGTTGAGGGTTGATCTTCTGATTCTTCTGAATGATGTTGAAGGGCTTTATAGTGGTCCCACCAACTGATCTTCACTCAAAAAGAATACATACATATCGATGAAGCAATTACATTTGGAGATAAGTCTAGGGTTGGGAGAGGAGGCATGATAGCTAAAGTTAGGGTTGCTTGTCAAACTATAGAAGCTAGTATTCTTGTTGTTGTTACTAGGAGATTTAGCTACAGATGGAATTTTGAAAGTTTGGGAAGGTCAGCATGTAGGAACTCTCTTACATAGGGATGCACATTCATGGCATTCAGTCAAGTCAAGTGCATAGTGCATGCAAGATGGAAGTTTCTACCAGAGATGCTAGTCATGTTTTGTAGCGTCTATTTTCTATTGATAGAAGGAAGATTCTTCCAAATGTAGTAGATGATCACATCCAAGTAAGAGTGTGTGGGGTAGATAACAATGTAGGTCTAAATCTATACAATAATACACTAATGATAAAGTTATTATAGCAACAACAAAAAAAATAGCTACAACAACTAAACATGAGTCAACAATTGTGGTAGTGAATGCAAGGAAAAATGGTGGTGTCAGATCTAGTGCAACAAGAAACATAAACATCATGCTTGTTGATAAAGAAGCTTGGGGTAGGGGAACAAGTCTCATTATCTCCAAGGTTTTGAGAGAAATGATAAAAAATTATAGAATTTCAGAGTTCCCAATAATGATACTTATAGCAACCTCCATAAATTGTGAAGAACACTAAGGCAGAAAAATACAAGAAACCCAAATGCAATATTCATAGCCACAACATAAGAGAGAGTTTTCTTAACTAAAGTCACAAAAACCCATTTGGGTTTGTTTGGAGCAGGAAAATGCAGCGATTATAAAAGAGGTATTTTCCATCATATCTACAAAAAATGCTATTCTTCTTGAAGAATTGCAAACTTTTATTCTCACGAAATATATAACAATTGCAGAGTTTTTTTTCAAGAAATGGAGCATGGGTTTTATACACCCAGAAAAATCATAAGGTAGAATAAACCTATAAGGAAGGTCTAGCCATATACCCATGAGTTTACAACATTGGCTAAAGCTTGAATGAGCTTTAAAAAATATATATTACAAAAAGTAATGGAGAAAAGTTAGAGTATATGGTAGATGGAGCTTACCCGAGTTCAATTTATTCCTTTTCACCATGAAAACCTCTAGAAGCTTTAGATGAATTCTTGATGGTAGCTTAGATAAAAGGAAATCATAGAGAAAGTGGAGTTCAAAATATTAGCATAAAAAACATAAGATAGCTGCAACCTATGAGTTAAAAAATGACTTCCAAATGATATAAAATGCAGATTTTGAGCTTCAGAATGGGAATTTTACCTCTTTTCCCTTTTTTCTCATCAACGAATCTTGAGAAAATCATGGTAATCTCTATATTTTTTTCCTGTGTTTGTTGAAACCCTAGTGGCTACATCATGCTCTCAAGAGTGTGGTACGACAAAATGATGAGCTTTCCTCTTTGTTTCAGTGCTAATGATTAGGGCTTGACCCTTGTTTGATGTCAATGGGATTTTTATCCCATTTATTAACAAAAATAAAACATATGTTAATGAGGGGGGCTGAATCATATGTTATTGCATTAGGAATTTTATGCCTTGCGATTTTTCCCTTTATTTCAAAAATGTTGATAAGTGTTTCAAGCAACCTATGGAGTATGCCATGCAACAAACATGTAATGCTTTTGTTTTTCCCAAAATCATGTGACTTGGAATATGCTTTCCAAGGGACTTGGAGGTCAGCCATATTGGCCAAGTGTTTTGGATTATGGGGTATGTGCAGGATCATCATGGAAAAAATAGGCCCTTAAGTGGCAAAAAATTTAGAAAAATCAGTGTTAGGTAGCTTGACATAAAAATTTGAATAAGTTATCTATATTATTTCAAAAATATGTAACATTAGAATCTATAGAAAATTTAATGTAGTTTCTAAACTACTAGGTTTATTTAAAAGTAAATAAAATCAATTTGGTGAAAATTTGAAATTTCAATGCAGTAGTACTTAAATTTCAGGGAAAAAATAAGAAGTAGGTGTCTGTTTGACCACCCTAACCATAATAAAATGATAATAATTTTTTATAATATTTTATATATAAGTAGAGGACTCATGTTTGGATGTGATGCAAAATTTTGTAATTTTTTTCCAAGTAAATAATTAATTATGAATTTTTATATTACAACTTTTAAAAAATATAAAAACTCGTATGTCTGACCACTTAACTTGGTCAAAAATTCATGAAATTTAATTTTTCTTTTTTTAATCCTATAGTATGTGAAGCATAGAATGTGATGCATGTTTCAGATTCAAAAAATGTGATACCATTTGAAAGTTATAGATGTTTTTCAATTAGCCTATCGATTAGGACTTTAGTCATAATTCTAATAGAAAATGAATAATAATTATTTATTAAATTCAAATTAAAGCATAATTTATATTGGTGGAAAGTTGAGAATCTCCTCTAAAAACCCTTTTTTGTTTCATTAATTTTGGGTTAAAAAAAAGTCATCAGCCACATACCCTACAAATACCCATAATATTGCCACTTTTTGGCCAATCATGATCCTGCACATACCCTATGACCCCTTTACAAAATAGTGGGTGTTGTTCATGTGTGTGTTGTAAAATGTAGAATACGGTAGGTTTAGATGGTCAATGCCTTGGAAGCTTTTGAAAGCTTTTAAACATGACATTACATGTTACATTTTGTTTCATATTTAAAGATATCATGTAAATGATTTGAAAATCACTTTTATTGTGCCTTTTAATGCAAATGTAACACATGAAGATGGTGGGCCCCTTATTTTTTACTTTGATTGTAAATTGACTTGATTAAGTGATGCTTTATAAATCATTTAATTAAATTCACTATCTATAATGCTTTTTTGAGTCTTGTAACTCAAACCACACATATTGCATGACTTGTGTGTGGGTCCAGATTTGGTGATGACTTGTCAAACATACACAAAGTGTGGAAGGCTTGTTTTGAATATTTTGGAGAGACATGTACCATTTTGGGGGCTACTTTATCACACCTTCAGTGTGATCTTGGATTGGGCTTGACTTTGCACCATTTGGAGGACCTTTTAGAGTGTTTCTGGAAGCTTCTATTTTGGCTTGTGTGTTTCATCCGACCTAGGGTTTCTTGAAGGACTTGTGTGGGTTGTTGGTTGCAGTTTTGCTTAAGTATGTTCATTTTGAACATTTTAGGGAGTTCTTTTCTTTCTTCTTGCAGGCATTGTGGCTTTTGGAGCCTTTTCCAGATAGAGGACAATATTGTAACTCGTATTTGTAGACTTTTACAATAGTGTGTAACACCTTTTGATTGATAAGTTAATATATTTTACCTTCTCATTATGTTGTTTTATTGTGAAGGCTTTAGAAATGGTTGATGAAATCTTATGGCAAAATTGTTTTCCCTTTGATTTTGTCTAGTTTTTTATTTTCCTTTATGTAGTTAAATGAATTTGTAGGTCATAACATGTGTTGAGTTAATTTAGGGTAGAGTCTGAGTTGTTAAGATGTATTGTTATTCCTTCTAGATGTTTTCCTTGACATTTTTAGCCTTGTTATGAAATACTAATGCAAAAACATATGAAGTTTTAAGTTGTGTAAGCAACTGTTAAGTTGCTGATTGTTCATGTGTGTAAAATCAGCTATATGGGTCTGAGAAATACCATTAGGTACACCACCATAGGGGTTAGTTTTTCTTTTCATGCTTATTTATCCCCTTTTCCTAGCAAGGAATAGTTTAGGTGACACCATCAAAAGGGGAAGCCGACCCATAATCCAGAGGTTTGCTTTTGAATGGGTTACCCACAACCTGAGAGCAGTCCCATGTTGGTCCAAATCTACTGAGTTCATTTTGAAGCTTAGCAAAATAGGGAGCAGATTTGGGGAACTAACAGTTTTGGCACACTTGGTGGGACTATGAACTGCTTCTTAGTTCATTTGTATGCATTTTATTGTTGTTGTTTGGTGTGTGCAATAGTAGTTTCAACCTTTTGGAGGCAATTCCTTTACATACCTTGCGACTTTGGAAGAATAACAATTAGTTTTAGGCTAGTTAAGTGTTGGTGTGTTCTTATTTCTAGAAAACTCAAACCTGGTTTTCTTGTTTTACAAGAAATTTTAATGAATTTCTAGCTTCTATGAATGCTCCAATACTTCTACATTTTATGAAGATGTGTTCTATCATCCCTCATTTCATGAAAATGCTGCTCATATACCCAATTACCAACCACATAAAAATGAGCATGCAACTGTTTTTAGTTTGAATGCCTTTGCTACAAGAGATTATCAATATTCTCCACAAGTTTTCCACCCTCCCACCCCTGCTCAACCATCATGGAAGTCAATATATGCTCAAGATCAATCCAAAGGCCACCATTTTTCTATCAATTAGCAGATCAATCCCTATGATCAACTTCAAGAGTTTCAAAGTTTTGAGGATAAGCTCAAACAAATCCACAATCCAAATTTAAGGTTGAAGATAAGAAACATGTTTCTTGAAGGGCAGATTAGAAAGAGTGGATTGAATATGCAACAAGAATGGTTGGTTTTTCAAACCTATGATTGCTCACAGGATTATATCCTTGAAGGAAAGGAGGAGGTTGATTAGCAACATAAATAGTAAGCTTACCAAGCTCAGACAGATGAACAAGAATGGGAGGCCAAGAAGAGGCAATTTGAGGAGAATCTTTCCTAACAACTTGCTATAAAGGATGCATTCCAAACAAGAAGTTCCCAAGTACAAGTTTGCAAGCTTTAGGAAAAATAATCCTCTAGAATCCCCTAGTAAGTCTTCTCATTTTGAAATTCCAAGTTTTAAAGGATTCAATTCAATTCAAGAGAATGTAGTGCCTATACAAGATCATTCTATTATCCCTCAAGAGCAACCCATTGATCCAGCTGACTTTCTCCTCATGGAGGGGATCAACAAAGTAAATCCAATGCATTTAGTTGTAGCATGTTACTAACTACAAAAAGAAAAGCTCAAATAGGAGGAGGCTAAGCTAATTGAATTTTTTTTTGAATATATTCCCCAAGTGGAAGGCTCTTATGAGGTCAAACTTGAGAATCTAGACCTTCCCATTGAGAAGCAAGGTTTTCAACACTATGTTGAGGAGCCTAGTCATTCAGAACAACAAATTCTAGAACATAGGGATCCCCAAGTCATCAATCATGCAACTAGTGAGTTTTCATGTACAAAGATGGATTGTCAGTCAGATTAGATCTTGATCACAGAACTTGTAATTGCAGAACAATAGATAGATGCAAAGGAACAAAGTCTTCTCTTCCCTCAACAATGTTGTCCTGAGGAAGACAATAATCCTCTTGTCATTAAAGATACTGAGAAAACTGATGAGGAGTTTTTTTGGGATGATTTGGAAGTTTTCATTTCAAGCTTGGATAATAAACAATCTTCTAGTGAGGAGCATCAGGTAAATACTAGTATGCCAAGTGAAATAGAGCTTGAGCATCAATCCCTTATTGATTTTTTTGATGACCTCCCTTGTTTTGTGGAGGAAACATTCATGATTTATCCTACATCTCATGAATTAGATGATTCCAATTAGCAAGATGAGATCAAAAAAATAGCTCATGAAGATGAACTGTGTTGGAGACAAGTAAACATGAGGAACTAGGTGAAAAAGAGGTTTATATGTTTTGGTATGATGGGCTGCCCTCATTTTTTTTGGTATGATGGGCTGCCCTCATTTTTTGAACAAAGCAAAGAAGGTATGCCTATGATAACACAAGATTTGGGACAACTACTTGATGTTTAGTTGTGTGATGAGTTGTTGGTTCATGAAAATCAATATGAGAGTGAAGCTTTGGCTCATGGAGTATTTTCATTTAGGGATGATCTATAGTTGGTTTTGTCTCACAAAGAAGCCTCTTTTTGCCCATTTTTGTCTATTGAACCATAATCCTTTGAAGAAAAAGATCAAGAACAAGATGAGGAACAATGACATGATTTGGAGTTACAGGAAACTGACATGACAAGTTCTAGATTCACACATTCCAAAGGATGCCCGATCAAGCATCTAGCCAAAATGGAGACCAACAAAGATATTGATACCTTTCTTGCACCCAAGCATGAGGGTATAGATAAGGAGGAGCACACTCAAGTTACCTTTCCACCTCAGAACGGGAATTTTTACATTCCATATGTAAAGGTTAGTAAGCTTGTATATGTTCTTCAAGAGATATTGCAGTTGTTTGCTAAGGTTCTATTCATGTTTCCTCTCTTTATAGGAATTCTCCAGCATGGAAAATTTTACAAATTCTTTAGAAAAGGAAATTATTTGACACAACTTGTCAATGGTTTTTTTTGACCAACTTCTTTGCTGGTTAGAGTAGGTTAGGGTAGTTTCATTTCAAATGCAACTTTCTTTTCCCTAAGTGTTGTTTTTGATGAGTTAGTTAGTTTGCTTCTCCATTTGGTGCATTTTGAATAATTTTCAAAGGTGTCTCTTGTTGTTCTGATGTGTTACAACAACTTACAATGATTTTTTCAAGAGGTGTTGGTTTTTTGAGTGACCCCATGCCCAATAAATAAGCTTCAATAGCTACTCTCATATTTAGTAGCCAAACATATATTAGATGTCACCAAAAATGTTACCTAATTTTTAGCTTTCAGCTAGAATCAAGTAACTCAGTGTTTGTTATTTAATGTTGTTTAAACATTTCGGGATAAACCACAAAACTACTAGTTTCAATATGCATGAACGAGTTATTTTCAAATAAAGTAGATTACATTTTGTCATTTCAATATTGCATTACAGAAAATGACAAAGATAATCATAGATGTACAAGTGTAGTCTTTTATTGACAATATTGAAATGTACATGTCCCTCACAATCCAAGGGACTAACTCTCTTATTCATTGAACATATGAAGCAATTCATACATGAATAAGTAAAACAAAGGAAAATGTGCATATAAGAATGGAACCAGTCATTGCCTATGAATGAATAGTTATAGGTTGCCTGACTGCTCTTTGTTGCTGCCCCTAGCCACTTGTGTCCCTCCCAGCTCCATAGTGCTCCTCGCCCTACATCTGAAGGAAACATGATGTTAGAGTGAAGCTCTAAGCAATGAAAGATTCAATCCTTACATACACACCTAACTATGCATGTATAAACTGATCCATAAGTGCATTAAACAAGCATGCAAACCTTGGATGTTTCAGAAAATAGTGAATTCATCAAACACATCCAACATATGCATTTATTTTCTAATTGTTTCCTTCATGTGCAGATTTAGGACAAGTCTGGTTACTATTTTGATTTAGATTAAATACATGTGCGGTAAATGTGGCTCCCACAAGGGTAGAGCTCAACATGCTTTGAAAGAAAGGGAAATTAAGCAAATTGATCATAGATTTATCGATTATCAATGCATTAAATAAATATGGAATCACACTAGTTGATCAACTTTCATTATCAGATTCAAAAGATGCATCAAGTTCAATTATGCATCTATTAAATTATGAGGAAGCATTTCAAGTTGTTGTCAAGCTCCTCCCACTGTAACCCTATAGGGTAGTCACACATCAGATAGGAAGGTGAGCTATTAGGTCACCCACATATGTGACATATGGCTGTCCAATAAAGTTAAAATGAGGAGACAGTTGTCTATCACACATGAGAAAAAATGAAACAAATGTGATAGAATCAGACAATAGATCCATGTGGGATAGCAAGCATTACAATAGTCTCATGGAAGGATAACAAAAATTAAAGTATGAGATGGGGCAGCAAAGAGATAGTTGGTAAGTGATATGAAAAAGCATGATTAAATAGTCAACAATCTTCCATGGTATCCTTTGAAAAAATCAACAATAGTGCTCAATGTTGTTGAATCATTGATATAGTTCCATGAATAATTTTGTTAATGAAAGGGGACCCCTTATTGGGGAAAATTACCTAACACAAAGCCTACTATAGACTTTCAAGACAATAAGAGGGATCACAACCAAATACAATGGTTTTCAAGATAATTATAACCTTTAAAGGAAATCATAAAAGGTGAAAAGTCAATGGGAAATAACAATCTTGTGTTCCAATAACAAAGCAAAGTAAAAGAATCATGGAGAAGCCACTAGTGTATTATGTGTTTGTTTTGTTGTTAGTATCAACTTACCATGTCCAAGCTCATAGGCCTCTTCTAAGAGTTTCAAGTTCAAAACATGATTCATATGAGACCATGTTATTAGGTTTGTACATTGCTTTTGTAGTAATGGCGGTGGCTAGAGTACTATTTGAGATTGTACAGTAGGTTTCAACACTTGCAAAAGCTTCCAGAGTAGAGGAAAAATTGAAACAACCATTAAGATTTCAAAGTCCGTGGATATAAAGAAGGGTGTAGAACCACAGGTTGTGGATAGTAATGCATTGCTGCCTTAAAGACGTAGTCCAATGAATTGGAAAGGATAGTGTAAGAAGACAGTTTTGAAGGTTCATGGAACTACCCATGGAGACAAGAATAATGTTTATCAACCAAAACTATGAATGGGTTAGAGTTATATGAGCATGATCAAGTGTTTCATGACAATGAATGCAGGGTTGTTAGGAATGATTCAAGTTCATCAGTGATTTTGAGAGGAATTGATGACTGTACAGTGACCTTCTCTACAGTGAAACAAAGACAGTATCTCTAGAAGGTTTCAATGACTCATAGAGGGGCAGTCTACAAGAGAGTGGCAATCCTAGGATAAGGGAATGCATCCATTTCAAGTTGCAATACAAATAGTAGTGCCCTCATCTGATAATCAACAAACACTACATGATGAGCTCCAGATTAACAAAAAGTTATATACCAACTATCAAGAAAAATATTCAAAAGGCAACTAATTATACATGGCCATTTTATTCATCAATGATTAGTAAAGGAAAAATTCACTTGAGCATCAAATACATGGTAGCATAAAATCTGACAGTAAACAAGGATCTGCTTAGGACTTCTTGTTTTTTAAAGTTGAAACAAGTATGATTGGAAATCTCTTGGGAGGTGGGTTCACTGTCCCAAATAGTCATGATAGGGAACAAGAAGGAGAAGAAAAAAAAGAGGGTTGTTTAATGTACAAGATCCCCATCTAAAGGAAATAAAACATAATAATATGATGTCTTCCCTTCAAATATGTCATAAAAGTGTTTATCCTCTTGGAAATACCTTAGCATATTTGAAACCAGTTGTGCACCTGCAAACCAATGAGAGAGTAATGGTGGATATAACTCCCATGGCTACAGGAAATGCTAGGACAAATTATACAAATTATGAAAATGAGAATAAAGTGAAAGTTGGATGTTGCATCATCACAACTTCTAGTAACTGATAATGAATTTAAGGATTTAGAGTTCAGAAAACAATTAACTAAAATTGGAGGTCCTTTGCTAAGAGATATGTATGGTTCCAATTTACAATGAAAATGATGTAGTTAGGACAAGAACAACACCATACAAGCATGTTGTTAGTTTTCTAGGATAATGATAGCCTCCCTGCTCTCTTGGCTCTTGAGTTGAGGGTTGATCTTCTAATTCTTTTGAATGATGTTGAAGGGCTTTGCAGTGGCCCCACCAAGTTATCCTCACTCCAAACTAATACATAGATATCGATGAAGCATTTACATTTGGAGATAAGTCTAGGGTTGGCAGAGGAGGCATGCCAACTAAAGTTAGGGTGCTTGTCATACTGCAGAAGCTGGTATTCCTATTGTTATTACCAACAGATTTAGTTGCCAATGGAATTTTGAAAGTGTTGGAAGGCCAACATGTAGGCACTCTCTTCCACATGGATGCACATTCATGGAATTCAGTCAAGTCAAGAGCATAGTGCATGCAAGATGGCAGTTTCTACCTGAGATGGTAGTCATGTTTTGTAGGGTCTATCTTTTGTTGATAGAAGGAAAATTCTTCTAGATGTAGTAGATGATCACAGCCAAGTAAGAGTGTGTGGGGTAGATAACAATGTAGGTATGAATCTATACAACAATACACTAATGATAAAGTTATTACAACACAAATAGTAAGAACAACTACAACAACTAAACATGAGTCGACGATAATTATGGCAATGAATGTAAGGAAAAATGGTGGTGTCGGATCCAGTGCAATAGGAAACATAAACATCATGCTTGTTGATAAAGAAGCTTGGGGTAGGGGAATAGGTCTCATTATCTCCAAGGTTTTGAGAGAAATGATAAAAAAATATAGAACTTCAGAGTTCCCAAGAATGTTACTTACAACAACCTCTATAAATTCTGAAGAACACAAAGATAATGAAATACAAGAAACCCAAATGAAATATTCATAGCCACAACATAAGAGAGAGTTTGCTTCACAAATGTCACAAAAACTCATCTGGGTTCATTTGAAGTAGGCGAATGCAAAGATTATAAAAGAGGTATTTTCCATCATATCTACAAAAAATGCTATTCTTCTTGAAGAATTGCAAACTTCTATTCTCATGAAATATATAACAATTGAAAGTTATTTTCCAAGAAATGGAGCATGGGTTTTATACACCTAGAAAATCATAATGCAGAATAAACCTAAAAGGAAGGTCTAGCCATATATCCATGAGTTTACAACACTAGCTAAAGCTCGAATGAGCTTTTAAAACAAAAATTGCAAAAAGTAATGGAGAAAAGTTAGAGTATATGGAAGATGGAGCCTACCTAAGATCAACTTATTCCTTTTCACCATGAAAACTTGTGGAAGCTTCAAATGAATTCTTGATGGCAGCTAAGACAAAAGGAAATCGTAGAGAAAGTGGAGTTCAAAAGATTTGCATCAGAAAACATAAGGTGGTTGTGACTTGTGACTTAAAAACCAGCCTCCAAATGATATAAAATGCAGATTTCAAGCTTCAAAATGGGAATTTTACCTCTTTTCTCTTGTTTCTCATTAGTGAATCTTTAGAAAATCACTATAATCTTCATATTTTTTTCTTGTGTTTGCTCAAACCCTGGCTACTGCATCATGCTCTCAAGAGTGTGGTTTGACAAAATGATGAGTTGTCCTCTTTGTTTCAGTGTTAATGATTAGGATTTGACCCCTGTTTGATGCCGATGGGATTTTTATCCTATTTATTAACAAAAATCAAACATGTGTTGATGAAGGGGAGCTGAATCATATGTTATTACATTAGGAATTTTATGCCTTGCGGTTTTTCCCTTTTTTTCAAAAATGTTGCTAAGTGTTTCAAGCAACCCATGGAGTATGCCATGCAACAAACATGTAATGCCTTTGTTTTGCCCAAAATCATGTGACTTGGAATATTCTTTCCAAGGGACTTGGAGGTCGGGCATATTGGCCAAGTGTTTTGGATTATGATGCCTTTACAAAAAGTGGGTGTTGTTCATGTGTGTGTTGTAAAATGTAGAGCATGGTAGGTTTAGATGATCAATGCCTTGGAAGCTTTTGAAAGCTTTTAAACATGACATTACATGTTACATTATGTTTCATATTTAAAGATATCATGTAAATGATTTGAAAATCACTTTTATTGTGCCTTTTAATGCAAATGTAACACATGAAGATCGTGGGCCCCTTATTTTGTACTTTGATTGTAAATTGACTTGATTAAGTGATACTTTATAAATCACTTAATTAAAGTCACTATCTATAATGCTTTTTTGAGTATTGTAACTCAAAACACACATATTGCATGTCTTGTGTGTGGGTCCAGATTTGGTGATGACTTGTCAAACATACAGAAAGTGTGGAAGGCTTGTTTTGACTATTTTGGAGAGACATGTGCCATTTTGGGGGCTTTTTATATCACACCTCTAGTGTGATCTTGGATTGGGCTTTACTTTGGACCATTTGGAGGACCTTTTGGAGTGTTTTTGGAAGCTTCTATTTTGGCTTGTGTGTTTCACCTAACCTATGGTTCCCAGAAGGACTTGTGTGGGTTGTTGGTTGCAGTTTGGCTTAAGTATGTTCATTTTGAACATTTTAGGTAGTTCTTTTCTTTCTTCTTGCAATAATTATGACTTTTGGAGCCTTTTCCAGATAGTGGACAACATTGTAACTCATATTTCTATACTTTTAAAATAGTTTGTAACACCTTTCGATTGATAAATTAATATATTTTACCTTCTCATTATGTTGTTTTATTGTGAAAGATTTAGATATGGTTGATGAAATCTTATGGAAAAATTGTTTTCCCTATGATTTTGTCGTATTTTTTATTTTCCTTTATGTAGTTAAATGAATTTTTAGGTCATAACATGTGTTGAGTTAGTTTAGGGTAGAGTCTGAGTTGTGACGATGTATTTTTCTTCCTTCTAGATGTTGTCCTTGACATTTTTAGTCTTGTTATGAAATACTAATGCAAAAATAGATTAATTTTTTAGTTTTGTAAGCCACTATTAAGTTGTTGATTGTTCATGTGTAAAAGTAGCTATATGGGTATGAGAAATACCTTTAGGTGCATCACCATAGGGGTTATTTTTTCTTTTCATGCTTCTTTTTCCCCTTTTCCGAGCAAGGAATAGTTTAGGTGACACCATCAAAAGGGGACGTCACCCATAATCCGGAGGTCTGCTTTCAAATAGGTTACCCACAACCTGAGAGCAGACCCATGTTGGTCCAAATTTTTTGAGTTCATTTTGAGGCTTAGCAAACATGGTGGAAATTTGGGGAAATAACACTACTCTTATTGGTATATTTTATGGATTTATACTAAATATTGTTGTTATTTTCTAGTGGGATTTAAAGCATTGGTCTATTCTTGATCTTTGCATAATATCCTTGATAAATGTGTTCTTGCTTCTGGGTATGTGCAAAATCATCATGGAAAAAACATGCCCTTAAGTGGCAAAAAAATTAGAAAATTCAAAGTTACGCAACTTGACGTAAAAATTTGAATAAGTTATCTATATTATTTCAAAAATATATAAGAATAGAATTTGTAGCAAATTGAATGTAGTTTCTAAACTACTAGGTTTATTTCTTTTTAAAAAAAATCTATATGGTGAAAATTTGAAATTTCAATGCGGTAGTACTTAAATTTTAGAGGAAAAATAAGAAGTAGGTGTCTGTCTGACCACCCTAACCACAATAAAATGATAATAATTTTTTTTAGGATTTTAGACATAAGTAGAGGACTCATGTCTGGATGTGATGCATATTTTTTTGTAATTTTTTTCGTAGTCAATAATTAATTATGAAATTTTTATTGCAACTTTTAAAACATATAAAAACTCATGTGTCTAACCACCTTAACTTGGTCAAAACTTCATGAAATTCATTTTTTTTTGATCTTATAGTATGTGAAGCATATAATGTGATGCATGTTTTGATTTCAAAATGTGATACCGTTTGAAAGCTATAGATATTTTTCAATCAGCCTATCAATCAGGACTTTAGTCGTAATTCAAATAGAAAATAAATAATAATTATTTATTAAATTCAAAGTAAAGCATAATTTATATTGGTGGAAAGCTGAGAATATCCTTTAAAACCCTTTTCATGTCATCAATTTTGGGTTAAAAAACTCATCAGCCACATACCCTACAAATACCCATCATATTGCCACTTTTTGGCCCATCATGATCCTGCACATACCCTTTTCTCCTTTTGTTCCATGGAAGAGTGCACTCGCATTTATAAAAAAATGGCCCTTCATTTTTTTGTAATTCCTCTCTACACCATCAAAGTTGGTATGTTGTCTATAAGGTTACTAAGCTCAATTTGTAGCCTATTTGGGTGTGTCTCCTTGAACTCTCTTTGGAATTTTGGGATGAATATATTCTTAAAGATATTTCTAATTTTGTTGGTCATTTTATTACCTTAGATAAGGTTACAAAAAATTGATCCAACTTTCTTTTTGTAAGATTTTGTGTCTTGGTTGAGTTTGGTTCTCTATTTCCCAAAGTTGTGAATCTTTGCTCCAAGCTTGGGACTTGGGTTCAAGATCTTCATTATGAAATTGCTCAACTACATCCTAACATGTTGGGCCAACTTCACAATACCACATTGAATACCCAAAATGGGGAAACTCTTGTTCAGTCTACTACAACTTTGGCCTCCATTGGCATTATTGGTAAAGGTCCTATATTAGGGATAAAAAAGAAGCTAGATGTTGGGGTTAGTAGTTCTTCTATGATGTTCCATCCTATAGTTATTGGTAAAGATAAGTCCTTTACTAAGATCTTCAGGTTGGATGGTGTTTCTTACAAGTTTAAGAGAAATTTTTTAGATGTGATTGTAAGCTTTCCTATTGATTGGAATCTTCAATCTCACCCAACTTTGTGGCCTTTTTTGAACTTTGGATTGAAACCTCCTTGATTGGTTGTTGCTAGTTTTGGGTCCTTCTAATACCTCCTAGTTATTTGCTCTTATCAAAAGCTTTGTTATTCTCCTTGTTTTTTCTTTGTCTCACCTCTAGTATTATTTATTTACTTTTTTCATTTATGAATATTCAATAATGGGTACAATCCCTTCCAAAATTCACCTTAATAAAAACTATGATCTTTGTAATGTTGATGTTCATATAATGTTCATTCAAAATTTACAATATCGAATTAGGGATAAGATCTTTTTAATGAAATATCTATCCTGTACACACTTGTGTATGAATCTTCATGACTATTAGAATTTAATTATTTTTTTTAAAGATACATATTCATCAAATCCTAACGAGAAATTAAATCTATACCACAAAACAAATATCAACCTTTCAAGAAGAAAACCAAGAATTTTATCAAGATAAGCACACCTCAAACAACCAACCACATTGAGTCACAAGTTGAAACCATAAGGTCAGCTCTATATCAATTCAGGCTGAGGGATTGAAAATTCACATATTTTCTTTATTCCCTTCATTAAATCATGTTACAACTTCTAAGAAAGAACCTAATCCAATCATCTCTGATTAGACATGTGGATACATCTACTCCTTCATATTTAAATTTTAACCCAAAATATTTTTTTCAATATCATCATACACATGGATATGATACAAAATGATGTATGAATCTTAAAAATTAAGTGCAAGACCTCATCAATTCTAATCACATCTAGTTGGGTGGTGTTAATGGTAAAGGAAACAAGTTCATTGCCCCACCAAATCAAAATTTTCAAATATTTGCAAATCCCATCCCAAATCATGCATCCAACTTTGTACAAGCCTGTGAGGATAAAAATGATGATAAGAATGATGATGAAAATGATGATAAAAATAATGATGTGGATGGTCTAGACAACATGGTTTCTTTAATATATGTTCAACCTCATAAGGGAAAAATGAATTGTTACCTAATATTGCTTTCACCCATATTTATGCATCTATACATGTGTTTGATGGTCCTCTCTATATCACTAACATATCAATGACAAACCTACTCAAGGAATAATCAATGATCCTGTGTGCTTAGAAAATGATATCATTGAGGAATTCATGTATGCGCATGAGCTTTATCAATATTGTTATGAACAGTAAAAAGCATGATTGAAAACTTATGATGGTTTTTCTTTCCCTATGATAGGTTTGATCAATCTTCCTCTTAAGGTTGGAACAAAACAATTAGATAGAACTCATTATGTATCATACCAACATCAAACCAATTCCTTGTGAAGCTAGGCTATCCATGGATATAATCTATGAATGTTGTACCATAGGTTATACACAAGTGTAATATGTTCCCATTTTAAGATCAAATATTCACAATGCATCATAGTGGGTTTAATCCTATCTTCCTATCAAAACTTTCCTTGGACTACTTTTTTCCTCAACCCATGGAACCTATTAAAACTCATGAAGGCTTCTTTTTTAGATCATATAAAAAGTTTAAGGAAAATCACATAATGGTATTATCCCTTAGCAATATTCTTCAAAATGATAAGTCTATAGTTGTCCCTCCCATCCCGCAGGTTGTGGATGAACCTCTGTCTAAATAAAACATTATCCAAAGTAACCAAGGAAAATATGTTGCAGTTCCTCCACCTATTTCATATAAAATACCAAGATCCAATCACAAATTTCCTTTCATGACTCTAAAAGAAAAGAAAGTGTATAGGCCTAAAAATACAATGGTTTCCCAACCCTAAATGGTCCCTTTAGTTCCTCCCCTAAGGGAATGAAATAGACCAATAGTTGAGAAACCCACCCTTACACCTTCAAAAATTGAAAGTTGCACAAGAAGAAACAAAAATGCTGAAGAGTGTAGGAAAAGACATCATGCTCTTGCTCTTTAGTTGGAAATAAAGCATAAAAAATTACCTGCAAATAAAAAATCTATGCATATAAATCAAGAGGAATTAAAACTTTCATCAAAACTAAAACTAAAACAAGAACATATAACTGACATTATCATCAAACTACACATGGTCATAAATCTGGGTGAGAAGGATGAAGATGCTTGAATTGATGAAGAAGTGCATAATAATCCACATCTATTATTTTCAAATTCCATAGATTTAGATGGGGACAACTATGATGATACTTTTATTGAGAGATTTACCATATGTTAAACTTGGTGATGCTCCTAGTACAACACTTGTTGTATTCCCCTTGGCTATTTCTCCACCTTCCCTATATGATTATCAAGATTTGGATGCAAATAATTTTCTTTAGAAATGCTTGATTGGTTGGTACCTTTGCATTTACTTTATGTGTCTTCTATGTTTTGTTGCACATGATGTGATCTCTCGTGTTGTGGTACTTGGTGTGCCTTTGTGCAGTAGTGATTTTTCTTTGGATTACTCTTGCTTCTCCTAAGGCAATATGATACAAAGAAAACAAATTTGTTGTGACATTCTTCTATTTGTATCTCTATTCTTCTCTATGTGATGAAAATTGTATTTTTTCTTGTCTTATATTTTCATTTTGGGGACAATGCAATATGTTGAGACATTTAGGTCTCTTCTATGTTGATCCAAAAGACTATTTATTCTCTTTGTATGTCTCATTCCTTGATTATGTTCATTGTTCCATGAGTATTTGGGTAATGATGTCATCTTTGAGCTCACATAAATTATTGTACCAAAGACATATAGTGACCCTACATTAGTGGACCCCTCTTGTGTTAATCTTTTTTTTTTTCAGCATTAAATTTGGGGGCAATCCCTTCTTATGAGATAGTTTATTTAGAAACATATAATTGGCATAGGGATTTCCAAATAAGCTTGCATGACCTTTTATCACATGGAACTTTTCATTTTCTATATTAAATCAATTTCTCATAGCATGGTGTTTAGAAATTTCTTTAAGGTTGGGGCATACATTAGCATTATTTGCTTCACTTTTTCCACATGCACTAGACTTAGTGATGCATTGATATTGACATTTTTATTCACTTTGTTCACATTCTCTAGACTTATTGATGCATTGAAATTGAAATTATTTTATTCACTTTTTCACACATGTTGGACTTAGTGATGTGTTGACATTGGAATTTTTTCTTTACTTTGTTCACATGCATTGGACTTAGTGATGTTTTAACATTGACATTTTTTCTTCACTTTGTTCACATGTCTTGGACTTAGTGATGCATTGATTTTGACATTTTTTATTCACTTTATTCACATGCACTAGACTTAGTGATTCATTGACATACAATCTTGATCATTTTTGTACACATTATTATAATTATAATTAGGGATAATAATTCATGTTATGGTTGACATGGGTACACACCTAGTGAATATTAAACTTCACTAGATATTTTTTGTTTCTCACTTTTCTATTTTTTCTTGGGGGTTCACCTAGTGAATATCAGACTTCACTAGCCATGGTGACTTCGGTTTGTGATTCACCAAGAAAATACCAAGATTTGTTAGCCTATGAGCCATGAATGCTTTGGGTATGAATCCTAGGATAATGTAGCTTACTAGTCCATGATATTCATTCCCTTACTTTCACATTTCATTTTTACATTGGGTGATCCCACAATACTGGTTTACAATTTTTTGCCAAACTGGACACTTAACTAATTTTTTCTAACTAAATCTTCACTTTTAGGCACCTATAGCAGCTGAACCATGAGGAATTTGAAGATGATGCAAACTAGTGATTTGTGAATTTTATTTTTCTATAGATTATAAATATTTTTTTCAATTTTTTTGGAATCATAATGCACTTCTTTTTCCATCTCCTTCAAAAACTGGTTTTTTTAGTAAACACCATTTTTAAGGAGTGATGCTCACTGTATACAACATAACATTTTTCCATGAAGGATTAAATTCTATATTTTTTTAATTTAGATTTGTAATTATTATATCTAGTACTTTGATTTGGTTTCATAGTTTTTATTGAGTATTTTTTTCTTAATCAAGTTTCAAAGTCAAAACAATTACAATTTAGACATACGAAGACCGTATACATCATAATATTTTTTGTATGTATCGATATTCCTTTTTTTTTCCTAGATCAAGGACAACAATATCTAGTGCACTAATATTTTTCAATTTCTTTTTTTTGATAATTTGCTATTTTTCCACATGTGCAGAACAAAGAAATTCATTTGTAGAAAAAAAACCCTATGTTTAATCAAACTAGAAAAACAAATACATAATAAAACCAAAAAATATTAAAATTATATTCGTTGGATAGATCATTTTGAGGAATACCATCATCCAGTTGGGCCTGTGAAGTCTCCACCATTTTCATCCTCACCTCGAGCTTTAAAGGGAAAAATTCTAGAGATTTTTAGTGTCAGAGGGGGAGAAGGGGAGAAAAAGGGGGTTTGAGGGAACCCAGGTTCGAGCCAACCTAGGTTCAAGAAGTTCGATTGAATGTAGGTTTGAGCGAACTCCCTTCAAGGTTGACTCAAACCTGGGTTCACTCAAACCAAGGTTCAAGAAATCCCCCTTTCCACAAATTTTTCCTTTGTTTTTTTCCCTGGAAATGAGAACTATGGTGGGACCTAGCATTTAATAGGTTTGCTTGAAGGGGAGTTTGAGTGAACCACTTTAAAAAACCAAAAAAAATTCCATGGGGGAATTTTTTGCAATTTTCCTTCCTCACTGGAATTGTAAACTAGTTTTTTGGGTTTACCCCATTGTATAAGATTGTGTATGTTATCCTTTTGCATTTCATACATGTGTGTACCTCTGTGATTATGTTGGTTTTTCATGGAATATTTGATCCTTGGGGCTTGTACATTTCCCCTACATCCTTCGACATCCTATCTCTTCAACATTTGGAAAATTAGAACCCTCTTGATATATTTTCTATTTTAGTGTGACCCCAAGAGTAAGTTCATGCCCTCACTAAAGTGGGAGTTAAATGTAGCATTGTAAATTGTCGCCCATGAAAATTTCACACTATTTTTTTCTCCCTCTTAAGTGTATGGACCTAATTGAACACCTAATTTCTTAAATTATGTAGTCCTTGGCCAATTCTAACATTTACTAACAATTTGAAAGTATAAAAAAATCATTTATTTAATATTTTTCCCTTGACATGTTAAATCCTACAAAATAGGGATATGACTAAGTCATCCTATGTGAGTTAGTCCCCCTATTTTGGCTTCAAAATCAAATATCTTTCTGTCTATATTTTATCATTTGAAAATTTTCAAATGTCCAAAGTCAATTGTCAGGATTTAATTTTTGGGGAATTAGAATAATTTCCTATAAATTCCTAGTTATTGCACCAATTGAAAGGAAACATAAATATTCTTGGAAAAATTGGTGATCAAGAGCATTATCAAGCAAGTCATGTGTAACATTTTAGAGATTTATTATATAAATTCAAGATCTAGGCATCATTTTAAAGTGTATGTTTTTTTTTTCATGTTCATGATATCATATTGTTTGTGAAGAATAACCCTTGTAGCTTTCTAAGAAAATCAAGCCAATGTCAATCAAGCCCTAAGGAGATTTGATGCAAAAGAATCTAGTGGTGTAAGGGTGATCTTGGATCACCCAAAAATATTTTATTCTCATTTTATTTGTAGTTTACTTAGTTTTTTTGGGGCTCATGGTGACTCATGCAATCTTTGAGATAGCTAGAAGTTTCAACAACCAAAACTAGTCACTTGCTATTTTTAGTAAGTTATCCTATTTGGGTTCCTATGGACACGAAAAATTGAACCCAAGGAGTGAAATTGGAAAATAATATTTTTGGTGGAAGAATCATCTTAAAATCCTCTAACGTTTGGAATATATTAAAATTTCATCTTGTGAAATTTCTCCAATGAAATTTAAAACTAAAAATTGAGGCCCTTTGAAGCCTTGAAATAGGGTGCAAAATCTATTATCTTATAGATTTGGTGAATGCTGGTTGTAGGTCTCTTCACAAGCTTTCAAATAACATATTACAATTGAAAATCTGACAGTCAAATTAGAATTTATGACCTTGAGAAGCTGTAAATATATAAATAAAAAAATCTTCTAGAGCAAGAAATAGAAGGTGGAATTTTTGGTGCCAAAATGTGTTTATACCTTCCAAAAAATTCTAATGTGATTACACTTCTTGGATAAAGAGGAAGAATAAGGGTTATAGAAGAGAGATCTAGTAGTGTAGACCATGGTTTTTGGCTTGTAGATTTCTATAATGAGAAGACCCATGTGGCTATAGTATGTTATTTTCTAAGTATTATAAATTCACTTCATCAAGATGATAGAAAGGAAGTGTTTCTTTTCACATTTTCTATGTGTCTCTCTTGTTTAGTTGTGTGTGTGTGTTTTAAGGGGTGTACCCTCATCAAGATTTATATGACTTTAGTCCTTCAAGGAAACCATTTTTGGAGTAATGAATTACAAATCACTAATGATTTATCATTCTTTTATCATTTATTTTTCCTTATCATTGACATTGCTATTATGGAAGTGGAAACACTAACATAAAGTTTGACTAAGGAAATCCTATAAATGGCACAACCCTCTCTCTCTCTCTCTTTCAATGTGCAACTTTTAAATCAAAAGAAGACTGGGAGAAGTTTGAAAGTCAATTATTTATTATTACATTCAAAGCCTACACCTTGACAACAAATGGAAACTCAATTACATAATTATCCAATAGTGATCCAATAGTGCAACAAGTAGGGAAAAAAAGCTCTGATCTAGCTCTCGAGGAGTGGGAAAAAAGATTTGAAATTGATTAACAAGGACACTATCACCCAGGGTAGCTTAGTCCTCCAAAATTAGACTCAAATTAATATCACAAGTGAACAGTGTCTTGTCTTGTCTGTTCCAACAATCTAAATTTAATTGGAATATTTTTTACTTGTTATATTTGTATTAGAACTAAAATTTGCATCATTAGCTTAGTCAATACATTGGATTTCATCCCTAAATTAATTCTATATCTGGTCAAGGGAAAGTTGACTCACCTTTCATGTTTCAAGTTAGTCTTATACCTTGTCTAAATTGATCAAGCCCCTACTACTATATGAAATATTTGGAGGTTTCAAAACCTAGAGTGCAATCCCTAAGCTTTCCCTTTTCCTATGTTTCATTGAACAACTATAATTCCCAATAAAAAGACAAGCATATAATGCAAGTCCTTAGACAGTAAAAAATATTCATAAAAAAAAATATATTAATAGCCAAAAAATTGTATATAAAATTTAGTCCAAGTATTATGGAATATATTGTATAAGAGGATTCCAATTGAGCATTTAAGTCCAAGTATTATGGTATATATTGTATTAAGTCCAAAATTCCATGTAGATTTTTTAGGTTTCTAGTAGACTGGTTTTCTATTTCATTTATGAAGGACTTTCTTGATGTCATTATTCTTTGCATAGCTTTAATGATATTATATAATTCCTCAATTATGGAATCTATTTTATTATTTTGGGTTGTGTCAACTAACATTGTAATCTCTTTCAATATTTATATTTTTTCATATGCTACTTTTATGTAGCCCCAACTTGTAGAATAAGACATACAACCTCAACATTATGCTTGGACCTCACAATTGAATCCAATCACTAGTAAGCAATATGGGGTTTCCATGGTTACAAAAAATTCTAGCCTCTTCATAATGCAACAATCTAAAGCAATTCTTAAAATAAGGGATAAAACATGAGAAATAATGGTAATATCACACATATCCCTTAGCTAGACTAAATGTACCATTCCAGACAAGAGCTGAATGGTAATATCAATCATATCCCTCAGCTAGACCAAATGTACCATTCCACACAAGAGTCGAATGCAGAAGAAAATAATCATAACCCATCAAGGAGAAACTTCACATTAGGTTTTCTGAGCACTGTTTCAAAATACAAGTAGGAAAATTAACACCAAGCATGCCAAGCATCACAAAAATTATTGCATAATAAATCGGCCAACCAACACTAAGGGCATGGAAACCTATGAAGCTTTGTGAATCTCACACATAGGTGTGGGGCTCAGATTCCAACACATATTGTTAATAATAAATAAATAAAGTAGCAATACTAATTATTTATGGAGAATTACCACCCCTTAAGAATATTATTATTATTATTATAAAATTAATATAATACACTATACTAACATTAATATAATAATAATAAAAGAATTAGAATAATTGAATAATTGAATAAGAAAAATACAATAATAAATAAACAATATAATATAATAATATTAAACTATTATGAGGTTCTTGGGTAGTGACCTTCCTCACAAATGTAATTAAGGATAGATTAATTTTGAAAAAATCTAAAGTAAAAAAAGACAAATTTACATATTTTATTAAATATATTACAAAATATGATTTTAGAGAGAATAAATAACCTATACACCTCTTATAAGATAAATAGGCTAATTTTTTGTGACAATTAAAAATGTAACCTATTTCATTTAACTTCTTTAAAAAAATTTAAGAACCTATGTTGGGGTCCTTATATAGAGTATTTAAGAAAAAAAATCTATTTAGAGAAAAGTGTATATATTTAAATGTAATAGATTTAAAATAATTAATATCTCTTGATTATATTATAATATTTTTTTTAATTTAAAAATGAATATAGTTATTTAATTAAAAAAACATTTCTATAAAGATTTTGATCTTAAATATACCTATAATAAATCAAAAACTGTTTTATTTTATTTATATTTTTTATTTCTTTCTATCTATATTGTTCATTTTATTTTAAAAGTTGTTTTTATTTATTTAAAAGTTGTTTTTTAATACAAATTTTTATTAATTAAAGAGTCATTTTATAGTTATTTTATTCACTTGAGAATTCATTTACTAATGACATAAGGAGTGGAATGTGATGATATATATGAGTAAATTTATTTTGGTAATTTGTAGTTGAATTTGTTATTTTATTTTTTATTTGCCTAAATTTTTTAATTGGTTAATTATAATTAAAAAAATTATATACAAGAGTTGAGTAAATATATAGATCTTAAATAATTCAGTAATTAAAAAAACTAAAAAATATAGAAAACCAAACACAAATCAAATTTAAACAATAGATAGATGTATAAAGACTTTTTTTTATTTAACTTTATATATATATATATATATATATATATGCAAATAAATTATATATCTAATATTTAAGAGTAAATCAAATATATTACAAATCAAATAAAATAAACAATGTTAACTTATGTGTTTATGTATATATCTGAACATTTTTTAGACAAATGTATTTAATATTATTTAATAATTTTATTTTTTTTTTTAAATGAATTTTTCATAAATTTTTGTTATAATTTTAATAAACACATACCTCAAATTTCCTTTTATATAGACATAATAATAACAATTTATATTCAAATCCATTAATAAATTATTTTAAAATTCTTATTTTAAACAATGTTTCTTATTATTATTATTACAATAATCTATTACTTTTAAATTAAAAAAAAACATATGCCACTCTAAACAAAGCTTTACTGCCACCCTTTCATCATCAGTGTGGGCTGAAAGGACAAAATCCTATAATAACTAGTTATATGTGCACATTCAGGAGGGTATTCCCAAAACCCTTCCTTTAGATTATATGCAACTCCTTCTACAAATTTACGATGTAACCAGTGTAACCTGATAAAACACAAATAATCTCCCACAACTATACATTGCCCATAATTTCCTGTCCCAAAGTAGTAGTGAGGCAGAGAGTTTGGTGGCATCCTTGCAAACTGTCTCCACTTCCAAAGCAACTCATCTTTGTCGTCCTGAAAGAACTCGAAAATAATCATTCCCCATAACGGATCGCCATGCCAAGTCATTTCGTAATACTCTACTACCACTAGAACGGACAACCCATATGCACCCATGAATAATATATACAAACTACGATCTTTGGAAATGCGGGTAATGCATGTCTCACAGGAAGCAATGGAGAGAGGTTGGTATCATCTTTGCAAACTCTCTCACTTCCAAAGAAACTCTTCCTTTGTCGTCCTAGAAGAACTCGAAAATAATCATTCCCCATAATGCAGCTATTCTCACAGGCTTAATGGAAGCATCTCGAATGTTGTACCCCACAATAGTCCTAAGCCCGCTTGCCTGAAAGAAAATAACGCCATTGCACCAAACCATTGTATAAGGAAATATAAAAGACCCTGTTTTCTCTGAGAAATCAAACTTAATCCTCCATGAATTTTGAAAATGACGATAGATTCGGATGGAGAAACTGTCAGTGTCATAATAGGATCCCAACCTGGCTACCAAATAGAGCTCATCCCCGCTTCCTCCTTGTACAATTCCGATTACCCTCCCATTCACATCAATTTCTATCTCTGTATAAACTTTTATAAGCGGATTGCAAACATAACAAGACTTTCGGGTTTTAAGTACTAAAAGCAGCCCCAGCTCTGCACTGGAAAGAGATGGTCTTCATTTTGAGTAAATTATAATTAAAAATTTGATAGACAAAAATTGAGTAAATATATAGATCTTAAATAATTCAGTAATTAAAAAAACTAAAAAATATAGAAGACTAAACACAAATCAAAATTTAAACAATATATAGATGTATAAAGATTATTTTTATTTGAATATTAAAAAATTGTTATATATATGCAAATAAATGATATATCTAATATCTAATAGTAAAACAAATAAAATAAAATAGAAAATGTTAACTTATGTGTTTATGTATGTATCTAAACATTTTTTTACAGATATGTTTAATATTATTTAATAATTTAATAATTTTGTTTTTTTAAATGAATTTTCCATAATTTTTTGTTATAATTTTAATAAACATATATCTCAAATTTCCTTTTATATAGACATAATAATAACAATTTATATTCAAATCCATTAATAAATTATTTTAAAATTCTTATTATTATTAGAATAATCCATTACTTTTCAAATAAGAAAAAACATATGTCACTCTAAAAAGAAATCATATGGAATTAATAAAAACTGATGCAGAAGCCTTACTGCCACCCTTTCACCATCAGTGTAGGTTGAAACGACATAATCCTTTTATAATATATATGTGCACATTGAGGAAGGCATTGCCAAAACCCTTCCTTTAGATTATATGCAACTCCTTCTAGATTATATGCAAATCCTTCTGGAAATTTACTATGTGACCTCATAAAACACAAATAATCTCCCACAACTCTACATTGCCCATGTCTTCCTGTCCTAAAGTAGGGAGGGAGAGAGTTTGGTGGCATCCTTGCAAACTCTCTCCACTTCCAAAGCAACTCATCTTTGTCGTCCTGAAAGACCTCGAAAATAATCATTCCCCACAACGGATCCAAATCCCTATACACTTCGTAATACTCTTCTACCACTAGAAGGGACAACCCATATGCACCCATGAATAATATATCCAAATTAGAAGTTTTAAGAATGCGGGGCAATGCAGCTATTCTCACAGGCTTAATGGAAGCATCTCGAATGTTGTACCCCACAATAGTCCTAAGCCCGGTTGCCTTAAAGAAAATAACGCCATTGCACCAAACCATTGAATAAGGAAATATTAAAAACCCTGTTTTCTCTGAGAAATCAAACTTAATCCTCCATGAATTTTGAAAATGATGATAGATTCCGATGGAGAAACTGTCAGTGTCATCATAGGATCCCAACCAGGCTACCAAATAGAGCTCATCACCGCTTCCTCCTTGTACAATTCCGATTACCCTCCCATTCACATCATTTTCTATCTCTGCATAAACTTTTAAAAGCGGATTGCAAACATAATAACACTTTCGGGTTTTAAGTAAAAGCAGGCCCAGCTCTGCACTGGAAAACTCGTAAGGATTGATAAATCGGTCGAAACTTGGGAGGAAGGAGAGAGAGATGGTCTTCCATTTTTGTGTGGAAAAGCAGTAGGCCATACAATAGTCTGTAGCGCAGAGGAGCAACCACGGATTGTTTTCGGGCAATGAGGACAGAAAACTACGCGAGGACAAAATAGAATTCCATTCTTTGCAAACAAGGCGAGAGCGGGAGATTGATTGTAATGGAAGGTTTGCAAATATACATTTCTTTATATGCCGAGGCAACTCATCTAGACTCCACTGCTCTCCCTCTCCTTCTCCTTTCCCTTCAACTCCACAGATAAATTCTCCCTCCATTATTTTCGCTTCCAAACTGGTTTCTTGTATGTTCTTTATTTTCTATCCACGATGACTCCCTCTTATATTTGCTTCACGTGGAGAGCTGCGGTTGAACGGCATACAGTTATGAACAGCCAACATGGAGAAGGTAAGAATAAAAATAAATAATTTAAATTAAGAAACAAAGATAAAAAGGTTGTAACTACCGAGATGCGGTTAAACGGCATACGGTTACGAACAGCCAACATGGAGAAGGTAAGAATAAAAAAGAAAAATAGATAATTTAGATTAAAAAAAACAAAGATAAAAAGACTGTAACTAGTGTGATACTTGTTGACATAGTCACAAGTTTGAAAGAGCTATTAGGTGTGTAGCTCTTCCATATAGGTTAAAACTATATTGAGGAAGAATGGTTATTGATAATGATAAAGTGTGATATATTTTAATATTTATAATTGTATAGTTAAATATTTAAGGAACAATATATATGCGAAGAGTGTTATGTATCAATTCATATATATGGTATGTGTGTTTTGATTTGGGAAGGAGTTTGCATATGTTAGGAAGTTATGTATCAATTCATTTATATGATGGGGCCACAATATATGTTGTTGTACTATTTCATCAAATATAATGAATAAACATCCAACATGAATAGTTTAGCTTTTACTAAGATATTACATGTCACTACTCATATATAAATATTTTACTCTTTCAATGATTTCTAAATTTGATAATGTGAAAAAAAAAGAAAAGAAGAAGATAATTTAACTTAAAAAACAAAGATAAAAGGTTGAATATTGTAACAGTTCTAAAACTATTCAAAACATTTACACCCACTATCCCAAAATGTACTTTAAGAAAAAAAAATAGCAAACTTTCCATACATATCCATATGTTGTACAAAATAGATATCAAATGCAAGGAAAAGACTCAACAATCAGATGTTACAACAAACTCTTTACCCTTAGAGAAAGTAATCAGCACCTAAACACTCTCCAAGCCTTTATATATAAGATTATTCATCCTAGTGTTTTATTTATAAAATTTTGGCTCTAGGAAAACTACTAAGTGGTATTCAAAACCATCGATGGGTTCAAGTGGCACATGTTCATTGTTCAACATGAAAACAAGAGTTACACATGAATTGTACTCATCTTGAAAATCCAAACACCAAACTTCGCAAGAGAAGCTCAACATTCACTCTAGCTTCTCCAAACAACATTAGAATGTTACCATGTTTAACTAGTGTGCCAACATTACAATAATATTCCAACATTATAACTAAGACTTGCAAAATGTACAACACACTTAGTCCTAATATTAGTGAGAATGGAATGCCTCAACCCATAAAATCTTCCTAGTACAAATTAAATAATAAAGATACTAAGATCTAATGGACATGATAAACCTTACAACTCCAATTTAAGGTAATTGGCCTAAGAACTTATAGATGTTGTACTTAGTAACTTTTATATCTTTAGTGTCTTTTAGGGGACATGTATTTAATGTGATGTGAGAAAATATTTGTAACTGCTTTGCCCTAGTGGACTTTGGTTATTTGATTTTTTAGTCCATAAATTAGATCATGACATAATTTAGAATACAATGGTATAGTAGCAACATTGTGGATCTTGGTGAGATTTGACTGGACACAACTCAAAATTGTTTTCCAATTAGCTTGTGTGTTAAGCTAGAACTAGAGTTGAGGGTCCTTGTTTGGAACTCTAGCTCTCTCTTCCCTTGTTCCCCTCCTCCATTGAAATTTATTTGTTGAATATCTAAGCTATTCCTATTTGTGTTTCTGTGTTGAGCATGGGGCTATATTCTTGCTTGGTTTGTACTTACATATGTTCTATGTCCATTAGTTATTTGAATCCTAAAATCAAGATTGTAAAGTGCTCTATGCCATGTTGTTAGGTCTAATTCTATCACATGCTTTGTCACCAAGTAGATGTGCCTTCCACCAAGCAACTATTTATCATTTGTGACATTGCTAAAATTGATCAAACATAACAATTCTATTACTATTTGGCAGGAACTTAGCTGCCCTCCAGCTCTTGTTTTATTATCTTTCTTCTGCTTTTGGTTTCACGCAAATTAAAAAGTGACACAACGAGTTCAATATTTTAGCAAATCTAAGGTATCTTTATTCATGGTTTCACATTAGTGCTTTGAGTTTGATAAAATGGTATATAATTGGGTACAATTACAATAAAAAAAGTTTTATAAGATATAATATTTTTGGAATGTTTGGTAAATGGAGTAATAAATTAAGTAGGTTTGATTCTTAAAAAAAAAATAATTCAATAGGTTTTGAGATAAATATTTTTTAGAATTTTTTTAATATTTTAAGCATCTCTAAAGTATTCCATAAATTTTATATTTATATAATTATCATTTTTTCTTGTAATTATATTATACTATCATTTTGATTTTTTTTTAATTTTTGTTCATATTTATAATTTCTTTATAATATTTAAAATTTAAATATATAATTGATTTTATATAAAATAATTAAATTAAAATTATTAATTATTAATATTAATATAAATAGATATAGCTATCTTTTTTTCCATTAAGTTAGAATATAGGTATGCATTATCTACATTTTACATTATAATGGTTAATATTATTTACATAATTTTAATAAAAGTTTACATTATTGTGACATTTTAAAATGATTTGTTAATATTATAATTAGCATAACTTACATTTTTTTATTTTTTTATAAAGGTAAGTAGTAGCCACTACATGACACTTGTTGATAATGATGAAGTGTGTTTGATTTTAATAATTATAATCATATAGATAAATATTGAAGGAATAATATGCATTTGAAGGTTGTTTTCAATTAATTCATGTATATGATGTGTGTTTTTATTTGGGAAGGAGTTTGCATATGGTAGGGAGCCATGTATCAACTCATGTATATGATGGGGCCACAACATATGTTGTTGTACCATTTCACCAATTATAATGAATAGGCATCCAACCTAAATAGTTTACCTTTTACCATGATACTACTAGTCACTACTCACTTTACTTTTTACATTCTCAATAGCTAATGGTGAGAAGTTTGTGCAAGATACAAATAATTTAGTGCTTATCATTTGGTTCATTCTAAAAATACAAGAGATAAGGTAGATGAGGGGAGAGGTAGGCAATGGTTTCATTTATGCCTACTTAAAGGAGAATATCATTTGATGTTGCTTGAGGAGAGACTTATATACATTACCTAGAGGTCAATGGGGTATGATTTCTTGGAAGGTTCTCACTCCCTTTATTTGGTTCTCCTCTAGATGTTGGGGCAGTCAGATGACCATATATAATTGAAAGTGAATTTTTCTTAGATTTAGTAGGGAGTGCCTTTGTACAAATGTATATGAAAAATAACACTGGAAATAATTCCCATGAAATGGGTGAATGGAACCATGGGGATTGGCAGGTACATAAAGTGGAAAACAAAGGAAATCAAGTTGTTGTAAAGAGAAGCTTTATTTCTCCATTTAGTGAACATTGAGAAGGGAAAACACACTTGACTAAGGATAGATCTTAAGAGAATCATTTGTTTTTCTATATAATGAGAGAAGATTACTCACATGAAGCATACTTATACAAAATTTCCACAATCTTCTCTAAGACACCCTAATGTGGAGTGGTGTATCAATCCAATAAGGGCAAGAAAATTTCTAGGGAGGGGTATGTGCAAGATCATGATGGGCCGAAAAGTGGCGATATTCTAGGTATGTAGCTGACGACATTTTTTTAACCCAAAATTGATGAAACGAAATGGGTTTTTAAAGGATATTCTCAACTTTACACCAATATAAATTATGCTTTCTTTGAATTTAATAAATAATTATTATTCATTTTCTATTTGAATTACGACTAAAGTCCTAATTGATAGGTTGATTGAAAAACATATATATCTTTCAAACGGTATCACCTTTTTTAAATCCAAAACATGTGTTACATTCTATGCATCGTATACTATAGGATTTAAAAAATAAATAAATTTCATGAAATTTTGACCAAGTTAAGGTGGTCAGACATACAAGTTTTTATATTTTTAAAAAGTTGTGATAAAAAAATCATAATTAATTATTTACTAGGAAAAAATTACAAAAGAATATGAATCACATGCAGACATGAGTCCTCTACTTATATCTAAAATATTATAAAAAAATTTATTATTTTATTGTTGTTAGGGTGGTTAGATAGAGCCTACTTCTTATTTTTTCCTAAAATTTAAGTACTATTACATTAAAATTTCAAATTTTCACTAAATAGATTTAAAATTTTAAAAAAACCTAGTATTTTAGAAACTACATTCAATTTTCTATAGATTCTATTCTTACATATTTTTGAAATAATATAGATAAATTATTCAAATTTTTACGTCAAGTTGCCTAACTTTGATTTTTCTAAATTTTTTACCACTTAAGGGCCTATTTTTTCAATGACTATCCTGCACATACCTGGAGGTTGTCCAATTTTGGACAATGGTTAAGAAATACCATTTGAATTCTAAGGATAATGAGAAAGATAATTAGATATGAAGTATTTATTGAACATGGAGGAGACCTTACAAATATAAAGTTAACTTATTAGCTGCTACTAAAGATAGCCTTCAACTATCTAAGTAGAATTTTAAATATTGTATTTAATAAAGAATCAAACATACTAATTGAAGTTTCTAAATTGATTTCATCAATAAAAAATCAAATATTAACTTTTTATTTATAGATTTCATAGAATTATCATAATAATGGATGTGGCCAATTTTTAGATAAAAAATATATTATTGATCAAATGTTACAAAATAGCCATTTTTTAATAAACATAAGAAAACTTAAAGATAAATATTTTACATGGATTATAAAATCATAGTCATGAAAATATTAAAACAAAATATACTCTTGATCTATATTTTTATAACTTCAAAACTATATATTAAAAGTGCAACTTTTTAAATCAGCTACTAAGTGAGGCTATGGTTTTGCCTCTATATTGCTGCAGTCAAGCTGAGTGCTTTTTGTAAGCAATGCACTTCAAGTAAATCAATTCCTTTGTGTTTGTGCCACTTTTCACTCCTTTTTTTGCTTCTAGTCTTGTATTGTAGTAGCTTGTTGTTGAGCCTTGAGACAATTTTGACAAATAATATGTATAATTTATAATGTTCTTGTCATAGGCTATGTCCAGCCTACACACAATTTACTAACTCTTTGAGATTAATAGCTCTCTCATGCATTTGAAAAATGTTACAAAATAATTTGTAACAATTCTATGTGCCAAAATTCTTGATAGATCCACACAATGGGATGCCACACTCAATGGAATGTAATGCTTCCTCCCCATAATGGGACCTCTCTCAAATAACCAAGCAAGATTCTTCCTCACAAGCTTGCTAATGGATAGGAACCAATGCTATTTTATGATGATATTCATGCCAAGTGAGAGAGTTTTAGCAAACAATATGTTAACTGCTTAACTCACTCAACATACATGGAAAACATATTATTGCACTATCATGAAGGATCCTATTCAAATGGAGGATTATCCTAGCTTTGACTATCATGGTAGCAACAACTAATACCATAGAATAATTGAATGATGGTTTTTCTGAGGAACTTCTAGGGAATTGGATTAAGGGAATTGTGCAAAACTCTATAAATAAACCAAGGTAATTATATCATCCCTGATTCTAGATGCATATACCACCACTAGTTGCCATGCACATCAAATCTCCACTCCATAGGCCAAATTTTAATATTTATGTGGAATGCATAGATATATTTGAACATCAGGTTTGATGGAATAAGTGGCCAGTTTGTTGCCATTGATGGAGAATGAAATTTAGTGAGAGAATGTTGACATTCATTAACTATTAATCTTGACTAGATGAGGGTTTTTGCTAACTATTTAATGAGGTATAAACCAAGAATGGTAGTTTGAATAACCATCCACAAGTTAGAGGATCTATATTCCATTAAATCTATATAGGAAAGGTTTTTGTTTATCATTTTGGAAATATAAGACTACTTGTGGAGTGTGAACTATCTTTAATTAGTTTTGGAATGAAGGGTCAACCATTAGCACGAAAATTTGAATCAACTAGCTCTAGATTTGAATGTGGGCACACAGTCTTCCTGTTGTGAATTTTGACATATTTTCAATTCCACTACCATTAGCTAATGTTGTGTTTGTGCTTTATTGAATATTTAGCTCCTAGGTTTCCTTTTTGAGCTTCTATGGTAATCTCTTTGTTTCTAAATTTATATTTTTTATATGGACTCTATTTTTCACTTGTACACCTAACAATCCTCAAATGAAGTGCTTAAGAATTGTTCTTTTCTATACTATGAAATATCAAATGAGAGTACATAAAATTTTCTTGTAGCATAAATTGTCACCCATAACAATTTCACACAATTTTTTTCTCCCCCTTAAGTACATGGACCTAATTGAACACCTAGTTTCTTAAATTATGCATTTTGTAGCACATTTTAATATTTATCGACAAATTGTATGTACAAAACAAATGCATTTATTTAATATTTTTTCCTAGGCAACCTATTCCCCCTATTTTGGCTCCAAATTAAAATATGTTGGTGGACATTTTATCATTTGAATTTCAAATGTCTAGAGTCAGTAGTCTGGAATTAATATTTGAGAAATTAGAATAATTGCATATAAATACATAGTTATTGCATCATTTGAAGGAAATCTAGCAATTATTGGAAAAAATGGTGAACAAGAGCATTATTGAGCAAGTCAAGTATATCATTTTAGAGATTTATTATAGAAATTCAAGATCCAAGAATCATGTCAAAGTGTATGTGAGTTTGTTCATGTTCATGTTAGCATATTTTTTTCTAAAGACTAACCCTTAAAGGTCTCCAAGCAAATCAAGCCAACAACAATCAATTCAACAATAATCAAGCCATGAGGAAAATTGTATGACTTTAGTCCTTCAAGGAATCCATTAAATTGGATTGGTGAATTATAGATAATTTTTTATTTATCATTCTTAGATAATTTATTTTCCATATCATTGACATTGTGATTGTAAAAGTGGTAAAAATAACATGAGGTTTGACTAAGGAAAGCCTCTAAATGGATGAACCTTCTCTCTCTATTCCTATGTACAAGTTTCAAATTTGAAGAAAAAGTGTTTTAGTTTGAAGGTCAATTATTCATTATTGCATTCAAACCCTACACCTTGAAAAAAAATAAAGAATCAATTATAGAATTATTTGACAATGTGACAAGAAGGAAACATAAGCTCTGATCTAACTCCTAAGGAGTATGAATTTTTTTTGAAGTTGGTCAACAAAGGCAATATTGCTAAAGGTGACTTTGTCATCCAAAGTGAGGCTCAAATTCACATCATATGTGCACATTATCTTGTTCTATCTATTTCATAGTCTAAATTTTTCTATGATATTTTATAGTTACTGTATTTGTATCAAAACTAAAAATTCCATCATTAGCCTAGTCATAGCATTACATTTCATGACTAAATTCATTCTAGATTTGGTCAAGGGAAAGTTGACTCACCTTTTAGGTTGCAATTTATTCCTATACCTTGTCCAAATCCATCAAACCCTCACTACCTCAAATCCATATATGAAATATTTAGAAATGGTGTCAAACCCTAGAGTGCAATATCTAAGGTTTCCTTTTTCCTATGTTTCATTTTTGTGAGCCTGACATATTAAAATTATATACCTTTTGAAATTTGAGGTAAATTATCCTAGATCTAGGTTTAACATTAAACTATTTTGCAATGTTCATTTAGGCATTTATTTTTTCATCATAAAAGACATAAAAGTTCAAAAATTTGCGTGTAATATTGCATTATAGGTTGCAATAATGTTAATTTTAGTCATCTTAGGTTTGATTTACATTCAAACTGAATTTAGAATTCTACATTATGTCACTTAAATTTGAAATTATTCATTTCATTCATTCAAGCATCTTTCATATAGCTCAAAAAAGTGAAAATATTACATTGTTTTGTTTCAAAATTGTATCAAAATTATCATTTTAAGATTTTGGCATATTAGGGTCAATGGATTATTTCATTCTAAACCTAAAAATTACATTTACATTTGTTAGTCATTGCTTGAAAATATTGCAAATTGTTGCACACTTGCATTGTGATTACATAATCATAAAATTGAGCAAATTTTAGAAAAAGTATTCACTGTGAGACCTGTCTACACATAGACCTAAGATCCTTAAGTAGTATTTAACAAAAAACAAAACTTTGAAATTTGTGGAAATCTATGGTTGACATAGTTAGCCTAGGAAACTTAGTATAGCTATTTTTAGCTCAAATTTCTTGTAGACCCATGTTTTTGTCTTTACTATCTTCTTTTGTTGTTTAATTTTTTCTCGAGTGTTTTTCTATGTTTCTTGTGCAATTTAGTGATCATAGTGGGCACACCTAGATTTTTGAAACTTATATAAGCTTAACAACTCGGTGTCCTATTTCAAATACTTGATTAAGATGTAGTTGTAGACTTATAGAATCTCATGTTCTTGTTACATCCATTGTGGATCATAAGTCTTGCAACTCTTTCGCTTAAGGTATTGCCAATACCATGCCCATCTTGGACTCAATCCTTATTCTGAGCGTAATTATGATAAATTCATTAAAAAGTACCTTTATGAATGTTGATATTTTTTTCACCCAAGTTCTTGAAGACAAACAAAAATAATTAGAGAAATACTTAGAGGGATTGCAAGGCTATTGGCTGGTTTAATAGTTCCTAAGGGAATTTATTAATGATGCCCAACGATTACAGATTTTGTGTATAGTCTAGCTCAGCTTATGGATTCCAATATTCCTATGATGGCTAGTTGTACTCAAGATTTTGGGTACATTTAAATCCGAGGAAGAAGTCAAATCTTCCTCCCTAAAACTATTTCCTCCCTACATACACATTGCCAACTATAGTTTCAATGATAGAACAAACACATAGCATAACTCTAACCTTAGGGATTTCAAGTGGAAACCCTTGTAGTTTCATGATATCACATGTGATTCCTCAATAATAATCCCCTCTTATAAACTTCCAACATAGAGGCCCACCAAGAAATTACACAATCCCACCATATTCACCACATTCTCAACACATGTCAAGCAATGATTTTGTCATAAATTAACTATTGCAAAATATAACATCATTGTAACAAAAATTATCAAAATTAAACTAAAAGAAAAATGGAAAACCATCGCAATATGTCAAAAGGAGCCCACTGTAATTTGAAATATTTAAAAAACCCATGCCACAAAATATTGAGATGCCTAGATTTGACAAGTGCAATGGTAAAGGAGATCCTAATAGTCATATATCTACTCTTACGATATTGTGTAGTGATTTCATCTTCGAGGGTAAGCTCCTAGCTAAAATATTTCCTAGGTCATAGAAAGACATGGCCTTGGAATGGTTTTTCTCCTTGCTAAATAACTTGATACATTCATTCAAAAACTTATTTATGCATTCATCCAACACTTTCAAGAAAACATTGGTCTTGTAATTATATTAACTAATTTAGTGAGGTGTAAACAAGTAAAATATTAAAAATTAATAAAATTCATAGGGTGATATCAATTAATTTACTCAGAAATAAACTATGCTTTTCCTAATTGAACTTGGTAGCAATGAGGAGCCCCCAAACCCTAGATCTAACAAAGAATTCCCTTGTGGCAATGGCTTTAGATTCTAGAAATGACAAAGGCAATGTATATGATGGTGATGGTGTATTTATTGAAGAAGAAGGTGAGGATGGAAACATTTCAATAGATTTTGTTGCTCTAGTTGAATCTCTTGGATTTGTTGGTGGTGAATCTATTTCTATCAGTGATTTGGATTTTGTGTTTAAGGGTTCTTTCAAGATTTTTGGGTACATAAATATGATGATGAGCTCCTCCTTGAAATTCTCTTGGAGGCCCAATTGGTAGACAAGCTACATGTTGATCCTCTCTTTTGTGGTGGGGAACAAGAATATGTTGGATCATAAGGAGGATTTGTTCCTTCTCCATAGGGGCTCAGTTGGCAATGGTTTTGTCAAGTTAGTTTTTGATGGGTTTTCTCTTAAGAGGGGATTTCCACTACCCCCTCGCAAGAACCCCCCCTCTTCCTCTAGATTTTATTGAACCACTTTTTCTTCCTTCCCATACCAAATTTTTTTTGATAGAAGTGTTTGAGTCTTCCCTCTTGGGTAGGTGCAGGATCATCATGGAAAAAATAGGCCTTTAAGTGGCAAAAAATTAAGAAAAATTAGAGGTAGGAAACTTGATGTTAACATTTGAATAAGTTATCTATATTATTTAAAAAATATGTAAGAATAGAATCTATAGAAAATTGAATTTAGTTTCTAAACTACTAGGTTTGATTAAGAAAAACAAAATCTATTTGGTGAAAATTTGAAATTTCAATGCAGTGGTACTTAAATTTTAGGGAAAAAATAAGAAGTAGGTGTTTGTCTGACCACCCTAACCACAATAAAATGATAATATTTTTTTATAAGATTTTAGATATAAGTAGAGGACTCATGCCCCAATGCGATGCATACTTTTTTGTAATTTTTTTCCAAGTAAATAATTAATTATGATTTTTTATTACAATTTTTTTAAAAATATAAAAACTTGTATGTCTGACCACCTTAACTTGGTAAAAAATTCATGAAAATTCAATTTTTCTTTTTTTAATCCTATATTATGGAAGCATAGAATGTGACACATGTTTTGGATTCAAAAAATGTGATACCGTTTGAAAGCTATAGATGTTTTTTAATTAGCCTATCAATCAGGACTTTAGTCATAATTTGAATAGAAAATGAATAATAATTACTCAGTAAATTCAAAGTAAATCATAATTTAGATTGGTCAAAAGCTGAGAATCTCCTTTAAAAACCCTTTTCGTTCAATCAATTTTGGGTAAAATAATAGTCGCTAGCCACATACCCATCATATTGCCACTTTTTGGCCCATCATGATCCTACACATACCCTCTCTCTTTAGGGGGGATTTTCCCTTGGTTCTCCCTATTGTGGGTTGCATCAGGATCATGTTGAGGGGATTCCCCATTTTATATGGAACCTCGGTATCCTCCTCCATGTGGAAGTTTTTTTCTTGGTGGGGTTTCTTCTAAGGTCTCTTCTAGCTAGGATGTGATCAAAGTTGTTGGGGCTCCTCCTACTCCTCTCACTATTCCTAATATGTGGATTGGTATAACTTTGGTTGGTTTGGAAGTTTCCCTTATTGGTAGATTTTATGACTTTATACTAAGTAATTTTATTATTCAAAAGTGGGCTTTAGAGCATTGGTTTGTTCTTGATCTTTGCATAATGGCCTTGATGAATGGGTTCTTTCTTTTCTCCTTTCATTCCTTGGAGGAGTGCACTTGTATTTTTCAAGAAGGCCCTTGGTTTTTCAACAAGGACTTTCTTCACCTTCAAATTTGGTATGTTGTCTTTGACATTACTAAGCTCAATTTATAGCCTATTTGGGTGTCTCTCTGAACTCCCTTTGGAATTTTGGGATGAAAATATTCTTAAAGATATTGCTAATTTTGTTGGTCATTTTATTACCTTAGATAAGGTTACTAAAAATTGACGCAACTTTTTTTTTGCAAGGTTTTATGTCTTGGTTGAGTTTGGCTTTGTGTTACCCAAAAGTGTGAATGTTTGTACCAATCTTGGGACTTGGGTGTAAGATATTCATTAAGAAATTACTTACCTAAATCCTAAGATGTTGGGCCAGCTTCACAATACCACATTGAATATGCAAAATGGGGAAACTCTTGTTCAATCTACTACAACTTTGGCCTCTATTGGCATTGTTGGTAAAGGTATATAAGGAATAGAAAGGAAGATAGATGTTGGGATGGGTAGTCCTTGTATGGTGTTTCATCATATGATTATTGGTAAAGAGAAGTCCTTTGTTGAGATCTTCAGTTTGGATGATTTTTCTCCCAAGTTTAAGAGAAATTTTATAGATGTGATTGGAAGCTTTCATGTTTATTAACATCTTGAATCTCACCCAACTCTATGGCCTTGGTTGAACTTTGGATTCAAATCTCCTTGATTAGTTGTTGTTGGTTTCAAATGGGTCCTTTCAAAAAATTCTCACAGTTCTTTGATCTAATCAAAAGCTTTGCTATTCTCATTTTTTTTGTCTCACCTGTGGTGAGATTTATTTACTTTTTCCTTTGTGACTATTCAATAATGGGTACAATCCCTTCCCAAATTCACCTTAATCAAAAGTATGATCATCATAATATTGATGTTCAAATAATGTTCATTCAAAATTTGCAATATTGAGTTAGGGATTGTACCATAGAAAAATAGATCATTGACATTTTCATGGTCTTTTAGGTCTTTCTCTCATGATGCTTGACCTATTTTGGTTTGATTTAATGTTGCAATGTAACTTTTGCATTCACATTAAGTCCTAAAAATTCAAATAATGATGTCTTGTGAAGGTGTTGTGAAGTGTTGTAAGACATTTCTACACTTTTCTAGACTCTTTTCATTACTATTCACCTAAAAATCACCTTTTCATCCCTTATCAAGCCCTATTTTGAAGTGTTGTAAAGTCTTGTAACAAGATTTCATGCTTTTCTATGTTGGATTTCACTATTAACACATTTCTTATGCTTTATTTGACCCCTTTATGCCCTTATAATGCTTAATTAAGTATACAATGTAAACATGACAAATAACATTAAATGTTACTTAATTCTTGACACCGACTTTCAAGTCCAAGGTGGGACCCATTTGCTATGGGTGGAAAATGAGTACCTCTTGGCTCAAAATTCAAAATATTTCAAATTTTCTTTTCATTTTTTATTCAAAATTACCTTATGTTAGCCTGTGATGAGGTATCATTGGGTTACTAAGGCACAACTGTGTATAAATAAGTGTTTATCTCCTCATTTTACATCTTCTACAATCATTCAATCAAGTTCACTTGCAGTCATCAAGCACCTTTCATCATTCAATCAAGCATCAATCAAACATCTTGGAGCATCCATTTCAAGACATATCTTCATATTTCTTCAACAAGTTTGTGGTGAGTTTAGGACATTTGCATGTTTTTTATTCATCTTTCCTTGTTCATTCCATTCCATTTCTTCATTAAGGGTTTGATTACCAAAGTGGGATTTGACCAAGGAAAATCCATATAACCTAACCCTTAACCATTTTCCCCCTTTTGCATGTGTGTTTGTGGACTTTTGCATGCAAATTTGTCAAGAAATTAGGTGTTGAAAGGGTTGTCAAAAAGTCAACAAACTAGTTCAAGTCAACTATAACCTATTTCAAGCTTGGAGACAAACTATAGTTTGTTTTCTATAGATTTGACTCCGTCAACCTGATAAGAAGACAAGTCCAAATCTGGCGCTATAGAATTGGCTCACTAATGATTTTCACTGATTTCTACTTGCATTTTGGACACTCCATATTCTTCATTCTTTGCCTAGGTGCACTCTGATTCAACCCTTTCAATTATGTTTTTCATTCATTTATGTTTTAGCTCATGCTTGCATATCACATTGTATTTTCAAACATTACTTGTTTCTTAGATTTTGTATTCATAATCAGTCAATTAGTTTATTTAGTTTCATTTAGATCATCTCATTTAGTCTTAATAACATTATACATTTCCTAATTTGAGTGAACCACATAGATTTTGGTGGTGTTTATCTCTCTCCTTTTAGGTGAAAGATCTTAAGAGTGTAAGAGTAGCCTTTAAACCTCATGCCCAAAAATCTATGGTTCATTTTGGTGAACCTGAATATTGAGCATTCTTTCTTTCTAATTTTATTTTTGTCTTGCATTCTAGGTTGCATTTGCATCAACATTCAATTAGGTTATTGTTTTGTTTTTGCATCCTAGGGTTTCTCAAATTGCATTATTGAAAGATTCATTTAGACTTCATTTTTGCATATCATATCATTGAAAAATTGAAAAATTGCATTTGCATCCTTAGTTTGTGAATCGTAGATTTTTGGGTAGGGCTTATAGGCTACTCTTGTGCTCTTAGGATGTGTCACCTAAAAGGAGAAAGATAAACCCCACTCAAAAGATCTAGTTAGGTTCACTCAAATTATGCAATGCATGATGTGATTTAGACTAAATGAAATGGACTAAGTGTAGTTAGATGACCTATTTGACCAATTATGTATGCAAAACCTAAGATTTATGCAGTGTTTGAAAACATAGTGTTGTTTGCAAAAAGCTTAAAAGAATGAACAAAAATGATAATTAAACAAAACAAAAAGTTGTTTTTCAAAATGTGTACACTTGAGAAGCTAAAGAAGATGGAAAAATAATCTAGGAATTTGACAAGACCATATTTTGGGCTGACTGGGACTCATTTGCCACCTTGGGTGAATCAGTCCCAAATTAAGGTTTTTCTGCACAAAGGTTGTTTTCTGTCAACTGGCTGTCTAGATCTGCATCTAACTAAAAATGGAATCTTAGGAGGGACTCATTCACCATGCATGGAAAATTAGTCCACTTTCAAATTTTCATGATTTCAAATGTCTGTTTTGCACCTTGACACCTGTATAGCAATTTCTAATGGAAACCTGAATCAGGATCTCAGAAAATTCTTTTGAAATAGCCTAAAATTGTGTGTAATGGGGTGTTTTCCTTGGTCAAACCCCTAATTGGGTAATTAAATCTTGAAGGAATAAAAATCTTCATAAAACCCTAGCCTTAATTGTGTTAAAGACTAGGAAAATATGAAGTATGTGAAAAACCCTATTCTATTGTGCAAGGATAAGAAATGCAAATGTGATTTAAATGATGCAAGATATCAACCCTAGAAATATTAAAACACATCAAAAATAGATATGAAATAACATGCAAATGAAATGTAAATGAAATGCAAACCTTAATCTGAAGATAGAGTGAAAATGGAAGATGAAATCACTTTGAAACGAAGTCTTTAGGTGTGATTTGATGGCTAGTTGCATCTCCTCAACCTAGATTTCTCCATGATTCACCATATGAATCCGTATTCAACCCTTTACAATGTTGAATCTTGACCTAAAGAGTGAGCTTTAAGACCTACAAAACCCTAGTTTGTTGCCCTAAAACTTCAAATTTTACTAATGAAACTTGTTGTAGAAGATTTGAATTTAGAAATTATTTTGTGAAATAACTAAAAGATGTGTAAAATGACTTAAAATGAGTATTTATAGGAAAAAACACCTAATTTTCGTATTATTTAGACCTAAGAGGCTGACATTCACCAAAAAATTAAGTTGAATTAATTAAATTCCCACTCAAAATTGAATTTTTCCTCAAAAAGGGACTCATTCGCCACCCTTGGCAAATGGGTCCCACCAGAGGGGACTCATTCATCCAAGGTGGTGAATGGGTCCCACTACTAATTTTTGAAGGTGGGTTTTTGAGATATGAGAGAATTAAGTGTTGTTTGTTAGGTTTTAGGTGATTTCTTAGGTGAAACAAGCCTCTAGAAAAAAATAAGGGGTCTTAGTGGCCTATAAATGTTGTTTTGAAGGATAAATTATCCAAAGAGACTCAAAATTCAGTCCAATTAGACGTGAAATAATTTCTTTTGTCAAGAGGGTCCAATTTTCTATGTCATAGTTTAAATCTCAAAAGCATTACTCACTTTAAATTTTCTAAAAAACACAAAAAATATATCATACTTGGACTCATTCACCACCTGGGGCGAATTAGTCCACCTGCACATTTTAGATAGCAATTTCAGGCATTTTCTAGGAATTTACTGTATTTCTATCCTTTATTATTATTTATCTATTTTAGTTTGCAGAATTTTTGTTATTTACATTTTGCACTCCTAGATTGCATTGCATTTACATTCACTCCATCCTTTGTGGTACTTGTATGAGTGTTTGGTGCCCCATTGATAATAAATTAGTGAGATGAAGTTCTAGACTCATGGCTTCTTGTGATAGCACTTTCATTGTGGACCTTGGGATCTCAAGAGCTCCTACTCCTAGTGTAGACACTAAAAATTGACCTAGACCTGCAAGCTCTGTTTTTCACCACATTAATCCTTAGCATAATTAAAATATTTAATTATGTCATTTGCTCAATTTTCATCTATTAATTAAATAATTTTTAATTATTTAATTAATTCATGTCTCTTTATTCTTCCTGATTATTTAAACAAATAAATTTTATTTATTTATTTATTTAAATGCGTCGCTAATTATCTAATGTCCCCTTATAATTAAATAAACCTCCTAATTTATTTAATTATTTCTATTCATTAATTCTTCTAAATTATTTAAATAAATAAATCTATTGTTTATTTGTTTAAATACATCAATAATTTACATATTCCTCTTCTAATTAAATAAATTCTTTAATTTATTTAATTATGGCCACATGTCACTTTCCTCATTTTAAATAAAAAATGATTACTTATTTAAAATAATTAAAATTTCTTATTTTAGTAGAAAATGGGCATTTATTGCCTATTGTCATTTGATTCTCCACTTTTGAATTAAAATGATTTTTAATTCAAAAGATGCCATTTTCCATGCAAAATTCAAATGATTGTTTACCAATTTGATTCTCCAGCCTTTTTGTAGCCATCTTGTCCTTATCTTAACTTTCAATCTAGTCCATTTGTTTTCCTTTCAATCTTGTCCATTCATTCAAAATTACCCTTTCTTATTAAATGGCAAGTTTGATTTCATTTTTTTCTCTCTCAAGCATTCATGTGAATTTTTTGGCTCTCATTTTGTTGTCATCTTCTCTCATACTCTGCATACTTTTGAGTCATTTAAATAGCCATCAATATAGAAAATCCTTCAAAACTTGCATAGGACATGACATTTTCATAGGTTGCTTAAAGAATCTAAGGGAAAACTTCAGTTTGCAGCAAGCTAGAAGGTATAATGGAGGTTAGCCATGGAGATTGAAGGTTTATGGTAAAAGATTTTCATTTATTTTTTATTTTTTCTCCTTTGCACTCCATTATTTCTTTGGATTTTGGATTACAACTTCTAATCTATTAACTATAAAATTTCTAGAGATACATTTGGTGAACTCGACATCTTTCAGTACATTTTTTTTGTTTTTGTATGACTTTTTGTCTCTATTTTGTAGCTATAGGTTTATAAACATAGCATTTGAATCATCCTACATTAGATTCACTGTGTCGCGATGCACTCGATAAAACAAATGATGCATTTAAACCATCATACCACATTTGTGACCTCTTGTGACACATAAGACATAATCGTGATGCATTTGGAGGTTTTATGATGCATTTGAATTATTCTACGCATTTGTTTGCAAGATAACACATTCGGTTGGTAAACTCTAACATAAATTATTGTGATGCATTCGCTCTATCATAATGCATTTTCCTATTCAATTTTTTTATTCGGATGATCTTTTCAAGATTTCTACATTTTTACTATTTTAGTGTATTGCTACTTTTTTGCATCCTCTAGAATAGGATTTTCTGGTTGCTAATGTCTAGTTGCAGCATGTGGCATTAGGATTCTCATGTGTCGAAGGAATTTTATAAAAATACTAATGTGTTGATTTGCAACATTCATGGGTTGAAGACAATTATCCAAACTACTAATGTGTGGTTTTGCAACTACATTTGTCAAAGACTAATCTTTCAAATCATCTGTCTATGATTTTTAGTTTAGGAAGATTTCTATTGGTGCACTAAAATGAAAGTTTTTTTTCAAGTGTTTGATTATGGTTGAAAGTGGTAGGTGATTATGCTCTCACCTTGTGAAAACTTGGTGATCATAAAGCCAAACCCACTTTATTTGTTGTAACCTTCACGACTTAATAATCGAAGTATCTTATCCCCTTGTGCTTTCAAGTGATCCTGGGTGTAAGAGAAATGATTATTATTTCTAGAAATGGGTCTTCCTTAAGGGAAAAAGTACTCACCTTAAGGGACAACCCGACTGGTAATAGGCTAAAGCCAAGCCACTTCCAGCCGGAATATAAAATGGGTGCTTGAGGAATGTTCAAGTACCATGAGTGCAGATGTGTCACACAGACAGAGTAGTACTCCCATAAACCTTGTTGAGTGTAACCTCTTCAGGATGGAGTGCCACCTAATCAGTGATTAATCTCTCACCCCATGTGTTCCCACTCGAATGGATGCCCTAACTAGACACCTATTGTTTTAGAAGCCAACCATTTTCAGCCATTGCTTGGTATAGTACAGGGTATAGTATCATGCCTGAAGATACTCAGTACTGACTCCCTTGAGTAGAGATATTAGTTCTTGGGAAGTGACTACCCAAGAATCTAAAGGTGGTGTGCTTGTAGAAGTGAGTGTCATGGAGGGGAGCCAGTGCCACCAAACTTCTAAGCTATCTGCTCTCGAGAAGGAGAGGTGTTCAACACCAATCCAGGGTATATCGGTGGGCTATACTAAGTATATAAACCCTTGGCCTATTAGGATCGTGCTTTTCTTACGTACGTTTTCTTACACTAAAAAATTGTGCTTGGCAAGTGCTTTCTATATTTTCAAACACTATTCACCACATTCACAAATTTGGACAAAAACATTTGACCTTTGACAAATAATATTTTTTCCTCAATACATCAGAAAACTCACTTTTTACAACCTATGACGCAATTTTTATACTGCATCTGCTATCCTAAAATGCATTTGAAAATTTCTGAGATGCAATCACTCTATTAAACCGCATCTAATGAAATAAACATCGCATATGATTGTGTCGTAACACATCTAAACTTTACAGCATCACATTTTTCAAATTCTGTAACATTTATTAATTTTAGAACCACATTCACATAAACTAAAATGCATTTACAATAATATGATGCATTTGATGACTCAAATGGCACATTTTCCTGACAGAAACAAAACCCTGATACAAAGCCAAATCTGAGTGTAAACACTTTTAGCCTGCTATCAAACACTTTTCTTTTCCAAGAGGTCTCCATCAGAAACCAACTTTCAAATTGCTCAAAATATTTATCTTTCATCAATTAGTTTGCACTCTTGACCTTAGGCTTAGACCTTTAAATTTTTAATTTCATCCCTTAGGTTTCATAATCATGTTTTCAGCATTAGTTTGACCCTATATTTTCATTTTTACATACTTTGGGTTGGGGCCAACTTTATCACAATTTATGAAATCTTGGACTTCATCATTATTCCTATCTTCAATCATTGCCACCTTTTGTGAGGATTTCCAACTCAATAGTCTAGTTAGGAAAACTCACTAGTCATCTTGACCTTGTCACTTTGTCATTTTCAAGAAGTCCTTTGGTAACTAAAATTGAAAAAAAAGATTAAGCTTAGAGTGCTTAGGTACTCTTGTCTCCAAATTGCATTCATTTTAGTTCCTACCTTGTATACTTTATTTCTACAAAAAATCCAAAAATATCGTTCATCCTAGTTGTCATTTTGAACCTAGACCTTGCATTAGTTCCCTCATTAGTTCTCATTTTTCACTTTTCCATTTTCTTAATTGACATTATATTTATCTCTTGGCATCGTCAACCTTTATCACACAAAAAGACAAAAACATAGATTAGTGTCATACTTGCATTGTCATCATCTTCATTTGAGCATTTACTTGATGGTGGAAACAAGACTTCAAAGAAAGAAAAGACAAATGGAAAACTTTGGACAAGACTTTGACAAAAACACCAAAACCAACACCAATCCCAATGACTAGATTTATGACAACTCATTTGGCAATTTGAACATAAAATCATCCATGAGCATGTCAACTTCCTTTCAAAATCCACTTTTTGAAAAATTCATACAGAGAGACCAAAATGGACAAGTACTAGCTGAGAGAAGATGCTACCACTCAAAACCATGACATAGCTTCATTTGTAGAAGAATTGGTCTTGAATGATCCTGATCGACACTTCCATGGGCCAAACCCCAACATGTCATATAGACAATTCCTCCAACATGGACAAGGAACTTAAATGACACAACCAATGCATACCTTTGGAAATCAAATGGGTTAGGGATTTTAGATGCCTCAAATATAGACACACATGCTTGGGTCACATATACCTGAATATTTTTCACAAATTCATACTCACCAGCAAATTCCCACTCAAAATTGGAAATACCAACAAGTACCTAATTAGCACATACCTTACATCTTGCAACAATATGTGTCACAATCAAATCCAAAATTTTAGGTGACCAATGATCATGTGTCTTGCTAGCTAAAGTGGATAACCTTCACAAACAGATGGAAAATTTGTAAACATCTAACAAAAGGACACCAATTTCCTATGACTTATGTCCTTATTCTTTTGACATGACTTTGTACATGCCACCATTTCTACCTAGTTATGTCACACCCAATTTCACCAAATACAAGGGAAAAAAAATCCACTTGAACATCTTCACAAATTCACCACAATTTGTGTCAATACTAAACATGAACACACATAACTAATGTGATTATTTCCTAAAAGTCTCACTGGCCCAGTGCTAGAATGGTTCTACACATTACAACCTAGAATTCAATCATGGAAGGAACTTGCCAAAAAAATTATGCAAAATTATACATACAACATTGACATAGACACTTCCATCACCAACCTATGCCAACTCACGCAAGAAGAGGTGGGTCATAATTTCATACCATTTTTCCAAAGATGGAGAGCCTTGGTAAGTCATTGTCATATAGATATTCTAAAAAAAGAGAAAGTGGATATGTTCGTACAAACACTTCTAGGCCCACTAAAAAATGGCTTACATGTCCATTGTTGTGCAAATTTTGTGAACCTAGTTGAACAAGCCCTCATAGCTGAAGGAGAACTGAATATGGTCCTAAAAACAAAAATGCAAACCATCCTCTTGCTGGCAAAAACAAATACTAGGTTAAGAACAAACATGTTACCAATGATGGTGTAGTCAATGCTAAGGCTATCAACGCTATGGGTCCTATGATTACTATAAAAGGGACACAACCACAAAACACACAGATGATGACACAAACCTATGCTGCTAATGTTGTTTAGACAAATCAAAATAATCAAGGAAATCAAAAAAATCAAATTCAAAGGCAGCCTAGACAACCCAAACAATTCCCTATAGGATGTACATACACTCCCTTGGGTGAGCCTATTGAATAAGTTCTCAAGAAATGCCTTCAAAATGTTTTCATCACACTTGAGGACCCCAAAACATACGACCCTAGGTAGTTTAAACCATCTTGATGGGATGATAACACATTTTGTGACTATCACTGAATAAAAGGACATAAAACCTCTTCCTATAGAAAATTGAAAAATATGGTGCAAGACCTTATTGAAAAGTGTATCATTGAATTCGTTGGACCATAATTTTCTTCTAATGTAGATCATACAATACATAAGAACCCACTACAAGATCATGGTTCTGGAAACCCTTCTATGTCAAATACAAATAACAATAGTTGAGCCAACTATTCCCATATTGGATATGACTATTTTGGAGGACCTATTGTACATCACATTAGAACAACTGATGAACATGTTTGTATAGTCACCATTAGAAAGGACCATGAATGCAATGCCACCACCCACAAAAGAAAGGTCACCATAGTCAGCCCTCCTCCCCCTAGACAACCAAAGGTAACAATAGTTGGCCCATCCACTTCACAGTTGCAATTGTGTCCACAAAACAAGCAGTCCCAACCTAAAGGAAACCTTAATCTTATTGACCAGCTTTGAAAAATACTAACACAAATATCTATCCTTGAGTTGTTACGCATCTTGCCTTCCCATAAGGCCATCCTAGATAAAACATTGCAAGAATCTTGTGTTCCCCAAGATGTTTATGTTAGCCAATTCGAAGCCATGGTAGGATATCTCATGACTCCCCACCATATCACCTTTTCTGACCAAGACTATTCATCATTCAAATCCAACCATAATGATGCCCTTCATATCAAATTTTTTGTTCATAAACATAAGGTCAAACAAGTCTTAGTAGATGGTTGAGTAGGACTAAATATATGTTCCTTAAAATTGGTCAAGGCACTAGGATTTTCTAGTGCTTGCATAGATGCCACAAGAAGCATTGTTATCAAGGAATATGATGATGAAGACATTCCTCTCAGAGCATAATTACACTCCCAATTCAAATTGGGCTAGTCATTGTCAACACCACTTGTCAAGTTCTGGATTTGGACCTTCCATACAACATTTTACTCAGTTGACCTTGGATCCATGCACTGAAAGTCGTCCCCTCCATGTATTGCCAGTGTTTGAAGTTTCCTTTTGAAGTAACTAAGATTACTATCACTATTACAAAAAAAAATATATGACTAAATAAACTACTAAAAATTTCATATAAATGACTAATTTTGGTCACATGCCCATTAGTAGTTTATTTCCGGTCATTTATAATGCAACCAAATTTATGACTAAACTATTTTAGTCATTTATCTAGTTATTGATTTGGTCATTGATTTGGTCATTGATTTAGTCGTTAATTTAGTCATTGATTGTTGTTAATTGGTCATTTATTTAGTCATGGTAGTGATTTATTTAGTCATATATTTAGTCATTAATTTATTCATATATGTAGTCATTAATTTAATCATTGATTATTGTTAACTGGTCATTTATTTAGTCATGGTAGTCATTTATTTAGTCATATTAGTAATTTATTTAGTCATAGAAGTAATTTTATTTAGTCATGGTAGTCATTTATTTAGTCATGTTAATCATTTATTTAGTCATTTATGAACTAATGCTTTCAGATGTGTATGCAAACTCTTATGTTTGGAGAATGCTATTACAATAACTAGTCTATGAAATTGCAAACCAAGAGAAAATTTTGTTGTGATTGAATAATATAAAACTTTAAAGCTCTTATGTTATTAAAACTTCAACAAATTTGGGATTGAAACAACATCGGAAAATAATTCTCTATATATTCAAACTATATATAAAATATGTTACAAAGAACTCTATATATAGAGTTTCGAATACAAAATATTTTGTAGTATACAAATTGCTGATTTATTATACTTTTAAAATTGAAAAAAAACTAAAACTAAATGGTGTGAATGTATGTCTTTAGTGATGCCACTATTGCACATGAGATGGGAAATAAATGCATCTAGTAAGGCACTAGTTTTGCATTTTCTCCTTGCTCTGTACCTATCCACAATCAAAAAATAAACATATTACTAGGTAGCATAAACAACAAATATCTTAAAAGCATATACACATAAGCATTAGAGTAAGTCTAATAAATATATATGCATAGAATTAATGATATTACAAAAGAAATGCATTTGCAAAAGAATTAATATCAGAGTGATATCTTAAATATTACTAGTTTATCAGAGCAATATCTCCTTGCTATGTATTGTCCATAAACATATTACTAAATAACTGTAAACAATGAATATCTTAAATGTAAATACCCATAAGCATTAGAGTAAGTCTAATAAATAAAAATGCGTAGAATTAATGATATTGTAAAAGAAATGCATTTGCAAAAGAATAAATATTAAAGTAATATCTTAAATATATTACTAGATTATCAAAGTAAGTCTAATAAATAAAAAA
>VDFB02179234.1:64271078-64335359 GCA_007258455.2 Sequoia sempervirens
GAAATTTTATTTATTTATTTTTGTTATAGATTAAAATCTCCGTACGGGCATATTAAATTTTTTATTAAAATTCATAGTTTTTGTTCGCCGAACCGGCGTGTTTTAATTTATAAAAAAATTTATAAAAAAAAAATATTTAAAGGTATTTGGGGAGGGTTAAACCCCTCCCCCATTTTCCATATGGCTGGGCACAGCCACCATGGCTGGGCACAGCAGCCAGGGGCTGCTAGGTGCAGCCCTAGTGCGGCTGCGTCCTCCCCAATAGGGGAGGCCGTGGCTGGGCTGCGCGCCATTTTAAATAAATGCGATTTTTTTTTTTTAAATGTGATTTTTAATAAATGTGGTTTTAATAAATGTGATTTTTATTTTATGTATTTTTATAAAATATAAATTTTATTTTAATGTTTTTATTAATATATATCATATACATATATATGTATATGTATATGTATATATATATACACGTGAATATGGAAATATTTAAATATAGGAATAAATACAATTAATTATATTTTTATATAATTATATTTATTAAGTTTTAAAAAAAAAAAAATTGGTATTTTTCAAATTATATTGTATGAGAAAATTAACAATAGATTTTTATTTAAAAAAAATTGTAAAATCAAAAGAAAAAAAATATAGTATATACTGTAATGTGAATTTTAGAAAATCAAGAAATCAATGGAATGAAACAATTTCTTTTATTGTTTTAAGAAAAGATTTTTAATTAAGCTGATTTATTTCTTATTATTTTATTTTGACTAAATTTGAATGGATTTAATATATCCAAGCGATAGTTTATTATTGAGTTTTAATTTATTTTAAAATAGTAATTTTTCCTTTTTAATGGTCAATTTGGGAATGTTTTAAATGTATAGGTCTTCCAGAAGGATTTGTGTAGTAATGGGAGGGGTAGGGGGGGTGTTATTGTTCAAAGTATATCTTGAGTTGACTTGAGTTGTGAATGTGTAAAATATAGTGTTTTGATACCTGAATTTTCATGAAATTTTTAATGTCCGATATGGGTCAATTTCCTATATGTGATGTACTTTGTGCACCTTATAAACCCTAGTCAGGAAAACACAGTATATCCTTGTTATATTTAGGGGAGTGGCTATTTGTAAGGGCCGACACACAAAGTGGTGTCAGGGTAACTTACAAGTAGTTAGTAACTCAGTGATAACTAAATGACACAATAGTTAGAATAAAACACTTAACAAGATGCTTATGCCTCTCTTATGACTCTTGAGCTTCTTTAGTCATGAGTATAAGTAGAGAAGGCTTGGAATGGAAAATCAATGTCTTGTTCCTTTAAAAGACATTTGATTCCACAATAGTATGCAATAGGGGCCGGGTTTCGTAAGAGGTTACCAGGGTAACCCAAGGATTGAGGGCCAGAACCTAGGAAGAAACACCAGGGTAACCTTTGCATCGTTGTGATGACACTCCACCTAAAATAACAGTGAACTTTGTATTTGTGAAACATTCAATTGTCAAAATCTGGAAGCAATGTAACCAATAGATTGTTTGTACTAGTGTCTAGGGTTAGTAGATTAGGTCTAGGTAGCCTTATTACTATCTCCTAGCACGGGGGGTGGACCTACGGGTACCACATGGTTGGGTGGAACGTGCACCTTACTCCGTTGGGTCCCCAGTTTGTGATCATGGCATCGAGAGCTTCATGGATGGAGAGCTCGCACTTGGACCTTTTCTATACTTTCAACATTGTATTTTGTAAAATTTGTATTGTAAAAACATCCCTCAAATGTTATGAGGTGAATATCATTTGTAAAATGTAACTATTATTTAAACTACCTCATCAGATGGATGAGAATTGTAATATCATATCAAATGAAATGTATGGAACAAGATTGTAATTTATTATATCTTGAATGGAAATTTCAAAGTTATGCAATGTTTATCTTATGTTAATGTTATTAATATGTGCAATGCGAAATACTTTAGTCACTTATGGAAAACTCAAAGTAGTGAATCATTTAGTAACTTAATGAATGTATGCAATTAATTAACTTAATATTAATACTTTAAAAAAAATTATTACACCTTTTAACACATTTGCAACATTCTTAGGTTATTAAGACGGGGCATTACAATCTCCATTATAATTGGGTTTTCATTTCTATGCACACCATTTCCTCTACCATTTATTCTTCCCACCGTATTTACACAAGTCCTCTATAGCTATAGGCCAGATCCTCAGTCTTCCACCCCACGAAAAATCTTCAACAAGACTCCACAAACTCTAACGATGTCTCACAAAATGAATCTCACTCTGATACCAGTTTGGTGCAACCACAGTAGGAGGGTCCTCAAAGAGAATAGTCTAGGCTATGCAACAAGAGTTACACAACATAAGCCATAGGAAATATGGAGGAAAATGTAGATTCAAACATTCATATCATCGAAAAATTTAGTTACAATCAACCAATAATATTCGATTTCATAGATTAGGCTCACAGGCCTGATACAACATGCTCAAATTATAATATTCCTATATGCTCTTTAAAACAAGCTGAAATATTACATATCAAATCTAATATTCATCTACTCCTTACTTGCTTGCCTCCTAATGATTTTTTACAATGATTTATATCACATCCTAATATATAGAATCATCCATGTCGACCAAAGATTATTACAATCTCTGATGAAGGAAATGTGTGCACGAAATAGGCTAGTATTAAATTTGAATTTCTCCTCGGCAGGTGCATAGGATGAAGTGTGTTCCAATAATTAATGTCGGGGAATCCCCATGGAATAATTTAGAGCACACCTCAAGGATCTGCAAGTTACAAGAAGGATCCATAAGAGACAAAACTAGCCGTTAGGCTTGAAACTGATCTGATGCTTTGTTCTAGAAACTGTCACTTAATTTAGAAGTGATAACTTGCTAGAAAAAGATCCAATTTCTTAGAAATCTTGGAATAAGGGAAAACGAACATTTCCATGATGAAGAAATAGATCTAGTGAGCAACATATGATGAAATTTTGAATCTACAAACTTGAACTAAACAAGAACAAAATTGAATGAATTTTTTTTTGGTTGATGTAGGATTGCAAAGAACCAAGAATGCTCTTGGATCAGGATTAGATCTCAAATGAGCCCAGGTTGAAAGAGTCTTATAGATTAGTGAGTTAGATTAACTTCCTTTAGATTTTATCCACCAAATTGAGTTAATCGAACAACAACGAAAGGTCTAGCATGATAAACACATTAAGGAAAGAGAGTTCCATAATATGGATTGGGTGCTATTATGTGATTACCGATACAAATATCATCAGGGGAAACTAAGGACTCATTGGCTACGTCCATATGAAAATTTTGAGGTATTTTCAAATGGAGCAGTCCAACTCAAGCACTTGATGCTAACACTCAAACTCTATTAGTCAATGGACATTGATTACACATCTATCATAAACCAATTAACAGTTAGGAATTTACAAGGATGGTAGAAATACAAGGTGAAGTGCAATGCATTGGCTCTACTATGGTAGAGCCAATGTATTCTTCATATTCATAGTCACATAGTTTTAAATAAAATAAAACATAAAATAGAAATGTTTGTGTGTGCATGTGTCTGTCTTTGTAATTACTTTAGCACATTTCTTTTAATTTTTTCATCCTTTGGACTTGGCTAAATTCATTAAATTTTTTGCAAGAAATCATGTTTAATCTGATACAAATTTGGGTGGATCTTGTTGCGATACTCTAGAACTTATTGGCTTAGTTGTTTCAGTGCTCCGGAACTTGCATTCCTAACTGGTGCCATTCCTTGTTTTCTACTTCTATTCTGGTGCATCTTTCAATGATGCTTTAAAGAATCTAAGTCCAAAAGCCTTTCATCCTACTTCCTTCTTCTGGTGGCATCTTTCGGTGATGCTCTGAAAATTGTTTTGATGAATTCTTCCTACATCTTTTTGTGATGCTCTAGATTTTTGTTGTTTCTTCCTTCCGGCTGCATCTTTCAATGATGCTCCAAAAATTCTACTTTCTTTTTTCAATGAAATCTTTCAGTGATGCTCCAAAAAATTTGTTGTTGCTCTAGCTACATCTTTAAGCAATGCTCCACAAACTTCATTGCTACATTCAGACAACATCTTTCAACATTGCTCCATATTTTCTTCTTCATTTCAACTGCATCTCTTAGCAATGCTCCAAAATTTTCCCACTTCACTTTTTCAGCCCAGTCGCATCTTCTAGTGATGCTCCAAGTTTTTGTAAATTCTCTTCCTTTGCAAGTGCTTTGATATTTCTAATTTCATAAAAATTCCCAATATTAATTTTTTCCATTACCTCTAGAATCCACACTCTACATTACCATCCCCTATCATAATAAATTAAAATTATTGCAGCTATTTCTCTATCATAATAATTCCATCATTAATTAGTTGTCCCATCCTCATTCATAATAAATTCATTTACCACCACCACCATCCCATCTAATTATACTCATTACATTAGCAAAGGTAAGTGACTTTCCAATTGATGATGAGACGCAATATATGTACAACTTTTAATTTAAGTAGGGACTTATTTTGAATAAAGATAAATAAATTGGCATGAACCATCACCCTTTCCCAATTTGGTAAAATGTGTGGATTGAACATTTACTTGAAGTATGATAGTTTTTGCACTTTTTCCCATGCAAAGTAATAATGAAAGTACAACAAAGCCTAAATGCAACAATTAATTCATGTCCCATCAGCTATATCAAGTACAAGAAATTAAAAATTTACATTTTCTTCACTTTTCAATTCAATTTTGTTGAAATTTTTTTTGAGTGTCATGAAATTTTAGCAAAAACTAAGCAAATTCATAAGAAAAATACATATGGTGGGAGCTAAACGGAAATATGAACTAGCTTTGGTCGAAAAATTATTGACATTAAGCAATATTTCAACATTGTTCCAAGAAGTTGAGTTGTTGGAGTTCATCAAGAAATTTGAAGGACACAATGAGTAGTTAGTTAAAGAATTTACAGAGAATTTTTTAGATGGACAATTTGTAGTACGAGGAAAGTGATTCAAGGTAAATCCTAAGATCATTTCTCATCTATCTAGTCTTCAAAATGAGGGTATTAATTTATCAGAAACCACCAATATTTCTTATTAGAAAATGGTAGAGCTCTTTAGTAGGGCAGGGGAACCTCATCCTTTATTGAACATATGTACTAGAGGGAAAAACAAAGGATTTCATAGAATGTCCATCTTGGAGAAATGGAGAATAGAAATGTCTTGGATTATCAAATATTTCACTTGTGAAGGACAATGTATAGTAGTTGAGGTCCACCTTTCCACCTACTTACCCATTTGTGCCATGGAACTGGAAACCCTATACTTAGGGTTAATCTATCTTCATTCCTTTGTGATTATGTTATTAATATGATAGAAAAATTCAAAATTGGTTCAGGGCCCCTTAAACACCATGGCCTCGTCCACTTAATTTTCAAACATCATTTCCACAAGAAAATACAAAGAAAATGGAAAAAATTTCTTCAAAATTTTGAAACCAAGATCCCAAAAGGCACTTTGAAGAGGGTGAGTCATCTAGGTGGGAAACTCAAAATTTGGAAGAACCTTTCCTTGAGCCTTGAGATGCTTCTCAACCCCAGCATGCCAAAATAGCTTCTGACAACAAAGTGCCAAAAATTCCACTCAACATTTCAAAAACCGTAGACCATCAAGAAAATTTAGAAATAATAAATTTAGGAGACAAGGAAACTCCTCCTCATAAAAAGATAAAGAGGTCAAGACTAACATCGCCAACACCTACTCCTTTAAGGAGAAGTAAGTGATTGTCAGCTAAAATTCATGGTGCAAAAGCTCTAGTGATCAATTGAAAGCCCCTAAAAAGAAAAGACATGATCGACGACTACACAATATGGAAGCCCAATCATTAGAAACAAAGGTTCCTCCTGGTGAGGAAGAAAAAAAAGAAAGTGAAAAGACAACTAGTAAATTCCCTAAGTGTTGGTGTATGGATCCTAATTAGACTTGAAGGTTAAATTTTCCCCTCTTTTATCGGTGCAGTTTCCCCCCAATTATTTACCAGGGTTAAGGGGCAATGCCCCTTGCAGGGGTTTTGGGGTAGCACCCCCAAGTCAGGGGTTTGGGGATAGTGCCCCCAAGATGGGGCCAAGGGGAAATTCCCCTTGCGGGGTCCAAGGGTAGCACCCCTGGTGTGCTCCCGAAACCTCTCACCATTTAATTATTTTATAAAGGCATCAAGTTCTATTTTTTCTATTGGCCAACATAAAAATCCCTAGTTTTTGTAACCAACATAATTCTTGATAAAAGGCTAAGGATTTGGGTTCTGTTGTATTGTATTGTAGCATTTGTAGCGGTATTGAGTTATAGGGATTATAGGTTGTAATCGGTTCTATTTACTAGATAATAATATTGAACTCTTTGTTGGTGGACGTAGGCCAAGTTTGGGTGTTGAACCATGTTAAATATTGTCTCTTGCTATTATTATTTTTGTGTTTTTCATTTCTCTTTCAATCTTTATTTTCATGTAAATGATATTTTCTGCATATAATTCCTAACACTAAGGATGAGAGGGATGATATTCAAGTATAGTTAAAACAAGAAGAAAAAGGGGATCAATCATGACATTATTTGAGTGTTTAGGATGAACATGCAACACAACTATCTCCCCTAGCTACTAATGTTATTGATCAAAATCTGTTTGAGGTACATGATGAAGAGCATATGACTAGTGATGATGTAGAAATTCCTAATTTTTATTTTTCTACTGATACAGAGGTTGAAAAATTGAATCAGAAAGAAACATTATTTGAAGAGTTATAAGTAGAAATTATTCAATTGAAATGTCAATTGCAGAAAAATGAAGAAAAAATCAATCAGAAAAAAGAAGAAATAGATGTAGACACTACAGTTTTAAAGAAGAGAGATTAGGAAATTGCAAATTTTAAAATTCAAATAGAATAGAAAGATAAAACTATTGAAGAATTACAATTTCAAGTGTAGCAGTGGAATGAGGATGGTAGAAGGTATGTGACAAATTTTTCTAAAAAAGATAGACAAATCAAAAGTTTAACTAATAATTTTATGCACTTATTCATAGCTTTTGAAAAGGAAAGGAAAAACATAAATTTTATCTTAATGTGTCCTTAAGGAAAATTGTTGAGTTGGAGAAATATTTGTTGGAAATAAACGTTAAACCAACAATGGAGTCAAAGGAAATTCGGACTAAAGCAACCATAATGGAGTAGTGTCAAGTTCATATACCTCCATTATTGGTTACATGGATGGAGAGATGTTATTTTCTGAAATAGGTGGGGATAGAAAATGCTAGAATGAAAAAGGAAATGGTTTTATTAAAACAGTTGCATGACAGGCTTTATCAAGCCAAGACAGATGCCTGCGAAATTGGTGAATTATTATTACCCTACAAAAGGTCATCCAAATTGTATTCCATGTTTTTGAATGAGAAAATTTTGAGATGAAAATTATCAAGAATATCTTGCAACCTACCACATGATCAAGATGATAAGGAGTTTGTAAAAATATTTACAGAATTAATACCTACTCAATAGGATATATTTTCTAAATTCTTTGTCCATAATTTGTTTTTGGAAAGGCATAAAGATTTCTTTGTTAATTTCTTATCAGGAAGTTTATGTCCACCATGAAAAATAATATTCAATGGAAATATAGGACAAGGGAGTCTTTATAAATAGAAAAGACTACTGGGCTTCAAATGTGGTACCCTCATAGAAAACCTTCTACTTTTAAAGCTTAGTTCTGAAGCATTAAAATCAACGAAAGTATGGAAAGTAAGTATAATAATAATCTTTGGATCTATTTTGAGCATTTCAAAGTCCAAGGGATAGAATTAATAGGAAAATCATGGAATTCTTGTGAAGAGAGGTACACTCCACTTCCTATGCACCTTAAAAGAAGAGAGGTAATTTCCCCTACTAATATCAAGTGGTCTTACAACAAAGCAGATGCCTTGGTAGATATTTTGCAATAGCTTAAGACTGAATGGATAAGAATGAAGTATATGCTTCCATTAATTCTTTAGCCACCTCCTCTAAAGAGTTAGATTCCATGAGGGTTTCCTCAGAAATCTTGATGAATAGGACAAAGAAGCAGAAGATCTGTATGACCTCAGTGCTAGGTATGAAGAGTTCAAAAGGAACAGGCCAGAAATTGAAGGAAGAGGACACAACAAAGAGAAAGAGGACCTCCTCAAGCCTAAGAGGGGAGAGTGATGAGGTATAAATAACCTCATGAATATGATAAGCTAGATACCCCTCCCTATTTTTCCCAATTGCTTTTACCTTGCCAATTATTTACTTTTAGGATTAATAATTTTTTACTTTTTGTAAAAAGGTGTATAATATTTATTTCCTAAATCAATTGAAATAATCTAAATAGCACTACCATAATGGTATAGTTTTTAGTGTTGTACAATTCATTATGCATAGCCGAGTGGATTTTAAAGCAAACTTCAAAGTAGTTAAAGACAAGCGCTAGAAGTCTAGGCGTTAGAATTTCAGGAGTACATAGGGGATTGATTCTTTTAATATTTTTTGTTTAGAAAATTTATGGCTTCTCTCTAAGCCTTTTACATGCTTTATGTTATCGACCTTTGTTCGTTTGTTAGTTAAAATTTTGTTAGAAGGAATTTTCAATTGTGATCTTTCACCATCTAAAATCTAGGATTTTTTAAAGCAATTTTTTATATATGTAACAGCTAGAAACAATGAAACATCGATAATGTTATGATGTTATAATATGTTTTGAATCATGTCTCTGTGTTGCACTTTTTTTTAAATGAAAAAAATAAGCTTTTCCTATCCTATCCTGAGTTTCTAGTTCTATGCAATGGAATTTTTATGGATGAATTCATTTTGAAGATGTAGAAGTTTATGTGATTTGAGTTAGGCATTAAAACACCCAAGAGCTAGCCATTCAAGGGAATTTCATAGGATAGATAAGTATCTTTGCTTTCAATTCTATTACTTTTATTTTGTATATGTTAAATGTGAATAAATGTTGTTTACGCATGTCATCATTAGTTAATCTTGCAGGTTGTAGTCTAAGTTTACAATATTTATTTCTATTTATCAAAATTTCTAGAGCACTTACTCTAGTTAATAGCTATAGTTGTTCAGTTTGTTTCCTATTAATAGTTAACATTAGTTGATGGTTGTTGTCATTAAAATTTTATAGTTTTATTACAAGAATTTTATTCAAGATAATTCATATGCTTTCTAGTTTAATCATTTTATCCATTCTAGGTTAATAATTTCATGCTTAAAACAACTATATACTTTCTAGTTTAAATGACCTTTAGTTTAAGATTTGTTTCCAATTGTTTCAATATTGAAAAAATCTAGGAGAGTTAGTGAAGATGTTTCCTATTGCATACAACCCTTAAACACTACCTGATCTATATATTGGATGCTTTTTCAACTAAAGCAATAGGACCTCATGATAGCCTTTCATTCTTCTTTCTCCTCTTTAAAACACTTAGTTGGAATAAGCAACCTCCTTCTCTGAAAACTTTACACTTCATCTATCTCTCTTCTATCCTCCTAATACCATAGATTCTCCTCTCTACTCTTGTGGGATTCAACTGACCACAAACCAACCACCTCCACCAATTTCCTCCTGAAGCTTCCTCCATAGCTTCTACTTGCAAATATACATCTATTTAACACTCTAGATCCTCACAATAATTTTTCTTTTCTAACTCTTTTGTCATCTCACAATGGAAATGCTTTACAAATTCAACATTATAAAACTCATAAAAATAAAATTTTACCTTGATGAATTTTTCTTTCACAACATCTTCTTCTTCACTGTTGAATGCTACTATCTCTATTGTCGCATTGAATAAATTCTCTATCTATGCAATCTCTTCGTCAATAAATTCTTAGTCTTCATCAGGTTTCTCATTGAAAATTAGATCTTCATACATCACTACATACTTTTTTTTAATTCCAACATCCTCAATTGCTGCAATTTTTACTCTTTCACTTTCAGCTATAATACTTTCACCTTCTCTACTCATTTTCATCACTATCTCTATGTCCTCCAAAGGAATTAACTTTTCTACAACATAATTTTCCTCTTTGATTGTTGCACTTTCTCTTTTCTTCTCATCCTTTACTACAATCTCATAATCTCTTCACACTATTCTCAAAACATACTTCTGTAATATTTTCTCCATCTTCCTCACTTGCATACACAACTATGGAAAAATTGTTTCCTTTCTTCTTTGATATTTCATTAAACACTTTCCGCACACTCTCAATATCAAACCTCTCAAGTATAGACTGTGTCACATTCAATGATCGGTCTACACACCACAAACACTCTACCCCCCAGTTCTTGGTACAAACTACCACACATTCAACACTCTACCTACACACTTAGGAACTCCAATTCTGATACCAATGATGATGTAAGAAACCAACCCTCATTCACATACTCACAAAAATATGAAAATGTAACTCAAAATTTGTTTGAATCAACACCAAAAATATGCAAGTAAGGTCTCATGTTTTTGATTCAAAGACTCATGAATTGTTACAACAACAAAGCATACTTGAAGTACAATATTTTGCAACCATATAGCGCTGATGAAAACCATTACAAAACTTATGAAAATATTATTTAAAACAGAAAATAAAAATATAAAAAATTATCTCCAATTTATCTTCTTTCATAACATTCTAGCTCCTTCAACCTGCATTCATCATTAGAAATCACTGCTACAAATAAACCATGAAACCATGAGCCTTCTTGTTGCTGTAGTACACCTTTAAAGCTAAAAAAAGAATGTCTTCCTAGTTTCCTTCAACCTTCTTTAAGCTAAAGCTCTCAAGCTCCCTTCATATAGAATTCATTAGCGCATTATCTCTCCAAATATGGAGCTCAATACTCTTTTGTTTTCCATACACACAACTTTCATAGAAATCGATATTAACACATTTCAAACTTGGTAGAATATTCTTTGAATGAAGTAATTTCATACCTTTTGCACTCATATGTCCAAGTCTATTATGCCACAGTGGTTGATTCAGAATCCATAGCAATTGTTGATTTTCTTCCTGCTAAACTACAACAATTGTTCCTGAACATTGATTTTTATGTGCAATAGCTAAAGTACAAGGAACAATATGACTTGTACAAAGATATAAGGTGCCTACTTTCACACCTTTTTCTACCACTAAGGCACCTTTTGTAACCTTCCAATTTTTATCACTAAATGTAACAACACAACCTTCATCATCTAGTTGCCCTGCTGAAATTAAATTTATTTTCAACTTTGAACGCACCTTACCTCATGTAGTAGCTAATGATTCCCATTCTGCAACTTAATATTGATTATTCCCTTTCCAACAACTTGATAGGGTTCATTATCTCCCAAATAATCTATCCCAAAATCCTCTTAGACATAATAAAGAAAATAACTTATATGGGGCATAGCATAAAATGAAGCCCTTGAATCTAACACCCAAGAATCAACAACATTATGAAGGGAAATAATCAAAGAATCCTCATCAAATTTATTACTTACCAAATTTTCTTCTTTATTTCCTTCCTTTTTGTCTTCTTTATTTTTTCAAGACCAACAATCTTTCTTTAAATGACCCAACTTACCACAGTACCAGTAATCCTTATTGTCTCTCGATTAGGACCTTTTGTCCTTTTATTTTCCTCATGACTTCCCGTGAATTATAGAATTGTTTCCTCTCTCCTTTGTTCTGCCCCTGCTTTCTACATTCAAAACACTTCCTAATGTGGATGTTCCACCTGAGCTTTTCTTACGAATTTCCTCACTCAAAATAACATCAACAACATCATTAAACTAAGAACCATGACCAAGCTATTCTAGCTTTTAGGCAAAGAATATAGAATCAAAAGAGCCCTAACTTCTTCATCAAAGTTTACATTTACAAAATTAAATTGACTAGTAAATATATTAAACTCATTTAAATTATCAGCAATTGACCCACCTTCCATTTTCATATTAAATAAATGCTTCATGAGAAATACCTTATTCGAAGCATGAGGATTTTCATATAACTTCACCAAGGTTTCTGTCAACTCATGAGTTGTATTTTCTATTGTAATATTGAATGCCATTGATTGTGCTAGCCATACATGAATCGATCCTAGTGCCTTTTTGTCTAGAAGATTTCATTCCTCATCACTCATTGTTGCCAGTTTCTTGGTTTTTCCTCCAAACGGCCTCCATAAATCCTTCTGATAGTGAGAATCCTTTATTTTCATCTTCCATAACTGAGAGTTTTTCCCATTGAATTTATCTACCTTCAATTTACCCTTATCTTCCATTGGTCCCACTTAATCATGAGACTTTCCTACCTATGGCAATAATCAAAAACAACCTACTCTGATACCACTTGATAGGAATTGTATATAGAAAATATCGATTAAATGCAAATAAAGATTAAATAGAGGAATGAAAAAATAGAAATAGTAACAGTGAGAGACAATAATTAACGTGGTTCACCCAAACTTGGGCTACATCCACCAACAAAGATTCCAATATTATTATCCAGTAAATTGAACCGATTACAACCAGTAATCCTTGCAACTCAATATTGCTACAAATGCTACAATACAATGTCAACAGAAGCCCAAAACCTTAGTCTTTTATCAAGACTTATGTTGATTACAAAAATAGGGCTTTTTTATGTCATCCAATACAAAAAATAACACTTGACACCTTTATAAAATAATTAAAAATCATGAGAGGTTTCGAGGGCATTGCCCCTTGATGTTGCTCTATATCACGACAGGGGGTGTGCTAGGGGCACTACCATTGGACCCCACAAGGGGCGCTACCCCTTGACCCCATCTTGGGGGTGTTTCCCCCAAACCATAATGCAAGGGGCGTTTCCCATTGACCCCATTAAATAATTGGGGGGAGATCGCACCGATAAAAGTGGGGAAATTTTAACTTTTGTGTCTGATTAGGATCCATATACCAACATGGAAAGGGATGCTAAGTGGAGAATAAATGTTGTTTTTATGTTAATCTAAGAAGCATAATTGTAATCTATCATTGAAAACTAAATCATTAGTAAATAATTGTTACTTTTCTTGCATGGATAGAAGTTTGGGTTCTCATTGGATTTACCCTTACAAGTGGTTGTTTTCCTAATGGAGTGGCAAGTGCTTATAATAGAAATTTAGTAAAAATAATATAAAAATAGATCTGCACACTACGTGAGATAAGTTTGCATAATATATCTAATCAAATAGAATGAATAAAATATACTTAAGAAATCTTTAAACTACTTGTGGGAAATTTGACTAAACAAGATCAAATATAACAAAATCTAATAAATAAAGTTATATATCTGTATACTATTTGAGTTAAATCTGAATTCAAAACTATTAAAATATCTTAAATAAAATATAATTTAATATGTTTTCCTATTTTTATTTTATTTTTTAATAAGTTTGATAGTAAATATTTTATATCTATAATTAAAATAATATATTTAAAAAACTGTACACTATAGTATATATGTATACAATATAAAATCTAATTAATAATTTATAATTATAATAGTTTCATAAATGTATTTAATAGTTTTGTTAATTAAAGAATATAATATATAATACCTAAATGTATATTCAAGGTAAAGGATGCCATAATGATAAAACCTAAATGTGCTCATTATTAGGATATTGGTTGCACATAAATATTCATCTATATATAATATATTGTACAAAACCCTAAAAAAGTAGGCACAAATAAAATATTGTGTGGAGAATAGTGGAAAAGGTAGAACTTGGTAGGAGAATAACGTGGCTCCATCCATGCCCAAAGAAGAGGAGTAAGGAAGTTTTGTGTTGTAGACAATTTATAAGAGCTAGTGTAGAAGAGAAAAGGGATCACTATTAGAAGCCTTATTTTTAGGTTGCAGGTCACTAGATAGCAAGGGAAATGAATAAAACACAAACTAATTTTAAATATAGATGGTAGGATTTGGATGAAGAATGTTTCTACATTGTAAATTTAGTAAGTAAAACTAATTTTTTTTCCAACAAATCTATTAAATTTCTCTTGTAATTTCAAATTACATAGTCACTATTCATGTGCATAAGCCTAAATAGTTAAATAGAGTTTTTTGAAGGTAAACACAACCCTTATGGGGAGAATCATAGTACAAAGAGAGTCATTACAATACTACATAGTTATGATGCACAATATTCTAAAGGTGTGAAACAAAGATCTTGTGATGATCTCATGATGATAATCTGAGACCTCAAAATAATGAACTTAGATCTTGTTGACGGTGCTTTTGACACAACAACATACAAACAAAATATTACTACTCTGTTTCTCCTGAAAGAGAAAGATGATCACATGGATATCTTAGCTCCCAAGGTCTATATAGTTGGTTCTCAACTGTGCGGATGTCCCTCAGTGGTCAATGTGAAAGTAATGTTCAAGGGTCCTGCTGGTGTGACCTTCTGGATTGTTCTAAGATCAAGCATGAAATAAAACCTAATTTTTAACTGGGGTTTTTAAAAAAACATAAAAAGATGGGTAAGGGTTTTGGAATAGAAAAGAACAATGATTCATCCAACGCTAACCAGAATTGGTAGCTTCAAGGAACTGTAAACTAAAACTGAAGAACAAGATTAACTTGTGATTAACATAGTTGTATTTATTCCCAGTGCTAATTTGATAGCAGATTGCAATTCATCTATTTAAACAAAACATAAAATAACATTTCATTCCTTGAAGACTTCACAAATCAAATGATTAACTCAAGACAAATAACATTCTAAAATGCAACATGAAATATATTTTAATCTGGTTGCTTCTACTGTTGGTGAAACAGATAAGAAACATTTACAAAGCTAGCACAATCACCAGTGTACAGATAATCTGTGATTTCAAATTGTTTCCATTTACACTAAAGAAACTTAAAGGTACATTAGTCTATTATGAATCTAAATCTAAATCCTAACCAAGAAGAAAAAAGAAACTCCTATTACAAAGAATCAGGAGGCAACTTTATCTCCTTTTGTTAACTTACTAATTCCTAGATTTTCTTCTAACTGTCTATTCTAACTCTAACTATCTAACCTTAGAAATTCTCTAAAAGTTCTAACTTTTTTAAAGAGGATAGAAGGCCATACATATAATGTACCGAAAGAATGTGTTGTCCCAATATTAGGGTTTTCAAAAATATCTCCTAACTGCAAGAGAGTTGGCTCTTGGATCTTTCTGAGGGTCAAAGCTGCATTCAATGTGAAGCCCTACTATCCATGCTGATGAAGGATTTCTATCCTTAGGAGAAGCCTTTTTAGATCTTTTTGGTAGCTGCAATATTAACTCTTCTATCTTCGTGTCCACCTTCGAACTCTATTGGGGTCTCCTTGTATGCTCATAATATCTCCATCAATATTGATCTACCTCCTTGCCAGTAGTCACTATAGCTATCCCTATGAGTCATAGTTTCTTCTTCCCTTCGGCTTCCTCTCTATTTTGGACTTCTCTATACATTGACCATCTTTTCGAAGCACCATCAGGCCTCCTTGTAGATCTGAACACCATCACCCAAGCCGATCCATCATCACCTGCTCTTAGAAGGAATCCATCTTGCTTGCATTTTGTTAGTCTTTTCCATAGGGTCAGTCAATCAGTCAATGGGATCAATGCGTCTCTCTTTTGCCTCCTTCTGATTGGTTGGGCATATTGCCAAGTGAGCTCCTCAGGCGGTCAAAGGTGGTCTTCCTTAAATCACATGTCAAAAAGACACTTATCATGTCTCCTCGATGCAATTTTGTCTTCTAATAGTTATCGACATAATGCAGATCAGTCGATGAGACCCTTCAGTGAGCTACATAAGTCATATTAAGCTCACAAAACCTATCGGCAAGACTGCATGCCCTTGGCAAGACCACATGGTGCATATCTTTCTTCTCGGTGAGCACATTCTCATGTTGAGGAGACACCATCGGGTTGGCAAGAAATATTACCAAACATGTTCCATCCACTCAGAGTCTCCCTGAGTTCCTTTTATTCCCCCGAGCTTGGCCTTTTGCTTCAGTGTGACCATCATGAGTTGGTGAGAGATTACACTGAGCCCTAGATCCTCTGACAATTTTGTTTCATTTCAGCTAGACTTTGTTGAATCGGCAAGAGATTATGCCAATATTACTTCATGTCAGTGACACTTTTCCTCCTCATCGAGACCTTATGGCAATGGCATGATCCTTCATTGAGCTCCATTTCCTCTAGTGGGGTCCCTTTTGCTTCGTGTGACCATTCTGAGTCAGTGAGAGATTACATCAAACCCTAGGTCTTTCAATGATCACATTTTCATTTCAGGAGACGAGCTCCTCTCACTGAGACATCTTGGCGAGACTTTTCCTCTCTTTAGGGGATACCCAACCAGGTCAGGGAGACTCTTGCCAATTCCTTTCTCCCTCGAGCTCGCTTGATTCCGTCGCCAAGACATTTTGGGATCACCAAGACTTCTTAGCAAGCTCCAACTACTATGTTGATGCCTCTTCATTTCGCTGAGACTTCTCCTAATTGGCAAGACCTTTCCCTGTCCCTTCATGTTACCTCAAAGACTAACCCTTTGGTGAGACTTTTTCATTTCAGTCAGACCTCCTGCCGAAGGAAAAATTATCGACAGGCTTAGACCTTTGGTGAGACCTCCCCCTGTTGGCGAGACTCCTAGTGATACCACTTCTATGTCACCAAGACTTTAGAACTTTGGCCAGACTTTATGCCAATGGCACAACCTTTTGCAAACTTTCATTTCGAGGAAACCCCTCTATAGTCCTACCATTGCATAATTCTTTGGTTGCACATGTGTCACTGTAACCTTCCTATGTCGGGGAGACGTCCTATAGATGCCCTATGTTTCACCAAGGAATCTCCATAAGCACCTTTGGTCACTATGATAATCTTGTTCTCTCCCCGAAGAAGTAGCATGTCGGTATGACATTTTGTGTCAGCAAGACTACAAGACCTCATGCCGATAAACCCTCTCATACTTTGTTAGTGAGACCCAATGCTTTTGTTGAGACTTCTTGCCAAAGAGAAAATTTTCCCGCCGAGATGTGAATTTTCTATCGGTGGTCAGCGAGACTTAAGGCATTTGGTAAGACCATATACCAAAGAGGGTGACTCCTGCCAAAGTGTATGCTTGTTTGCACTAGTCGATGAGACATAAGGAGTTCGTCGAGACCCTATGGTGAGGTCAAATAGTCATGCCAAAATGTGTTCTTCTTATCACTGAGATCTTGATTGATGTCTTGCCAATAGTTGACTGCACATCAATTTCACTCGTTGTGACATCTCTGGGGTCTTGCTAACTTTTTCCTTAATTGATTTTTTTTAGGACCAACTGGATTGAGGCATGCCTTTCAACTGAGCTCTCCTAGAAAATATCATCACGGATAGGATTTAATCCTGCAAAAGAAAGGTTTGCATTAGTCCTCAAAAGCAAATAAGACATATTATAATAAATCCACCATTGCTTATAATTATTTTACTGAATCCCTAGCAAGAAGAAAACCAACTTAGGTCGAGATAGAACCAAGATTAAATCAGATAGATCAAAAGTCAAAATTAATAGGAAAACAAAAGAATTTCAAAGAGGAAAGCAAGTAACCAAAAGGAAAAAGAAAAAAAAAATAGAAAGGGGGACCCATTTTGTTCTAACTCAAAATGGTGTGGTTATGCAAGGCATAACAGATCTCATAATGATAATTCAGACCTCAAAATAATGAACTCAGTCACTTATCTCTAGCCAGTCAAATGAACTAAAAACCTATCAATTGATATTAACCCATGTTTTAAATTCCATAAAAATTATTACATCTCAGTGACATGATAACAACCAAAAACCATTTAAAGTGTGTTTATATTATCATAGTCCTAAGCACACAATAATCATGCATAAGACTAAGCAACAATATGTCTACACTCATATATCTATAACCCTACTCTTGAGTAGTATTTCTCATATTAAGTAAGTTTTCTTCATTCCCAGCTCAAGCCTTGTTAGATCCCCCTTATTGAAAACAATCACCAAAAAAACACTTTGCACACAATCCTTTAATTCCCTAAAATCCTTTCCCTTGTCACATCTGATTACCACTGAATTATGATGTGTTTCCCCAAAACCTTAAATATATCTTTATTTCTCCAATACCACTCACTCCTAGTCATTTATGGCTTAACTCAAGTCTTGAAGTTTGTTAATGCCACAAGGAATAAAATATTAAATCTATGGAGTTCATTTATGACTATCATGGAGTTGTGTGGGAAGCCACCATACCATACCTATAGCTTTGGTGACCAAATCCTTGTAAAATTTTCTTCCATAGCTCTATCACAGTGCAAACTATAGGGCTATAATATTTCCTTGTTAAACCCTTTTTTGTAACTATATTTTCATCTTGAATTATTCCATTATGGTTTGACAACTTCACTGCAACAAATGGGAAAGGGGCTTGTTTCTAGGGAAACATCTTAGAATTGTCCAAGTGAAATAAACCTAAGAAACCATTTTTGTCCTTTTTCTAGGTTTGATACTATGGGAAATTTAGGTTTACATTCCAAATGAAATAAAAAAGGTCAATACCAATGAGCAAGAGTTTGGAGTAGTAGAAACCAATAGTGGCGATCAAGTTCATGGATCACTAAAAAAAAATACAATCTTGAAGGAAGTGACAAAGTTGAAAAGGATAGAAAAGAGAAAATAGAAAAAAGAAACACAAAGAACTTTCTTGTTATCATTATGTTCTTTCATTAGAAAAAGAACAAGCTACAATAAAATTAGGATATTAACTACAATGAAAGTTGGAGCCTCGAAAGTACCGTGCACTATTTAAAAGCCTTTTCTTGGTATATCCTCTACCCCCTATGTAGTCTCCTGCAATTTGGTTCGAGTAATATATCTACTTCTAGTAGTAGTCTTGATGGAGGTTGTGTGTTTGTGGTGAACCACATAATTCTTCTTGTAGGGATAATCAGCAGTGGCTTTTCAAATATTACCAAAATCAGTAAATGCAAAAGATGGAAATTTATGGCATTTGAGATAATGCTAAAATATCTAATATGGAAAGTATGTTTTCATTGTTGTCACTCCATATATATTCTAATGGCACACCTCAGGATAGTAAAGGATGGTGGCTTACAGCCACATAGCCCAGTGAACTCATCTATGCATTGATTAGCCGATATATTGCATTTTATCGACATCTTGATATTTCTGCACTATACAAATGTAGAATATTGCACTCAATCTATTTCCATTCATAGAGTTGGTAAGCGGGTTCCAAATTTTAACAAAAATCAACAAAAGTTTGACAGGAAACCATTCTATTTTGACGTGAGACTTGTTTCAGGCTGAAAGCTCATGCAATATATAGCCCATTGGCTAAAAATTAAGCTCCCAGGTTTCCTTTAAGAGATTCTATGGTAAGCTCCCCTTGTTTGAATTTATATTTTTTATATAAACTATAATTTTCACTTGTACACCTCTATTAGTACAATCGTCAAATGAAGTGCTCATGATTTTCTCACCTCTATACTATGAATATCAAATTGGAGTAGATAAAACTTTTTCTATAACATCATAAATTGTAACCCATAACAATTTCACACTATATTTTTCTCTCCCTTAAATGCATGGACCTAATTGAACACCTAATTTCCTAAATTATGCATTCCATAGTCCATTTTAATATTTATCGACAAATTTTATGTACAAAACAAACACATTTATTTAACATTTTGTCCTAGGTGACCTAGTCCCCCTATTTTGGCTCTAAATTTAAATATGTCAACACCAAAATTTTATCATTTGAATTTCAAATATCTAGATTTAGTTGTCGATATTTATTTTTTAAGAAATTGGAATAATTGCATATAAATACCAAGTTATTGCATCATTTGAAGGACATCTATAAATTATTGGAAAAATTGGAAATCAAGAGCATTATCAAGTAGGTCAAGATTATTATTTTAGAGATTTATTGTAGAAATTTAGGATCCAAGCATCATGTCAAAGTGTATGTGAGTTTGTTCATGTTCATGTTATTATATTGTTTTTGAAGACTAGACCTTATAGTTGTCCATGAAAATCAATCCAACAACAATCAAGCCATTAGGAAACTTGTGCAACTTTAGTCCTTCAAGGAAGCCATTTTAAGAGTGGTGAATTATAGATCATTTTTTATTTATCATTATTTTATCATTTATTTTCCTTATCATTGACATTGTGATTATGGAATTGAAAACACTAACATGAGATTTGACTAAGGCAAGCCCTTAAATGGATAAACCCTCTCTCTCTCTTTCAATGTGCAAGTTTTAGATCTAAAGGAAAAGTGAGGAAGTTTGAAGGTCAATTATTCATTACTACACTCCATCCCTACACCTTGACAACAAACAAAAACTTAGTTATAGAATTATTTGACAATGTAACAAGAAGGAAACAAAAGTTCTAATCTAACACTTGATGTCTACAAAAATAAATTTGAAATTTGTCAACAATGACACTATCACCAAATGCGACTTAATCGTCCAAAGTGAGGCTCAAATTCACATCATATGTACACATTTTCTTGTTTTATCTATTTCAATAATCTAGATTTTTTTATGATATTTTATACTTACTATATTTGTATCTGAACTAAAATTTGCATCATTAACCCAGTCATAGCATTGCATTTCATCCCTAAATTCATTCTATATTTGTTCAAAGGAAATTTGAATCACCTTTTAGGTTGCAAGTTAGTCTTATATCTTGTCCAAATCCATCAAACCCCTGCTACCTCAAATCCACATAAGAAATACTTGGAAAAGGTGTCAAATCCTAGAGTACAATCCCCAAGCTTTCCTTTTTCTTATGTTTCATTTTGGTGAACCTAACATATTAAAATTATATACCTTTTGAAATTTGAGGTAAATTATCCTAGATCTAAGTTTAGCATTGAATTATTTTGTATTGTTCATTTTGGCATTTATTTTTTCATCATAAAAGATATATAAAAATTCAAAACTTTGCATGTAATATTGCATTATAGTTTGCAATATTGTTAGTTTCAGTCATCTTAGGTATGATTTACATTCAAATTGAATTTAGAAATCTACATTAGGTCATTTAATTTTGAAATCAAATTTGAAATTATTCATTACATTCATTCAAGCATGTTTCATATAGCTCAAAAAGTGAAAAAATTACATTGTTTTGTTTCAAAATTGTAACAACATTATCATTTTTAGATTTTGGCATATTGGGGTTAGTGGATTGTTTCATCCTAGAACTAGAAATTTCATTTACATTTTTCATTTATTTGTTGAAAATATTATAGATTGTTACATGTACTTGTATTGTGATTAGATAATCATTAAATTGAGCCAATTTTAGAAAAATATTCAATGTCATCTACCTGTTTGCACACAGACCTAAGATCCTTAAGTAGTATAAAAAATAACCAAACTTTAAAATTTGTGGCAATTTGTGCATGACATAGTCAGCCCAGGTGACTTATTCCAACTATTTTTAGCTCTGTTTTCTCTCAGACCTTTGTTTTTTTGGTTATTATTTTATTTTATTGTCTAATTTTTCTTGAGTGTTTTTTGATGTTTGTTGTGCAATTTAGTGATCATAGTGGGCACACCTAGTTTTTTGAAAATTAGATAAGCTTAACAACATGGTGTTCTATTTCCAATACTTCATTGAGATGTAGTTGTAGACTTATGGCACCTCATGTGTTGTTGTTACATCCATTATGGATCCTAAGTCTTCTAACTCTTTCACTTAAGTTATTGCCAATACCATGCCCATATTGGAATCAATCCTTATTCTGAGCATACTAATGACAACTTCACAAAAAATCACCTTTATGAATGTTGAGGATTTTATTGTCCATGTTCTTGAAGGAAAAATAAATTAATTAGAGAATGACTTAGAGGAATTTCAAGCCTATTTGAGCATTGAATCATTGACTAGTCTAATAGTTCCTAAGGAAATTGATTGGTGGTTATGAATGATTAAAGGTTTTGCATAGCCTAGCTCACATTATGGATGTCAATATTCCTACGATGGTTTGTTGTGCTCAAGCTTTTGGGTACACTCAAATACAAAGAAGAAGTCAAATCTACCTCCCTAAAACTATTTCCTCTATCCCTACATACACTTTTCCAACTATAGTTTCAATGATACAACAAACACATGGCATAAATATAACCTTAAGAATTTCAAGTGGACACCCTTATAGTTTCATGACATCACATGTGAGACCTTAATATTCATCCCCTCATATAAACTTGCAACATAGTGGTCCACCAAGTAGTTACACAATCCCACCATATTCACCACATTCTCAAAACATGTCAAGCAATGATTCTAGCATAAATCAACTATTGAAAAATGTATCATTGTAACAACAAATCTCAACATTAAACCAAAATAAAAAAGGAAAACCATCACAATATGTCAAAAGGATCCCCCTATCACTTGAAAAATTTAAAACACCAATGCCACAAAATTTTTATATGCCTAGATTTGACAAGTATAATGGTAAAGGAGATCCTAATAGTCATATATTGACTAATACGATATCATGTAGTGATTTCATCTTCAAGGATAAGCTCTTAGCTAAACTATTTCCTAGGTCATAGAAAGACATGGTATTCGAATGGTTTTACTCCTTGCCAAATAACTCAATACATTCATTGAAAGAACTTGTTGATGCATTCATCTAACACTTTCAAGAAAACATTGGTCTTGACATTACATTAATTAATTTAGTGAGGTGAAGACAAGTAAAATATGAAAAAGTAATAAAATTCATAGGGTGATATCAATTAATTTACTCACAAATCAACTATTCTCTTCCCAATTGAACTTGGTAGCAATGAGGAGCTCCCAAATCCTAGCTCCAATAAAGAAGGCCCTTGTGGCAATGACTTCAAAGTCCAACAATGGAAAAGGAAATGCAAAGGATGGTGATGGTGATGGTGATGGTGTAGTTTTTGAAGAAGAGGTTGAGGATGGAAACATTTCTATAGATTTGGTTTCTGTAATTGAATATGTTACATTTGTTGGTGGTGGCTCTATTTCTTTCAATGATTTGAATTTTATGTTTAAGGGAACTGTTTCAATATTTTTGGGTATAAATATGATTCTTAGCTCCTCCTTGACATTCTAGTGGAGGCCCAATTGGTAGCCAAGCTACATGTTGATCCCCTTTTTTTGTGGGGTATAGCGATATGTTGGATCATAAGGAGGATTCATTCCTTCTCCATAGGGGCTCAGTTTCTTGATTGGTTTTCTCTTAAGAAAGGATTTATACTACTCCCTCCCAACACCACCTCCTCTACCGCTAGATTTTATTGAACCACTTTTCCTTCTTTCCCTTGCTAAAAATTTTGTGATGAAAGTGTTTGAGTATCCCCTCTCTCTTTAGGGTGGCTCAAATCTTGGTTCTCCTTGTTGTGGGTTGAATCAGGATTTTGTTTCGGGGGTTCCCCATTTTGTGGAGCCTCAGTCTCCTCCTTGTGGAAGTGTTTCTTTTGGTGGGGTTTCCTAGATGACCTCTTCTAGGTCGAATGTGATCAGATTTGTTGGGACTCCTCTTTGTCCACTCACTATTCCTAATGTGTAGATTGATAGAACTTTTGTTGGTTTGGAAGCTACCTATTACCTGATTTTAGCTAAAAATTTTAGCTTCTAGCTGAAATTAGGTAACTTAGTGTTTTCGCTTTTCATGTTGTTTAAACATTTAAGGATAAACCATAATGTTTCTAGTTTCAGTATGCATGCAAGAGTGATTGTCAAATAAACTAGATAACATTTTTTCATTTCAATTTTGCATTACAACAAATGAGAAAGATAATCATAGATATACAAATATAGACTTTTATTGATAATCTTGAAATGTACATGTCCCTCACAAGCCAAGGGAGTAACTCTCTTATTCAATGAACATATGAAGCAATTGATACATGAATAAGTAAAAGAAAGGAAAATGTGCATATAAGAATGAAACTAGTCATTTCTTGATAATGACTCATTGTAGGTTTTCTGACTGCTCTCTACTGCAACCTCGAGTCACTTGTGTCCCTCCTAGCTCCGTAGTGCTCCTCACCCTACATCTAAAGGAAAAATGATGTTAGAGTGAAGCTCTAAGCAATGAAATATTCAATCCTTACATACACACCTAACTATGCATGTATAAACTGATCCATAAGTGCATTAAAAAAGCATGCAAACCTTGGATGTTTCAGAAAACAATGAAGTCATCAAACACATCCAACATATGCATTTATTTTCTAACTATTTTCTTCCTGTGTAGATTTAGGACAAGTTTGGTTACTGTTCTTATTCAAATCAAATACAAGTGGGGTAAATGTGGCTCCCACAAGGGTAGAGCCTAGCATGTTGTGAAAAAAAATGAAATTGACCAACTTGATCAAAGATTTATCTATTATCAATGCATTAAACCAATATGGAATCAGACTAGTTGATCAACTTTCATTATCAGATTCAAAAGATGCATCAAATTCAATTGTCCATCTATTAAATTATGAGGAAGCATTTCAAGTTGTTGTCAAGCCCCTCTCATCGTAACCCTATGGGGTAGTCACACATCACATAGGAAGGTGAGTTGTTAGGTCATCCACATATGTGACATGTGGTTATCCATTGTCTAATAAAGTTAAAATGAGGACACAATTGTGTATCACACATGAGAAAAAAGGAAACAAATGTGATGGAATTAGACAACAAATCCATGTGGTACAACAAGCATTACAATAGTCTCATGGAAGGACAATAACAAGTAAAGTATGCTATGGGGCAATAGAGAGATAGTGGGTAAGTGATCTGAAAAGGCATGATTAAATAGTCAACAATCTTCCATGGTATCCTTTGAAAAAATCATCAATAGTGCTCAATGCTATTGAATCATTGATATGGTTCCATGAATCATTTTGTTAGTGAAAGGAAACCCCTTATTGGGAAAGATTATCTAACACAAAGCCTACTATAGACTTTCAAGACAATAATAAGGATCACAACCAAAGAAAATTGTTTTCAAGATAATTATAATCTTTAAAGGAAATCATAAAAGGTGAACAGTTAATGGGAAATAAAAATCTTGTGTTCCAATAATAAAGTAAAGTAAAAGAATCACGGAGAAGCCACTGGTGTATTATTTGATTGTTTTGTTGTTAGTATCAACTTGCCATGTCCAAGCTCATAGGCCTCTTCTAAGAGTTTCAAGTTTGAAAGATGATTCAAATGAGACCCTGTTATTAGGTATGTACATTTCTTTTGTAGTAATGGTGGTTTCTAGAGTAGTGTTTGTGATTGTACAATAGGTTTCAACACTTGAAAAAGCTTCCAGAGCAGAGGAAAAATAGAAACAACCATTAAAGTTGAAGTCTGTGGATATAGAGATGGGTACAAAACCATAGGTTGTGGATAGTAATACATTGCTACCTTGAAGACACAGTCTAATGAATTGCAAAGGATAGTTTATGAAGATAGTTTTGAAGGTTTATGGAATTGTCCTCGGAGACAAGAATAATGTTTATCAACCAACATAGTGAATGGGTTAGAGTTATATGAGCATGATCAAGAGTTTCATGATGGTGAATGTAGGGTTGTTAGGAATGATTCAAGTTTATTAGTTATTTTGAGAGGAATTGATGATTGTACAGTGACCTTCTATAAAATGAAATGAAGACCATATCTCTAGAAGGTTTCAATGACTCATAGAGGGGTAGTCTACCAAAGAGTGATAGTCCTAGGGCAAGGGAATGCATCCATTTCAAGTTGCAATGCAAATAGTAGTGCCCTCATATGATAATTAGCAGACACTACATGCTACTCCAAATAAACAAAAATCTGTATGCCAACTATCAAGAAAAACATTGAAAAGGAAACTAATTTTACATGGCCATTTTATTCATCAATGATTAGTAAAGAAAAAAAATCACCTGAGCATCACATGCATGGTAGCATAAAATCTAATAGTAAACAAGGATCTACTTAAGACTTCATTTTGTGTAAAGCTGAAACAAGTATGATTGGAAATCTCTTGGGAGGTGGGTTCACTGTCCCAAATAGTCATAAAAGGGCACCAAAAAGAGAGAAAAAAGAAGGGTTGTTTAATGAACAAGATCCTCATCTAAAGGAAATAAAACATAATAATATGATGTCTTCCCTTCAAATCTATCATAAAAGTGTTTATCATCTTGGAAATACCTTATCATATTTGAAACCAGTTGTGCACCTGCAGACCAGTGAGAGAGCAATGATGGATATAACTCTTATGGCTCTAGGAAATGTTAGGAAATTTTCTACAAATTATGAAGATGAGAATAAAGTAAAAGCTGGACATTGCATCATCAGAACTTTTGGTAACTGATAATGAATTTAAGGATTCAGAGTTTAGAAAACAATTCAGTGAAATTATAGGTCCTTTGCTAAGAGATGTGTATGGTTCAAATTTACAATGAAAATGATGTAGTTAGCACAAGAACAACACCATACAAGGATGCTATTGGTTTTCTAGGATAATGATAGACTCACTGCTCTCTTGGCTCTTGAGTTGAGGGTTGATCTTCTGATTCTTCTGAATGATGTTGAAGGGCTTTATAGTGGTCCCACCAACTGATCTTCACTCAAAAAGAATACATACATATCGATGAAGCAATTACATTTGGAGATAAGTCTAGGGTTGGGAGAGGAGGCATGATAGCTAAAGTTAGGGTTGCTTGTCAAACTATAGAAGCTAGTATTCTTGTTGTTGTTACTAGGAGATTTAGCTACAGATGGAATTTTGAAAGTTTGGGAAGGTCAGCATGTAGGAACTCTCTTACATAGGGATGCACATTCATGGCATTCAGTCAAGTCAAGTGCATAGTGCATGCAAGATGGAAGTTTCTACCAGAGATGCTAGTCATGTTTTGTAGCGTCTATTTTCTATTGATAGAAGGAAGATTCTTCCAAATGTAGTAGATGATCACATCCAAGTAAGAGTGTGTGGGGTAGATAACAATGTAGGTCTAAATCTATACAATAATACACTAATGATAAAGTTATTATAGCAACAACAAAAAAAATAGCTACAACAACTAAACATGAGTCAACAATTGTGGTAGTGAATGCAAGGAAAAATGGTGGTGTCAGATCTAGTGCAACAAGAAACATAAACATCATGCTTGTTGATAAAGAAGCTTGGGGTAGGGGAACAAGTCTCATTATCTCCAAGGTTTTGAGAGAAATGATAAAAAATTATAGAATTTCAGAGTTCCCAATAATGATACTTATAGCAACCTCCATAAATTGTGAAGAACACTAAGGCAGAAAAATACAAGAAACTCAAATGCAATATTCATAGCCACAACATAAGAGAGAGTTTTCTTAACTAAAGTCACAGAAAACCATTTGGGTTTGTTTGGAGCAGGAAAATGCAGAGATTATAAAAGAGGTATTTTCCATCATATCTACAAAAAATGCTATTCTTCTTGAAGAATTGCAAACTTTTATTCTCACGAACTATATAACAATTGTAGAGTTTTTTTTCAAGAAATGGAGCATGGGTTTTATACACCCAGAAAAATCATAAGGTAGAATAAACCTATAAGGAAGGTCTAGCCATATACCCATGAGTTTACAACATTGGCTAAAGCTTGAATAAGCTTTAAAAAATATATATTACAGAAAGTAATGGAGAAAAGTTAGAGTATATGGTAGATGGAGCTTACCTGAGTTCAATTTATTCCTTTTCACCATGAAAACCTCTAGAAGCTTTAGATGAATTCTTGATGGTAGCTTAGATAAAAGGAAATCATAGAGAAAGTGGAGTTCAAAATATTAGCATAAAAAACATAAGATAGCCGCAACCTATGAGTTAAAAAATGACTTCCAAATGATATAAAATGCAGATTTTGAGCTTCAGAATGGGAATTTTACCTCTTTTCCCTTTTTTCTCATCAACGAATCTTGAGAAAATCATGGTAATCTCTATATTTTTTTCCTGTGTTTGTTGAAACCCTACTGGCTACATCATGCTCTCAAGAGTGTGGTACGACAAAATGATGAGCTTTCCTCTTTGTTTCGGTGCTAATGATTAGTGCTTGACCCTTGTTTGATGTCGATGGGATTTTTATCCCATTTATTAACAAAAATAAAACATATGTTAATGAGGGGGGCCGAATCGTATGTTATTACATTAGGAATTTTATGCCTTATGATTTTTCCCTTTATTTCAAAAATGTTGATAAGTGTTTCAAGCAACCTATGGAGTATGCCATGCAACAAACATGTAATGCCTTTGTTTTTCCCAAAATCATGTGACTTGGAATATGCTTTCCAAGGGACTTGGAGGTCGGCCATATTGGCCAAGTGTTTTGGATTATGGGGTATGTGCAGGATCATCATGGAAAAAACAGGCCCTTAAGTGGCAAAAAATTTAGAAAAATCAGTGTTAGGTAGCTTGACATAAAAATTTGAATAAGTTATCTATATTATTTCAAAAATATGTAACATTAGAATCTATAGAAAATTTAATGTAGTTTCTAAACTACTAGGTTTATTTAAAAGTAAATAAAATCAATTTGGTGAAAATTTGAAATTTCAATGCAGTAGTACTTAAATTTCAGGGAAAAAATAAGAAGTAGGTGTCTGTTTGACCACCCTAACCATAATAAAATGATAATAATTTTTTATAATATTTTATATATAAGTAGAGGACTCATGTTTGGATGTGATGCAAAAAAATTTGTAATTTTTTTCCAAGTAAATAATTAATTATGAATTTTTTATAATTACAACTTTTAAAAAATATAAAAACTCGTATGTCTGACCACATTAACTTGGTCAAAAATTCATGAAATTTAATTTTTCTTTTTTTAATCCTATAGTATGTGAAGCATAGAATGTGATGCATGTTTCAGATTCAAAAAATGTGATACCATTTGAAAGTTATAGATGTTTTCAATTAGCCTATCGATTAGGACTTTAGTCATAATTCTAATAGAAAATGAATAATAATTATTTATTAAATTCAAATTAAAGCATAATTTATATTGGTGGAAAGTTGAGAATCTCCTCTAAAAACCCTTTTTTGTTTCATTAATTTTGGGTTAAAAAAAAGTCATCAGCCACATACCCTACAAATACCCATAATATTGCCACTTTTTGGCCAATCATGATCCTGCACATACCCTATGACCCCTTTACAAAATAGTGGGTGTTGTTCATGTGTGTGTTGTAAAATGTAGAATACGGTAGGTTTAGATGGTCAATGCCTTGGAAGCTTTTGAAAGCTTTTAAACATGACATTACATGTTACATTTTGTTTCATATTTAAAGATATCATGTAAATGATTTGAAAATCACTTTTATTGTGCCTTTTAATGCAAATGTAACACATGAAGATGGTGGGCCCCTTATTTTGTACTTTGATTGTAAATTGACTTGATTAAGTGATGCTTTATAAATCAGTTAATTAAATTCACTATCTATAATGCTTTTTTGAGTCTTGTAACTCAAACCACACATATTGCATGACTTGTGTGTGGGTCCAGATTTGGTGATGACTTGTCAAACATACACAAAGTGTGGAAGGCTTGTTTTGAATATTTTGGAGAGACATGTACCATTTTGGGGGCTGCTTTATCACACCTTCAATGTGATCTTGGATTGGGCTTGACTTTGCACCATTTGGAGGACCTTTTAGAGTGTTTCTGGAAGCTTCTATTTTGGCTTGTGTGTTTCATCCGACCTAGGGTGTCTTGAAGGACTTGTGTGGGTTGTTGGTTGCAGTTTTGCTTAAGTATGTTCATTTTGAACATTTTAGGGAGTTATTTTCTTTCTTCTTGCAGGCATTGTGGCTTTTGGAGCCTTTTCCAGATAGAGGACAATATTGTAACTCGTATTTGTAGACTTTTACAATAGTGTGTAACACCTTTTGATTGATAAGTTAATATATTTTACCTTCTCATTATGTTGTTTTATTGTGAAGGCTTTAGAAATGGTTGATGAAATCTTATGGAAGAATTGTTTTCCCTTTGATTTTGTCCAGTTTTTTCTTTTCCTTTATGTAGTTAAATGAATTTGCAGGTCATAACATGTGTTGAGTTAGTTTAGGGTAGAGTCTGAGTTGTTAAGATGTATTTTTATTCCTTCTAGATGTTTTCCTTGACATTTTTAGCCTTGTTATGAAATACTAATGCAAAAACATATGAAGTTTTAAGTTGTGTAAGCAACTGTTAAGTTGCTGATTGTTCATGTGTGTAAAATCAGCTATATGGGTTTGAGAAATACCATTAGGTACACCACCATAGGGGTTAGTTTTTCTTTTCATGCTTATTTATCCCCTTTTCCTAGCAAGGAATAGTTTAGGTGACACCATCAAAAGGGGAAGCCGGCCCATAATCCAGAGGTCTGCTTTTGAATGGGTTACCCACAACCTGAGAGCAGTCCCATGTTGGTCCAAATCTACTGAGTTCATTTTGAAGCTTAGCAAAATAGGGTGCAGATTTGGGGAACTAACAGTTTTGGCACACCTGGTGGGACTATGAACTGTTTCTTAGTTCATTTGTATGCATTTTATTGTTGTTGTTTGGTGTGTGCAATAGTAGTTTCAACCTTTTGGAGGCAATTCCTTTACATACCTTGTGAGTTTGGAAGAATAACAATTAGTTTTAGGCTAGTTAAGTGTTGGTGTGTTCTTATTTCTAGAAAACTCAAACATGGTTTTCTTGTTTTACAAGAAATTTTAATGAATTTCTAGCTTCTATGAATGCTCCAATACTTCTACATTTTATGAAGATGTGTTCTATCATCCCTCATTTCATGAAAATGCTGCTCATATACCCAATTACCAACCACATAAAAATGAGCATGCAACTATTTTTAGTTTGAATGCCTTTGCTACAAGAGATTATCAATATTCTCCACAAGTTTTCCACCCTCCCACCCCTGCTCAACCATCATGGAAGTCAATATATGCTCAAGATCAATCCAAAGGCCACCATTTTTCTATCAATTAGCAGATCAATCCCTATGATCAGCTTCAAGAGTTTCAAAGTTTTGAGGATAAGCTCAGACAAATCCACAATCCAAATTTAAGGTTGAAGACAAGAAACATGTTTCTTGAAGGGCAGATTAGAAAGAGTGGATTGAATATGCAACAAGAATGGTTGGTTTTTCAAACCTATGATTGCTCACAGGATTATATCCTTGAAGGAAAGGAGGAGGTTGATTGGCAACATAAATAGTAAGCTTACCAAGCTCAGACAAATGAACAAGAATGGGAGGCCAAGAAGAGGAAATTTGAGGAGAATCTTTCCTAACAACTTGCTATAAAGGATGCATTCCAAACAAGAAGTTCCCAAGTACAAGTTTGCAAGCTTTAGGAAAAATAATCCTCTAGAATCCCCTAGTAAGTCTTCTCATTTTGAAATTCCAAGTTTTAAGGGATTCAATTCAATTCAAGAGAATGTAGTGCCTATACAAGATCATTCTATTATCCCTCAAGAGCAACCCATTGATCCAGATGACTTGCTCCTCATGGAGGGGATCAACAAAGTAAATCCAATGCATTTAGTTGTAGCATGTTACTAACTACAAAAAGAAAAGCTCAAATAGGAGGAGGCTAAGCTAATTGAATTTTTTTTTGAATATATTCCCCAAGTGGAAGGCTCTTATGAGGTCAAACTTGAGAATCTAGACCTTCCCATTGAGAAGAAAGGTTTTCAACACTATGTTGAGGAGCCTAGTCATTTAGAACAACAAATTCTAGAACATAGGGATTGCCAAGTCATCAATCATGCAACTAGTGAGTTTTCATGTACAAAGATGGATTGTCAGTCAGATTAGATCTTGATCACAGAACTTGTAATTGTAGAACAATAGATAGATGCAAAGGAACAAAGTCTTCTCTTCCCTCAACAATGTTGTCCTGAGGAAGATGATAATCCTCTTGTCATTAAAGATACTGAGAAAACTGATGAGGAGTTTTTTTGGGATGATTTGGAAGTTTTCATTTCAGGCTTGGATAATAAACAATCTTCTAGTGAGGAGCATCAGGTAAATACTAGTATGCCAGGTGAAATAGAGCTTGAGCATCAATCCCTTATTGATTTTTTTGATGACCTCCCTTGTTTTGTGGAGGAAACATTCATTATTTATCCTACATCTCATGAATTAGATGATTCCAATTAGCAAGATGAGATCAAAAAAATAGCTCATGAAGATGAACTGTGTTGGAGACAAGTAAACATGAGGAACTAGGTGAAAAAGAGGTTTATATGTTTTGGTATGATGGGCTGCCCTCATTTTTTGAACAAAGCAAAGAAGGTATGCCTATGATAACACAAGATTTGGGACAACTAGTTGATGTTTAGTTGTGTGATGAGTTGTTGGTTCATGAAAATCAATATGAGAGTGAAGCTTTGGCTCATGAAGTATTTTCATTTAGGGATGATCTATAGTTGGTTTTGTCTCACAAAGAAGCCTCTTTTTGCCAATTTTTTTCTATTGAACCATAATCCTTTGAAGAAAAAGATCAAGAACAAGATGAGGAACAATGACATGATTTGGAGTTACAGGAAACTGACATGACAAGTTCTAGATTCACACATTCCAAAGGATGCCCGATCAAGCATCTAGCCAAAATGGAGACCAACAAATATATTGATACCTTGCTTGCACCCAAGCATGAGGGTATAGCTAAGGAGGAGCACACTCAAGTTACCTTTCCACCTCAGAACGGGAATTTTTACATTCCATATGTAAAGGTTAGTAAGCTTGTATATGTTCTTCAAGAGATATTGCAGTTGTTTGCTAAGGTTCTATTCATGTTTCCTCTCTTTATAGGAATTCTCCAGCATGGAAAATTTTACAAATTCTTTAGAAAAGGAAATTATTTGACACAACTTGTCAATGGTTTTTTTTGACCAACTTCTTTGCTGGTTAGAGTAGGTTAGGGTAGTTTCATTTCAAATGCAACTTTCTTTTCCCTAAGTGTTGTTTTTGATGAGTTAGTTAGTTTGCTTCTCCATTTGGTGCATTTTGAATAATTTTCAAAGGTGTCTCTTGTTGTTCTGATGTGTTACAACAACTTACAATGATTTTTTCAAGAGGTGTTGGTTTTTTGAGTGACCCCATGCCCAATAAATAAGCTTCAATAGCTACTCTCATATTTAGTAGCCAAACATATATTAGATGTCACCAAAAATGTTACCTAATTTTTAGCTTTCAGCTAGAATCAAGTAACTCAGTGTTTGTTATTTAATGTTGTTTAAACATTTCGGGATAAACCACAAAACTACTAGTTTCAATATGCATGAACGAGTTATTTTCAAATAAAGTAGATTACATTTTGTCATTTCAATATTGCATTACAGAAAATGACAAAGATAATCATAGATGTACAAGTGTAGTCTTTTATTGACAATATTGAAATGTACATGTCCCTCACAATCCAAGGGACTAACTCTCTTATTCATTGAACATATGAAGCAATTCATACATGAATAAGTAAAACAAAGGAAAATGTGCATATAAGAATGGAACCAGTCATTGCCTATGAATGAATAGTTATAGGTTGCCTGACTGCTCTTTGTTGCTGCCCCTAGCCACTTGTGTCCCTCCCAGCTCCATAGTGCTCCTCGCCCTACATCTGAAGGAAACATGATGTTAGAGTGAAGCTCTAAGCAATGAAAGATTCAATCCTTACATACACACCTAACTATGCATGTATAAACTGATCCATAAGTGCATTAAACAAGCATGCAAACCTTGGATGTTTCAGAAAATAGTGAATTCATCAAACACATCCAACATATGCATTTATTTTCTAATTGTTTGCTTCATGTGCAGATTTAGGACAAGTCTGGTTACTATTTTGATTTAGATTAAATACATGTGCGGTAAATGTGGCTCCCACAAGGGTAGAGCTCAACATGCTTTGAAAGAAAGGGAAATTAAGCAAATTGATCATAGATTTATCGATTATCAATGCATTAAATAAATATGGAATCACACTAGTTAATCAACTTTCATTATCAGATTCAAAAGATGCATCAAGTTCAATTATGCATCTATTAAATTATGAGGAAGCATTTCAAGTTGTTGTCAAGATCCTCCCACTGTAACCCTATAGGGTAGTCACACATCAGATAGGAAGGTGAGCTATTAGGTCACCCACATATGTGACATATGGCTGTCCAATAAAGTTAAAATGAGGAGACAGTTGTCTATCACACATGAGAAAAAATGAAACAAATGTGATGGAATCAGACAATAGATCCATGTGGGATAGCAAGCATTACAATAGTCTCATGGAAGGATAACAAAAAGTAAAGTATGAGATGGGGCAGCAAAGAGATAGTTGGTAAGTGATATGAAAAGGCATGATTAAATAGTCAACAATCTTCCATGGTATCCTTTGAAAAAATCAACAATAGTGCTCAATGTTGTTTAATCATTGATATAGTTCCATGAATAATTTTGTTAATGAAAGGGGACCCCTTATTGGGGCAAATTACCTAACACAAAGCCTACTATAGACTTTCAAGACAATAAGAGGGATCACAACAAAATACAATGGTTTTCAAGATAATTATAACCTTTAAAGGAAATCATAAAAGGTGAAAAGTCAATGGGAAATAACAATCTTGTGTTCCAATAACAAAGCAAAGTAAAAGAATCATGGAGAAGCCACTAGTGTATTATGTCTTTGTTTTGTTGTTAGAATCAACTTACCATGTCCAAGCTCATAGGCCTCTTCTAAGAGTTTCAAGTTCAAAACATGATTCATATGAGACCATGTTATTAGGTTTGTACATTGCTTTTGTAGTAATGACGGTGGCTAGAGTACTATTTGAGATTGTACAGTAGGTTTCAACACTTGCAAAAGCTTCCAGAGCAGAGGAAAAATTGAAACAACCATTAAGGTTTCAAAGTCCGTGGATATAAAGAAGGGTGTAGAACCACAGGTTGTGGATAGTAATGCATTGCTGCCTTAAAGACGTAGTCCAATGAATTGGAAAGGATAGTGTAAGAAGACAGTTTTGAAGGTTCATGGAACTACCCATGGAGACAAGAATAATGTTTATCAACCAAAACTATGAATGGGTTAGAGTTATATGAGCATGATCAAGTGTTTCATGACAATGAATGCAGGGTTGTTAGGAATGATTCAAGTTCGTCAGTGATTTTGAGAGGAATTGATGACTATATAGTGACCTTCTCTACAGTGAAACAAAGACAATATCTCTAGAAGGTTTCAATGACTCATAGAGGGGCAGTCTACAAGAGAGTGGCAATCCTAGGATAAGGGAATGCATCCATTTCAAGTTGCAATACAAATAGTAGTGCCCTCATCTGATAATCAACAAACACTACATGATGAGCTCCAGATTAACAAAAAGTTATATACCAACTATCAAGAAAAATATTCAAAAGGCAACTAATTATACATGGCCATTTTATTCATCAATGATTAGTAAACAAAAAATTCACTTGAGCATCAAATACATGGTAGCATAAAATCTGACAGTAAACAAGGATCTGTTTAGGACTTCTTGTTTTGTAAAGTTGAAACAAGTATGATTGGAAATCTCTTGGGAGGTGGGTTCACTGTCCCAAATAGTCATGATAGGGCACAAGAAGGAGAAGAAAAAAAGAGAGGGTTGTTTAATGTACAAGATCCCCATCTAAAGGAAATAAAACATAATAATATGATGTCTTCCCTTAAAATATGTCATAAAAGTGTTTATCCTCTTGGAAATACCTTAGCATATTTGAAACCAGTTGTGCACCTGCAAACCAATGAGAGAGTAATGGTGGATATAACTCCCATGGCTACAGGAAATGCTAGGACAAATTATACAAATTATGAAAATGAGAATAAAGTGAAAGTTCGACGTTGCATCATCACAACTTCTAGTAACTGATAATGAATTTAAGGATTTAGAGTTCAAAAAACAATTAACTAAAATTGGAGATCCTTTGCTAAGAGATATGTATGGTTCCAATTTACAATGAAAATGATGTAGTTAGGACAAGAACAACACCATACAAGCATGTTGTTAGTTTTCTAGGATAATGATAGCCTCGCTGCTCTCTTGGCTCTTGAGTTGAGGGTTGATCTTCTAATTCTTTTGAATGATGTTGAAGGGCTTTGCAGTGGCCCCACCAAGTTATCCTCACTCCAAACTAATACATAGATATCAATGAAGCATTTACATTTGGAGATAAGTCTAGGGTTGGCAGAGGAGGCATGACAACTAAAGTTAGGGTGCTTGTCATACTGCAGAAGCTGGTATTCCTATTGTTATTACCAACAGATTTAGTTTCCAATGGAATTTTGAAAGTGTTGGAAGGCCAACATGTAGGCACTCTCTTCCACATGGATGCACATTCATGGAATTCAGTCAAGTCAAGAGCATAGTGCATGCAAGATGGTAGTTTCTACCTGAGATGGTAGTCATGTTTTGTAGGGTCTGTCTTTTGTTGATAGAAGGAAAATTCTTCTAGATGTAGTAGATGATCACAGCCAAGTAAGAGTGTGTGGGGTAGATAACAATGTAGGTATGAATCTATACAACAATACACTAATGATAAAGTTATTACAACACAAATAGTAAGAACAACTACAACAACTAAACATGAGTCGACGATAATTATGGCAATGAATGTAAGGAAAAATGGTGGTGTCGGATCCAGTGCAATAGGAAACATAAACATCATGCTTGTTGATAAAGAAGCTTGGGGTAGGGGAATAGGTCTCATTATCTCCAAGGTTTTGAGAGAAATGATAAAAAAATATAGAACTTCAGAGTTCCCAAGAATGTTACTTACAACAACCTCTATAAATTCTGAAGAACACAAAGATAATGAAATACAAGAAACCCAAATGAAATATTCATAGCCACAACATAAGAGAGAGTTTGCTTCACAAATGTCACAAAAACTCATCTGGGTTCATTTGAAGTAGGCGAATGCAAAGATTATAAAAGAGGTATTTTCCATCATATCTACAAAAAATGCTATTCTTCTTGAAGAATTGCAAACTTCTATTCTCATGAAATATATAACAATTGAAAGTTATTTTCCAAGAAATGGAGCATGGGTTTTATACACCTAGAAAATCATAATGCAGAATAAACCTAAAAGGAAGGTCTAGCCATATATCCATGAGTTTACAACACTAGCTAAAGCTCGAATGAGCTTTTAAAACAAAAATTGCAAAAAGTAATGGAGAAAAGTTAGAGTATATGGAAGATGGAGCCTACCTAAGATCAACTTATTCCTTTTCACCATGAAAACTTGTGGAAGCTTCAAATGAATTCTTGATGGCAGCTAAGACAAAAGGAAATCGTAGAGAAAGTGGAGTTCAAAAGATTTGCATCAGAAAACATAAGGTGGTTGTGACTTGTGACTTAAAAACCAGCCTCCAAATGATATAAAATGCAGATTTCAAGCTTCAAAATGGGAATTTTACCTCTTTTCTCTTGTTTCTCATTAGTGAATCTTTAGAAAATCACTATAATCTTCATATTTTTTTCTTGTGTTTGCTCAAACCCTGGCTACTGCATCATGCTCTCAAGAGTGTGGTTTGACAAAATGATGAGTTGTCCTCTTTGTTTCAGTGTTAATGATTAGGATTTGACCCCTGTTTGATGCCGATGGGATTTTTATCCTATTTATTAACAAAAATCAAACATGTGTTGATGAAGGGGAGCTGAATCATATGTTATTACATTAGGAATTTTATGCCTTGCGGTTTTTCCCTTTTTTTCAAAAATGTTGCTAAGTGTTTCAAGCAACCCATGGAGTATGCCATGCAACAAACATGTAATGCCTTTGTTTTGCCCAAAATCATGTGACTTGGAATATTCTTTCCAAGGGACTTGGAGGTCGGGCATATTGGCCAAGTGTTTTGGATTATGATGCCTTTACAAAAAGTGGGTGTTGTTCATGTGTGTGTTGTAAAATGTAGAGCATGGTAGGTTTAGATGATCAATGCCTTGGAAGCTTTTGAAAGCTTTTAAACATGACATTACATGTTACATTATGTTTCATATTTAAAGATATCATGTAAATGATTTGAAAATCACTTTTATTGTGCCTTTTAATGCAAATGTAACACATGAAGATGGTGGGCCCCTTATTTTGTACTTTGATTGTAAATTGACTTGATTAAGTGATACTTTATAAATCACTTAATTAAAGTCACATCTATAATGCTTTTTTGAGTATTGTAACTCAAAACACACATATTGCATGTCTTGTGTGTGGGTCCAGATTTGGTGATGACTTGTCAAACATACAGAAAGTGTGGAAGGCTTGTTTTGACTATTTTGGAGAGACATGTGCCATTTTGGGGTCTTTTTATATCACACCTCTAGTGTGATCTTGGATTGGGCTTTACTTTGGACCATTTAGAGGACCTTTTGGAGTGTTTTTGGAAGCTTCTATTTTGGCTTGTGTGTTTCACCTGACCTATGGTTCCCAAAAGGACTTGTGTGGGTTGTTGGTTGCAGTTTGGCTTAAGTATGTTCATTTTGAACATTTTAGGGAGTTCTTTTCTTTCTTCTTGCAAGAATTGTGATTTTGGAGCCTTTTCCAGATAGTGGACAACATTGTAACTCATATTTCTATACTTTTAAAATAGTGTGTAACACCTTTTGATTGATAAATTAATATATTTTACCTTCTCATTATGTTGTTTTATTGTGAAAGATTTAGATATGGTTGATGAAATCTTATGGAAAAATTGTTTTCCCTATGATTTTATCGTATTTTTTCTTTTCCTTTATGTAGTTAAATGAATTTTTAGGTCATAACATGTGTTGAGTTAGTTTAGGGTAGAGTCTGAGTTGTGACGATGTATTTTTCTTCCTTCTAGATGTTGTCCTTGACATTTTTAGTCTTGTTATGAAATACTAATGCAAAAATAGATTAATTTTTTAGTTTTGTAAGCCACTATTAAGTTGTTGATTGTTCATGTGTAAAAGTAGCTATATGGGTCTGAGAAATACCTTTAGGTGCATCACCATAGGGGTTATTTTTTCTTTTCATGCTTCTTTTTCCCCTTTTCCCAGCAAGGAATAGTTTAGGTGACACCATCAAAAGGGGAAGTCACCCATAATCCAGAGGTCTGCTTTCAAATAGGTTACCCACAACCTGAGAGCAGACCCATGTTGGTCCAAATTTTTTGAGTTCATTTTGAGGCTTAGCAAACATGGTGGAAATTTGGGGAACTAACACTACTCTTATTGGTATATTTTATGGATTTATACTAAATATTGTTGTTATTTTCTAGTGGGATTTAAAGCGTTGGTCTATTCTTGATCTTTGCATAATATCCTTGATAAATGTGTTCTTGCTTCTGGGTATGTGCAAAATCATCATGGAAAAAACATGCCCTTAAGTGGCAAAAAAATTAGAAAAATCAAAGTTACGCAACTTGTCGTAAAAATTTGAATAAGTTATCTATATTATTTCAAAAATATATAAAAATAGAATTTGTAGCAAATTGAATGTAGTTTCTAAACTACTAGGTTTATTTCTTTTAAAAAATCTATATGGTGAAAATTTGAAATTTCAATGCGGTAGTACTTAAATTTCAGAGAAAAAATAAGAAGTAGGTGTCTGTCTGACCACCCTAACCACAATAAAATGATAATATTTTTTTTTAGGATTTTAGACATAAGTAGAGGACTCATGTCTGGATGTGATGCATATTTTTTTGTAATTTTTTTCATAGTAAATAATTAATTATGAAATTTTTATTGTAACTTTTAAAACATATAAAAACTCATGTGTCTAACCACCTTAACTTGGTCAAAACTTCATGAAATTCAATTTTTTTTTTAATCTTATAGTATGTGAAGCATATAATGTGATGCATGTTTTGGATTTCAAAAATGTAATACCGTTTGAAAGCTATAGATGTTTTTCAATCAGCCTATCAATTAGGACTTTAGTCGTAATTCAAATAGAAAATAAATAATAATTATTTATTAAATTCAAAGTAAAGCATAATTTATATTGGTGGAAAGCTGAGAATATCCTTTAAAAACCCTTTTCATGTCATCAATTTTGGGTTAAAAAAACTCATCAGCCACATACCCTACAAATACCCATCATATTGCCACTTTTTGGCCCATCATGATCCTGCACATACCCTTTTCTCCTTTTGTTCCATGGAAGAGTGCACTCGCATTTATTAAAAAATGGCCCTTCATTTTTTTGTAATTCCTCTCTACACCATCAAAGTTGGTATGTTGTCTATAAGGTTACTAAGCTCAATTTGTAGCCTATTTGGGTGTGTCTCCTTGAACTCTCTTTGGAATTTTGGGATGAATATATTCTTAAAGATATTTCTAATTTTGTTGGTCATTTTATTACCTTAGATAAGGTTACAAAAACTTGATCCAACTTTCTTTTTGTAAGATTTTGTGTCTTGGTTGAGTTTGGTTCTCTATTTCCCAAAGTTGTGAATCTTTGCTCCAAGCTTGGGACTTGGGTTCAAGATCTTCATTATGAAATTGCTCAACTACATCCTAACATGTTGGGCCAACTTCACAATACCACATTGAATACCCAAAATGGGGAAACTCTTGTTCAGTCTACTACAACTTTGGCCTCCATTGGCATTATTGGTAAAGGTCCTATATTAGGGATAAAAAAGAAGCTAGATGTTGGGGTTAGTAGTTCTTCTATGATGTTCCATCCTATAGTTATTGGTAAAGATAAGTCCTTTACTAAGATCTTTAGGTTGGATGGTGTTTCTTACAAGTTTAAGAGAATTTTTTTAGATGTGATTGTAAGCTTTCCTATTGATTGGAATCTTCAATCTCACCCAACTTTGTGGCATTTTTTGAACTTTGGATTCAAACCTCCTTGATTGGTTGTTGCTAGTTTTGGGTCCTTCTAATACCTCCTAGTTATTTACTCTTATCAAAAGCTTTGTTATTCTCCTTGTTTTTTCTTTGTCTCACCTCTAGTATTATTTATTTACTTTTTTCATTTATGAATATTCAATAATGGGTACAATCCCTTCCAAAATTCACCTTAATAAAAACTATGATCTTTGTAATGTTGACGTTCATATAATGTTCATTCAAAATTTACAATATCGAATTAGGGATAAGATCTTTTTAATGAAATATCTATCCTGTACACACTTGTGTATGAATCTTCATGACTATTAGAATTTAATTATTTTGTTTAAAGATACATATTCATCAAATCCTAATGAGAAATTAAATCTATACCACAAAACAAATATCAACCTTTCAAGAAGAAAACCAAGAATTTTATCAAGATAAGCACACCTCAAACAACCAACCACATTGAGTCACAAGTTGAAACCATAAGGTCAGCTCTATATCAATCCAGGGTGAGGGATTGAAAATTCACATATTTTCTTTATTCCCTTCATTAAATCATGTTACAACTTCTAAGAAAGAACCTAATCCAATCATCTCTGATTAGACATGTGGATACATCTACTCCTTCATATTTAAATTTTAACCCAAAATATCTTTTTCAATATCATCATACACATGGATATGATACAAAATGATGTATTAATCTTAAAAATTAAGTGCAAGACCTCATCAATTCTAATCACATCTAGTTGGGTGGTGTTAATGGTAAAGGAAACAAGTTCATTGCCCCACCAAATCAAAATTTTCAAATATTTGCAAATCCCATCCCAAATCATGCATCCAACTTTGTACAAGCCTGTGAGGATAAAAATGATGATAAGAATGATGATGAAAATGATGATAAAAATAATGATGTGGATGGTCTAGACAACATGGTTTATTTAATATATGTTCAACCTCATAAGGGAAAAATGAATTGTTACCTGATATTGCTTTCACCCATATTTATGCATCTATACATGTGTTTGATGGTCCTCTCTATATCACTAACATATCAATGAAAAACCTACACAAGGAATAATCAATGATCCTGTGTGCTTAGAAAATGATAACATTGAGGAATTCATGTATGCGCATGAGCTTTATCAATATTGTTATGAACAGTAAAAAGCATGATTGAAAACTTATGATGGTTTTTCTTTCCCTATGATAGGTTTGATCAATCTTCCTCTTAAGGTTGGAACAAAACAATTAGATAGAACTCATTATGTATCATATCAACATCAAACCAATTCCTTGTGAAGCTAGGCTATCCATGGATATAATCTATGAATGTTGTACCATAGGTTATACACAAGTGTAATATGTTCCCATTTTAAGATCAAATATTCACAATGCATCATAGCGGGTTTAATCCTATCTTCCTATCAAAACTTTCCTTGGACTACTTTTTTCCTCAACCCATGGAACCTATTAAAACTCATGAAGGCTTCTTTTTTAGATCATATAAAATTTTTAAGGAAAATCACATAATGGTATTATCCCTTAGCAATATTCTTTAAAATGATAAGTCTATAGTTGTCCCTCCCATCCCGCAGGTTGTGGATGAGCCTCTGTCTAAATAAAACATTATCCAAAGTAACCAAGGAAAATATGTTGCAGTTCCTCAACCTATTTCATATAAAATACCAAGATCCAATCACAAATTTCCTTTCATGACTCTAAAAGAAAAGAAAGTGTATAGGCCTAAAAATACAATGGTTTCCCAACCCTAAATGGTCCCTTTAGTTCCTCCCCTAAGGGAAGGAAATAGACCAATAGTTGAGAAACCCACCCTTACACCTTCAAAAATTGAAAGTTGCACAAGAGGAAACAAAAATGCTGAAGAGTGTAGGAAAAGACATCATGCTCTTGCTCTTTAGTTGGAAATAAAGCATAAAATATTACCTGCAAATAAAAAATCTATGCATATAAATCAAGAGGAATTAAAACTTTCATAAAAACAAAAACTAAAACAAGAACATATAACTGACATTATCATTAAACTACACATGGTCATAAATCTGGGTGAGAAGGATGAAGATGCTTGAATTGATGAAGAAGTGCATAATAATCCACATCTATTATTTTCAAATTCCATAGGTTTAGATGGGGACAACTATGATGATACTTTTATTGAGAGATTTACCATATGTTAAACTTGGTGATGCTCCTAGTACAACACTTGTTGTATTCCCCTTGGCTATTTCTCCACCTTCCCTATATGATTATCAAGATTTGGATGCAAATAATTTTCTTTAGAAATTCTTGAATGGTTGGTACCTTTGCATTTACTTTATGTGTCTTCTATGTTTTGTTGCACATGATGTGATCTCTCGTGTTGTGGTACTTGGTGTGCCTTTGTGCAGTAGTGATTTTTCTTTGGATTACTCTTGCTTCGCCTAAGGCAATATGATGCAAAGGAAACAAATTTGTTGTGACATTCTTCTATTTGTATCTCTATTCTTCTCTATGTGATGAAAATTGTATTTTTTCTTGTCTTATATTTTCATTTTGGGGATAATGCAATATGTTGATACATTTAGGTCTCTTCTATGTTGATCCAAAAGACTATTTATTCTCTTTGTATGTCTCATTCCTCCATTATGTTCATTTTTCCATGAGTATTTGGGTAATGATGTCATCTTTGAGCTCACATAAATTATTGTACCAAAGACATATAGTGACCCTACATTAGTGGACCCCTCTTGTGTTAATCTTTGTTTTTTTTCAGCATTAAATTTGGGGGAAATCCCTTCTTATGAGATAGTTTATTTAGAAACATATAATTGGCATAGGGATTTCCAAATAACCTTGCATGACCTTTTATCACATGGAACTTTTCATTTTCTATATTAAATCAATTTCTCATAGCATGGTGTTTAGAAATTTCTTTAAGGTTGGGGCATACATTAGCATTATTTGCTTCACTTTTTCCACATGCACTAGACTTAGTGATGCATTGATATTGACATTTTTATTCACTTTGTTCACATTCTCTAGACTTATTGATGCATTGAAATTGAAATTATTTTATTCACTTTTTCACACATGTTGGACTTAGTGATGTGTTGACATTGGAATTTTTTCTTTACTTTGTTCACATGCATTGGACTTAGTGATGTTTTAACATTGACATTTTTTCTTCACTTTGTTCACATGTCTTGGACTTAGTGATGCATTGATTTTGACATTTTTTATTCACTTTATTCACATGCACTAGACTTAGTGATTCATTGACATACAATCTTGATCATTTTTGTACACATTATTATAATTATAATTAGGGATAATAATTCATGTTATGGTTGACATGGGTACACACCTAGTGAATATTAAACTTCACTAGATATTTTTTGTTTCACTTTTCTATTTTTTCTTGGGGGTTCACCTAGTGAATATCAGACTTCACTAGCCATGGTGACTTCGGTTTGTGATTCACCGAGAAAATACCAAGCTTTGTTAGCCTATGAGCCATGAATGCTTTGGGTATGAATCCTAGGATAATGTAGCTTACTAGTCCATGATATTCATTCCCTTACTTTCACATTTCATTTTTACATTGGGTGATCCCACATAACTGGTTTACAATTTTTCGCCAAACTGGACACTTAACTAATTTTTTCTAACTAAATCTTCACTTTTAGGCACCTATAGCAGCTGAACCATGAGGAATTTGAAGATGATGCAAACTAGTGATTTGTGAATTTTCTTTTTCTATAGATTATAAATATTTTTTTCAATTTTTTTGGAATCATAATGCACTTCTTTTTCCATCTCCTTCAAAAACTGGTTTTTTTAGTAAACACCATTTTTAAGGAGTGATGCTCACTGTATACAACATAACATTTTTCCATGAAGGATTAAATTCTATATTTTTTTAATTTAGATTTGTAATTATTATATCTAGTACTTTGATTTGGTTTCATAGTTTTTATTGAGTATTTTTTTCTTAATCAAGTTTCAAAGTCAAAACAATTACAATTTAGACATACGAAGACCGTATACATCATAATATTTTTTGTATGTATCGATATTCCTTTTTTTTTCCTAGATCAAGGACAACAATATCTAGTGCACTAATATTTTTCAATTTCTTTTTTTTGATAATTTGCTATTTTTCCACATGTGCAGAACAAAGAAATTCATTTGTAGAAAAAAAACCCTATGTTTAATCAAACTAGAAAAACAAATACATAATAAAACCAAAAAATATTAAAATTATATTCGTTGGATAGATCATTTTGAGGAATACCATCATCCAGTTGGGCCTGTGAAGTCTCCACCATTTTCATCCTCACCTCGAGCTTTAAAGGGAAAAATTCTAGAGATTTTTAGTGTCAGAGGGGGAGAAGGGGAGAAAAAGGGGGTTTGAGGGAACCCAGGTTCGAGCCAACCTAGGTTCAAGAAGTTCGATTGAATGTAGGTTTGAGCGAACTCCCTTCAAGGTTGACTCAAACCTGGGTTCACTCAAACCAAGGTTCAAGAAATCCCCCTTTCCACAAATTTTTCCTTTGTTTTTTTCCCTGGAAATGAGAACTATGGTGGGACCTAGCATTTAATAGGTTTGCTTGAAGGGGAGTTTGAGTGAACCACTTTAAAAAACCAAAAAAAATTCCATGGGGGAATTTTTTGCAATTTTCCTTCCTCACTGGAATTGTAAACTAGTTTTTTGGGTTTACCCCATTGTATAAGATTGTGTATGTTATCCTTTTGCATTTCATACATGTGTGTACCTCTGTGATTATGTTGGTTTTTCATGGAATATTTGATCCTTGGGGCTTGTACATTTCCCCTACATCCTTCGACATCCTATCTCTTCAACATTTGGAAAATTAGAACCCTCTTGATATATTTTCTATTTTAGTGTGACCCCAAGAGTAAGTTCATGCCCTCACTAAAGTGGGAGTTAAATGTAGCATTGTAAATTGTCGCCCATGAAAATTTCACACTATTTTTTTCTCCCTCTTAAGTGTATGGACCTAATTGAACACCTAATTTCTTAAATTATGTAGTCCTTGGCCAATTCTAACATTTACTAACAATTTGAAAGTATAAAAAAATCATTTATTTAATATTTTTCCCTTGACATGTTAAATCCTACAAAATAGGGATATGACTAAGTCATCCTATGTGAGTTAGTCCCCCTATTTTGGCTTCAAAATCAAATATCTTTCTGTCTATATTTTATCATTTGAAAATTTTCAAATGTCCAAAGTCAATTGTCAGGATTTAATTTTTGGGGAATTAGAATAATTTCCTATAAATTCCTAGTTATTGCACCAATTGAAAGGAAACATAAATATTCTTGGAAAAATTGGTGATCAAGAGCATTATCAAGCAAGTCATGTGTAACATTTTAGAGATTTATTATATAAATTCAAGATCTAGGCATCATTTTAAAGTGTATGTTTTTTTTTTCATGTTCATGATATCATATTGTTTGTGAAGAATAACCCTTGTAGCTTTCTAAGAAAATCAAGCCAATGTCAATCAAGCCCTAAGGAGATTTGATGCAAAAGAATCTAGTGGTGTAAGGGTGATCTTGGATCACCCAAAAATATTTTATTCTCATTTTATTTGTAGTTTACTTAGTTTTTTTGGGGCTCATGGTGACTCATGCAATCTTTGAGATAGCTAGAAGTTTCAACAACCAAAACTAGTCACTTGCTATTTTTAGTAAGTTATCCTATTTGGGTTCCTATGGACACGAAAAATTGAACCCAAGGAGTGAAATTGGAAAATAATATTTTTGGTGGAAGAATCATCTTAAAATCCTCTAACGTTTGGAATATATTAAAATTTCATCTTGTGAAATTTCTCCAATGAAATTTAAAACTAAAAATTGAGGCCCTTTGAAGCCTTGAAATAGGGTGCAAAATCTATTATCTTATAGATTTGGTGAATGCTGGTTGTAGGTCTCTTCACAAGCTTTCAAATAACATATTACAATTGAAAATCTGACAGTCAAATTAGAATTTATGACCTTGAGAAGCTGTAAATATATAAATAAAAAAATCTTCTAGAGCAAGAAATAGAAGGTGGAATTTTTGGTGCCAAAATGTGTTTATACCTTCCAAAAAATTCTAATGTGATTACACTTCTTGGATAAAGAGGAAGAATAAGGGTTATAGAAGAGAGATCTAGTAGTGTAGACCATGGTTTTTGGCTTGTAGATTTCTATAATGAGAAGACCCATGTGGCTATAGTATGTTATTTTCTAAGTATTATAAATTCACTTCATCAAGATGATAGAAAGGAAGTGTTTCTTTTCACATTTTCTATGTGTCTCTCTTGTTTAGTTGTGTGTGTGTGTTTTAAGGGGTGTACCCTCATCAAGATTTATATGACTTTAGTCCTTCAAGGAAACCATTTTTGGAGTAATGAATTACAAATCACTAATGATTTATCATTCTTTTATCATTTATTTTTCCTTATCATTGACATTGCTATTATGGAAGTGGAAACACTAACATAAAGTTTGACTAAGGAAATCCTATAAATGACACAACCCTCTCTCTCTCTCTCTCTCTCTCTCTTTCAATGTGCAACTTTTAAATCAAAAGAAGACTGGGAGAAGTTTGAAAGTCAATTATTTATTATTACATTCAAAGCCTACACCTTGACAACAAATGGAAACTCAATTACATAATTATCCAATAGTGATCCAATAGTGCAACAAGTAGGAAAAAAAAGCTCTGATCTAGCTCTCGAGGAGTGGGAAAAAAGATTTGAAATTGATTAGCAAGGACACTATCACCCAGGGTAGCTTAGTCCTCCAAAATTAGACTCAAATTAATATCACAAGTGCACAGTGTCTTGTCTTGTCTGTTCCAACAATCTAAATTTAATTGGAATATTTTTTACTTGTTATATTTGTATTAGAACTAAAATTTGCATCATTAGCTTAGTCAATACATTGGATTTCATCCCTAAATTAATTCTATATCTGGTCAAGGGAAAGTTGAATCACCTTTCATGTTTCAAGTTAGTCTTATACCTTGTCTAAATTGATCAAGCCGCTACTACTATATGAAATATTTGGAGGTTTCAAAACCTAGAGTGCAATCCCTAAGCTTTCCCTTTTCCTATGTTTCATTGAACAACTATAATTCCCAATAAAAAGACAAGCATATAATGCAAGTCCTTAGACAGTAAAAAAATATTCATAAAAAAAAATATATTAATAGCCAAAAAAATTGTATATAAAATTTAGTCCAAGTATTATGGAATATATTGTATAAGAGGATTCTAATTGAGCATTTAAGTCCAAGTATTATGGTATATATTGTATTAAGTCCAAAATTCCATGTAGATTTTTTAGGTTTCTAGTAGACTGGTTTTCTATTTCATTTATGAAGGACTTTCTTGATGTCATTATTCTTTGCATAGCTTTAATGGTATTATATAATTCCTCAATTATGGAATCTATTTTATTATTTTGGGTTGTGTCAACTAACATTGTAATCTCTTTCAATATTTATATTTTTTCATATGCTACTTTTATGTAGCCCCAACTTGTAGAATAAGACATACAACCTCAACATTATGCTTGGACCTCACAATTGAATCCAATCACTAGTAAGCAATATGGGGTTTCCATGGTTACAAAAAATTCTAGCCTCTTCATAATGCAACAATCTAAAGCAATTCTTAAAATAAGGGATAAAACATGAGAAATAATGGTAATATCACACATATCCCTTAGCTAGACTAAAATGTACCATTCCAGACAAGAGCTGAATGGTAATATCAATCATATCCCTCAGCTAGACCAAATGTACCATTCCACACAAGATTCGAATGCAGAAGAAAATAATCATAACCCATCAAGGAGAAACTTCACATTAGGTTTTCTGAGCACTGTTTCAAAATACAAGTAGGAAAATTAACACCAAGCATGCCAAGCATCACAAAAATTATTGCATAATAAATCTGCCAACCAACACTAAGGGTATGGAAACCTATGAAGCTTTGTGAATCTCACACATAGGTGTGGGGCTCAGATTCCAACACATATTGTTAATAATAAATAAATAAAGTAGCAATACTAATTATTTATGGAGAATTACCACCCCTTAAGAATATTATTATTATTATTATAAAATTAATATAATACACTATACTAACATTAATATAATAATAATAAAAGAATTAGAATAATTGAATAATTGAATAAGAAAAATACAATAATAAATAAACAATATAATATAATAATATTAAACTATTATGAGGTTCTTGGGTAGTGACCTTCCTCACAAATGTAATTAAGGATAGATTAATTTTGAAAAAATCTAAAGTAAAAAAAGACAAATTTACATATTTTATTAAATATATTACAAAATATGATTTTAGAGAGAATAAATAACCTATACACCTCTTATAAGATAAATAGGCTAATTTTTTGTGACAATTAAAAATGTAACCTATTTCATTTAACTTCTTTAAAAAAATTTAAGAACCTATGTTGGGGTCCTTATATAGAGTATTTAAGAAAAAAAATCTATTTAGAGAAAAGTGTATATATTTAAATGTAATAGATTTAAAATAATTAATATCTCTTGATTATATTATAATATTTTTTTTAATTTAAAAATGAATATAGTTATTTAATTAAAAAAACATTTCTATAAAGATTTTGATCTTAAATATACCTATAATAAATCAAAAACTGTTTTATTTTATTTATATTTTTTATTTCTTTCTATCTATATTGTTCATTTTATTTTAAAAGTTGTTTTTATTTATTTAAAAGTTGTTTTTTAATACAAATTTTTATTAATTAAAGAGTCATTTTATAGTTATTTTATTCACTTGAGAATTCATTTACTAATGACATAAGGAGTGGAATGTGATGATATATATGAGTAAATTTATTTTGGTAATTTGTAGTTGAATTTGTTATTTTATTTTTTATTTGCCTAAATTTTTTAATTGGTTAATTATAATTAAAAAAATTATATACAAGAGTTGAGTAAATATATAGATCTTAAATAATTCAGTAATTAAAAAAACTAAAAAATATAGAAAACCAAACACAAATCAAATTTAAACAATAGATAGATGTATAAAGACTTTTTTTTATTTAACTTTATATATATATATATATATATATATGCAAATAAATTATATATCTAATATTTAAGAGTAAATCAAATATATTACAAATCAAATAAAATAAACAATGTTAACTTATGTGTTTATGTATATATCTGAACATTTTTTAGAGAGATGTGTTTAATATTATGTAATATTTTATTTTTTTTTAAATGAATTTTTCACAATTTTTTGTTATAATTTTAATAAGCATATATCTCAATTTTCCTTTTATATAGACATAATAATAACAATTTATATTCAAATCCATTAATAAATTATTTTAAAATTCTTATTTTAAACGATGTCTCTTATTATTATTATTATTACAATAATCCATTACTTTTCAATTAAAAAAAAACATATGGCACTCTAAACAAAGCCTTATTGCCACCCTTTCATCGTCAGTGTGGGCTGAAAGGACAAAATCTTTTAATAAGTTATATGTGCACATTGAGGAAGGTATTCCCAAAACCCTTCTTTTAGATTATATGTAACTCCTCCTACAAATTTACCATGTAACCTGATAAAACACAAATAATCTCCCACAACTCTACATTGCCCACAACTTCCTCTCCCAAAGTAGTAGCGAGGGAGAGAGTTTGGTAGCATCCTTGCAAACTCTCCACTTCCAAAGCAACTCATCTTTGTCGTCCTGAAAGAACTCGAAAATAATCATTCCCCGTAACACACAAATACCTAGTCATTTCGTAATACTCTACTACCACTAGAACTACGATCTTTAAGAATACGGGGTAATGCAGCTATTCTCACAGGCTTAATGGAGAGAGACGTTGGTATCATCTTTGCAAACTCTCTCCACTTCCAAAGAAACTCATCTTTGTCGTCCTGAAAGAACTCGAAAATAATCATTCCCCATAATGCAGCTATTCTCACAGGCTTAATGGAAGCATCTCGAATGTTGTACCCCACAATAGTCCTAAGCCCGGTTGCCTGAAAGAAAATAACGCCATTGCACCAAACCATTGTATAAGGAAATATAAAAAACCCTGTTTTCTCTGAGAAATCAAACTTAATCCTCCATGAATTTTGAAAATGATGATAGATTCCGATGGAGAAACTGTCAGTGTCATAATAGGATCCCAACCTGGCTACCAAATAGAGCTCATCACCGCTTCCTCCTTGTACAATTCCGATTACCCTCCCATTCACATCATTTTCTATCTCTGCATAAACTTTTAAAAGCGGATTGCAAACATAATAAAACTTTCGGGTTTTAAGTAAAAGCAGCCCCAGCTCTGCACTGGAAAACTCGTAAGGATTGATAAATCGGTCGAAAGCTGGGAGGAAGGAGAGAGAGATGGTCTTCCATTTTTGTGTGGAAAAGCAGTAGGCCATACAATAGAATTCCATTCTTTGCAAACAAGGCGAGAGCGGGAGATTGATTGTAATGGAAGGTTTGCTAATATACATTTCTTTATATGCCGAGGCAACTCATCTAGACTCCACTGCTCTCCCTCTCCTTCTCCTTTCCCTTCAACTCCACAGATAAATTCTCCCTCCATTATTTTCGCTTCCAAACTGGTTTCTTGTATGTTCTTTATTTTCTATCCACGATGACTCCCTCTTATATTTGCTTCACGTGGAAAGCTGCGGTTGAACGGCATACAGTTATGAACAGCCAACATGGAGAAGGTAAGAATAAAAATAGATAATTTAAATTAAAAAACAAAGATAAAAATGTTGTAACTACCGAGATGCGGTTAAACGGCATACGGTTACGAACAGCTAACATGGAGAAGGTAAGAATAAAAAAGAAAAATAGATAATTTAGATTAAAAAAACAAAGATGAAAAGACTGTAACTAGTGTGATACTTGTTGACATAGTCACATGTTTGAAAGAGCTATTAGGTGCGTAGCTCTTCCATATAGGTTAAAACTATATTGAGGAAGAATGGTTATTGATAATGATAAAGTGTGTTATATTTTAATATTTATAATTATATAGTTAAATATTTAAGGAACAATATGTATGTGAAGATTGTTATGTATCAATTCATATATATGGTATGTGTGTTTTGATTTGGGAAGGAGTTTGCATATGTTAGGAAGTTATGTATCAATTCATTTATATGATGGGGCCACAATATATGTTGTTGCATTGTTTCATCAAATATAATGAATAAACATCTAACATGAATAGTTTAGCTTTTACTAAGATACTACAGGTCACTACTCATATATAAATATTTTACCCTTTCAATGATTTCTAAATTTGATAATGTGAAAATAAAAAATAAAAATAGACAATTTAAATTAAAAAAACAAAGATAAAAAGGTTGAATATTGTAACAATTTTAAAACTATTCAAAACATTTACACCCACTATCCCAAAATGCACTTTAAGAAAAAATAAAATAGCAAACATTCCATACATATCCATATGTTGTACAAAATAGATATCAAATGCAAGTAAAAGACTCAACAATCTGATTTTGCAGCAAACTCTTTACTCTTAGAGAAAGTAATCAGCACCTAAACACTCTCCAAGTCTTTATATATAACATTATTCACCCTAGTGTTTTATTTATAAAATTTTGGCTCTAGGAAAACTACTAAGTGGTATTCAAAACCATTGATGGGTTCAATTGGCACATGTTCATTGCTCAACATGAAAACAAGAGTTACACATGAATTGTACTCATCTTGAAAATCCAAACACCAAACTTCGCAGGAGAAGCTCAACATTCACTCTAGCTTCTCCAAACAACATTAGAATGTTACCATGTTTAACTAGTGTGCCAACATTACAATAATATTCCAACATTATAACTAAGACTTGCAAAATGTACAACACACTTAGTCCTAATATTACTAAGAATGGAATGCCTCAACCCATAAAATCTTCCTATTACAAATTAAATAATAAAGATACTAAGATCTAATGGACATGATAAACCTTACAACTCCAATTTAGGGTAATTGGCCTAAGAACTTATAGATGTTGTACTTAGTAAATTTTATATCTTTAGTGTCTTTTAGGGGACATGTATTTAATGTGATGTGAGAAAATATTTGTAACTGCTTTTCCCTAGTGGACTTTGGTTATTTGATTTTTTAGTCCATAAATTAGATCATGACATAATTTAGAATACAATGGTATATTAGCAACATTGTGGATCTTGGTGAGATTTGACTGGACACAACTCAAAATTGTTTTCCAATTAGCTTGTGTGTTAAGCTAGAACTAGAGTTGAGGGTCCTTGTTTGTAACTCTAGCTCTCTCTTCCATTGTTCCCCTCCTCCATTGAAATTTATTTGTTGAATATCTAAGCTATTCCTATTTGTGTTTCTGTGTTGAGGATGGGGCTATATTCTTGCTTGGTTTGTACTTACATATGTTCTATGTCCATTAGTTATTTGAATCCTAAAATCAAGATTGTAAAGTGCTCTATGCCATGTTATTAGGTCTAATTCTATCACATGCTTTGTCACCAAGTAGATGTGCCTTCCACCAAGCAACTATTTATCATTTGTGACATTGCTAAATTGATCAAAAATAACAATTCTATTACTATTTGGCGGGAACTTAGCTGCCCCGCAACTCTTGTTTTATTATCTTTCTTCTCCTTTTGGTTTCACGCAAATTAAAAAGTGACATAGTGAGTTCAATATTTTAGCAAATCTAATGTATCTTTATTCATGGTTTCACGTTAGTGCTTTGAGTTTGATAAAATGGTATATAATTGGGTACAATTACAATAAAAAAAGTTTTATAAGATATAATATTTTTGGAATGTTTGGTAAATGGAGTAATAAATTAAGTAGGTTTGATTCTTAAAAAAATAAATAATTCAATAGGTTTTGAGATAAATATTTTTTAGAATTTTTTATTTCAAGCATCTTTGAAGCATTCCATAAATTTTATATTTATATAATTATCATTTTCTCTTGTAATTATATTATACTATCATTTTGATTTTTTTTAAAAAAATTGTTCATATTTATAACTTCTTTATAATATTTAAAATTTAAATATATAATTGATTTTTATATAATATAATTAAATTAAAATTATTAATTATTAATATTAATATAAATAGATATAGCTATCTTTTGTTCCATTAAGTTAGAATATAGGTATGCATTATCTACATTTTACATTATTATGGTTAATATTATTTACATAATTTTAATAAAAGTTTACATTATTGTGACATTTTAAAATGATTTGTTAATATTATAATTAGCATAACTTACATTTCTTTTTTTTTATAAAGGTAAGTAGTAGCCATTACATGACACTTGTTGATAATGATGAAGTGTGTTTGATTTTAATAATTATAATCATATAGATAAATATTGAAGGAATAATATGCATTTGAAGGTTGTTTTCAATTAATTCATGCATATGATGTGTTTTTTTATTTGGGAAGGAGTTTGCATATGGTAGGGAGCCATGTATCAACTCATGTATATGATGGGGCCACAACATATGTTGTTGTACCATTTCACCAATTATAATGAATAGGCATCCAACCTAAATAGTTTACCTTTTACCATGATACTACTAGTCACTACTCACTTTACTTTTTACATTCTCAATAGCTAATGGTGAGAAGTTTGTGCAAGATACAAATAATTTAGTGCTTATCATTTGGTTCATTCTAAAAATACAAGAGATAAGGTAGATGAGGGGAGAGGTAGGCAATGGTTTCATTTATGCCTACTTAAAGGAGAATATCATTTGATGTTGCTTGAGGAGAGACTTATATACATTACCTAGAGGTCAATGGGGTATGATTTCTTGGAAGGTTCTCACTCCCTTTATTTGGTTCTCCTCTAGATGTTGGGGCAGTCAGATGACCATATATAATTGAAAGTGAATTTTTCTTAGATTTAGTAGGGAGTGCCTTTGTACAAATGTATATGAAAAATAACACTGGAAATAATTCCCATGAAATGGGTGAATGGAACCATGGGGATTGGCAGGTACATAAAGTGGAAAACAAAGGAAATCAAGTTGTTGTAAAGAGAAGCTTTATTTCTCCATTTAGTGAACATTGAGAAGGGAAAACACACTTGACTAAGGATAGATCTTAAGAGAATCATTTGTTTTTCTATATAATGAGAGAAGATTACTCACATGAAGCATACTTATACAAAATTTCCACAATCTTCTCTAAGACACCCTAATGTGGAGTGGTGTATCAATCCAATAAGGGCAAGAAAATTTCTAGGGAGGGGTATGTGCAAGATCATGATGGGCCGAAAAGTGGCGATATTCTAGGTATGTAGCTGACGACATTTTTTTAACCCAAAATTGATGAAACGAAATGGGTTTTTAAAGGATATTCTCAACTTTACACCAATATAAATTATGCTTTCTTTGAATTTAATAAATAATTATTATTCATTTTCTATTTGAATTACGACTAAAGTCCTAATTGATAGGTTGATTGAAAAACATATATATCTTTCAAACGGTATCACCTTTTTTAAATCCAAAACATGTGTTACATTCTATGCATCGTATACTATAGGATTTAAAAAATAAATAAATTTCATGAAATTTTGACCAAGTTAAGGTGGTCAGACATACAAGTTTTTATATTTTTAAAAAGTTGTGATAAAAAAATCATAATTAATTATTTACTAGGAAAAAATTACAAAAGAATATGAATCACATGCAGACATGAGTCCTCTACTTATATCTAAAATATTATAAAAAAATTTATTATTTTATTGTTGTTAGGGTGGTTAGATAGACGCCTACTTCTTATTTTTTCCCTAAAATTTAAGTACTATTACATTAAAATTTCAAATTTTCACTAAATAAATTTAATTTTTTTAAAAAACCTAGTATTTTAGAAACTACATTCAATTTTCTATAGATTCTATTCTTACATATTTTTGAAATAATATAGATAAATTATTCAAATTTTTACGTCAAGTTGCCTAACTTTGATTTTTCTAAATTTTTTACCACTTAAGGGCCTATTTTTTCAATGACTATCCTGCACATACCTGGAGGTTGTCCAATTTTGGACAATGGTTAAGAAATACCATTTGAATTCTAAGGATAATGAGAAAGATAATTAGATATGAAGTATTTATTGAACATGGAGGAGACCTTACAAATATAAAGTTAACTTATTAGCTGCTACTAAAGATAGCCTTCAACTATCTAAGTAGAATTTTAAATATTGTATTTAATAAAGAATCAAACATACTAATTGAAGTTTCTAAATTGATTTCATCAATAAAAAATCAAATATTAACTTTTTATTTATAGATTTCATAGAATTATCATAATAATGGATGTGGCCAATTTTTAGATAAAAAATATATTATTGATCAAATGTTACAAAATAGCCATTTTTTAATAAACATAAGAAAACTTAAAGATAAATATTTTACATGGATTATAAAATCATAGTCATGAAAATATTAAAACAAAATATACTCTTGATCTATATTTTTATAACTTCAAAACTATATATTAAAAGTGCAACTTTTTAAATCAGCTACTAAGTGAGGCTATGGTTTTGCCTCTATATTGCTGCAGTCAAGCTGAGTGCTTTTTGTAAGCAATGCACTTCAAGTAAATCAATTCCTTTGTGTTTGTGCCACTTTTCACTCCTTTTTTTGCTTCTAGTCTTGTATTGTAGTAGCTTGTTGTTGAGCCTTGAGACAATTTTGACAAATAATATGTATAATTTATAATGTTCTTGTCATAGGCTATGTCCAGCCTACACACAATTTACTAACTCTTTGAGATTAATAGCTCTCTCATGCATTTGAAAAATGTTACAAAATAATTTGTAACAATTCTATGTGCCAAAATTCTTGATAGATCCACACAATGGGATGCCACACTCAATGGAATGTAATGCTTCCTCCCCATAATGGGACCTCTCTCAAATAACCAAGCAAGATTCTTCCTCACAAGCTTGCTAATGGATAGGAACCAATGCTATTTTATGATGATATTCATGCCAAGTGAGAGAGTTTTAGCAAACAATATGTTAACTGCTTAACTCACTCAACATACATGGAAAACATATTATTGCACTATCATGAAGGATCCTATTCAAATGGAGGATTATCCTAGCTTTGACTATCATGGTAGCAACAACTAATACCATAGAATAATTGAATGATGGTTTTTCTGAGGAACTTCTAGGGAATTGGATTAAGGGAATTGTGCAAAACTCTATAAATAAACCAAGGTAATTATATCATCCCTGATTCTAGATGCATATACCACCACTAGTTGCCATGCACATCAAATCTCCACTCCATAGGCCAAATTTTAATATTTATGTGGAATGCATAGATATATTTGAACATCAGGTTTGATGGAATAAGTGGCCAGTTTGTTGCCATTGATGGAGAATGAAATTTAGTGAGAGAATGTTGACATTCATTAACTATTAATCTTGACTAGATGAGGGTTTTTGCTAACTATTTAATGAGGTATAAACCAAGAATGGTAGTTTGAATAACCATCCACAAGTTAGAGGATCTATATTCCATTAAATCTATATAGGAAAGGTTTTTGTTTATCATTTTGGAAATATAAGACTACTTGTGGAGTGTGAACTATCTTTAATTAGTTTTGGAATGAAGGGTCAACCATTAGCACGAAAATTTGAATCAACTAGCTCTAGATTTGAATGTGGGCACACAGTCTTCCTGTTGTGAATTTTGACATATTTTCAATTCCACTACCATTAGCTAATGTTGTGTTTGTGCTTTATTGAATATTTAGCTCCTAGGTTTCCTTTTTGAGCTTCTATGGTAATCTCTTTGTTTCTAAATTTATATTTTTTATATGGACTCTATTTTTCACTTGTACACCTAACAATCCTCAAATGAAGTGCTTAAGAATTGTTCTTTTCTATACTATGAAATATCAAATGAGAGTACATAAAATTTTCTTGTAGCATAAATTGTCACCCATAACAATTTCACACAATTTTTTTCTCCCCCTTAAGTACATGGACCTAATTGAACACCTAGTTTCTTAAATTATGCATTTTGTAGCACATTTTAATATTTATCGACAAATTGTATGTACAAAACAAATGCATTTATTTAATATTTTTTCCTAGGCAACCTATTCCCCCTATTTTGGCTCCAAATTAAAATATGTTGGTGGACATTTTATCATTTGAATTTCAAATGTCTAGAGTCAGTAGTCTGGAATTAATATTTGAGAAATTAGAATAATTGCATATAAATACATAGTTATTGCATCATTTGAAGGAAATCTAGCAATTATTGGAAAAAATGGTGAACAAGAGCATTATTGAGCAAGTCAAGTATATCATTTTAGAGATTTATTATAGAAATTCAAGATCCAAGAATCATGTCAAAGTGTATGTGAGTTTGTTCATGTTCATGTTAGCATATTTTTTTCTAAAGACTAACCCTTAAAGGTCTCCAAGCAAATCAAGCCAACAACAATCAATTCAACAATAATCAAGCCATGAGGAAAATTGTATGACTTTAGTCCTTCAAGGAATCCATTAAATTGGATTGGTGAATTATAGATAATTTTTTATTTATCATTCTTAGATAATTTATTTTCCATATCATTGACATTGTGATTGTAAAAGTGGTAAAAATAACATGAGGTTTGACTAAGGAAAGCCTCTAAATGGATGAACCTTCTCTCTCTATTCCTATGTACAAGTTTCAAATTTGAAGAAAAAGTGTTTTAGTTTGAAGGTCAATTATTCATTATTGCATTCAAACCCTACACCTTGAAAAAAAATAAAGAATCAATTATAGAATTATTTGACAATGTGACAAGAAGGAAACATAAGCTCTGATCTAACTCCTAAGGAGTATGAATTTTTTTTGAAGTTGGTCAACAAAGGCAATATTGCTAAAGGTGACTTTGTCATCCAAAGTGAGGCTCAAATTCACATCATATGTGCACATTATCTTGTTCTATCTATTTCATAGTCTAAATTTTTCTATGATATTTTATAGTTACTGTATTTGTATCAAAACTAAAAATTCCATCATTAGCCTAGTCATAGCATTACATTTCATGACTAAATTCATTCTAGATTTGGTCAAGGGAAAGTTGACTCACCTTTTAGGTTGCAATTTATTCCTATACCTTGTCCAAATCCATCAAACCCTCACTACCTCAAATCCATATATGAAATATTTAGAAATGGTGTCAAACCCTAGAGTGCAATATCTAAGGTTTCCTTTTTCCTATGTTTCATTTTTGTGAGCCTGACATATTAAAATTATATACCTTTTGAAATTTGAGGTAAATTATCCTAGATCTAGGTTTAACATTAAACTATTTTGCAATGTTCATTTAGGCATTTATTTTTTCATCATAAAAGACATAAAAGTTCAAAAATTTGCGTGTAATATTGCATTATAGGTTGCAATAATGTTAATTTTAGTCATCTTAGGTTTGATTTACATTCAAACTGAATTTAGAATTCTACATTATGTCACTTAAATTTGAAATTATTCATTTCATTCATTCAAGCATCTTTCATATAGCTCAAAAAAGTGAAAATATTACATTGTTTTGTTTCAAAATTGTATCAAAATTATCATTTTAAGATTTTGGCATATTAGGGTCAATGGATTATTTCATTCTAAACCTAAAAATTACATTTACATTTGTTAGTCATTGCTTGAAAATATTGCAAATTGTTGCACACTTGCATTGTGATTACATAATCATAAAATTGAGCAAATTTTAGAAAAAGTATTCACTGTGAGACCTGTCTACACATAGACCTAAGATCCTTAAGTAGTATTTAACAAAAAACAAAACTTTGAAATTTGTGGAAATCTATGGTTGACATAGTTAGCCTAGGAAACTTAGTATAGCTATTTTTAGCTCAAATTTCTTGTAGACCCATGTTTTTGTCTTTACTATCTTCTTTTGTTGTTTAATTTTTTCTCGAGTGTTTTTCTATGTTTCTTGTGCAATTTAGTGATCATAGTGGGCACACCTAGATTTTTGAAACTTATATAAGCTTAACAACTCGGTGTCCTATTTCAAATACTTGATTAAGATGTAGTTGTAGACTTATAGAATCTCATGTTCTTGTTACATCCATTGTGGATCATAAGTCTTGCAACTCTTTCGCTTAAGGTATTGCCAATACCATGCCCATCTTGGACTCAATCCTTATTCTGAGCGTAATTATGATAAATTCATTAAAAAGTACCTTTATGAATGTTGATATTTTTTTCACCCAAGTTCTTGAAGACAAACAAAAATAATTAGAGAAATACTTAGAGGGATTGCAAGGCTATTGGCTGGTTTAATAGTTCCTAAGGGAATTTATTAATGATGCCCAACGATTACAGATTTTGTGTATAGTCTAGCTCAGCTTATGGATTCCAATATTCCTATGATGGCTAGTTGTACTCAAGATTTTGGGTACATTTAAATCCGAGGAAGAAGTCAAATCTTCCTCCCTAAAACTATTTCCTCCCTACATACACATTGCCAACTATAGTTTCAATGATAGAACAAACACATAGCATAACTCTAACCTTAGGGATTTCAAGTGGAAACCCTTGTAGTTTCATGATATCACATGTGATTCCTCAATAATAATCCCCTCTTATAAACTTCCAACATAGAGGCCCACCAAGAAATTACACAATCCCACCATATTCACCACATTCTCAACACATGTCAAGCAATGATTTTGTCATAAATTAACTATTGCAAAATATAACATCATTGTAACAAAAATTATCAAAATTAAACTAAAAGAAAAATGGAAAACCATCGCAATATGTCAAAAGGAGCCCACTGTAATTTGAAATATTTAAAAAACCCATGCCACAAAATATTGAGATGCCTAGATTTGACAAGTGCAATGGTAAAGGAGATCCTAATAGTCATATATCTACTCTTACGATATTGTGTAGTGATTTCATCTTCGAGGGTAAGCTCCTAGCTAAAATATTTCCTAGGTCATAGAAAGACATGGCCTTGGAATGGTTTTTCTCCTTGCTAAATAACTTGATACATTCATTCAAAAACTTATTTATGCATTCATCCAACACTTTCAAGAAAACATTGGTCTTGTAATTATATTAACTAATTTAGTGAGGTGTAAACAAGTAAAATATTAAAAATTAATAAAATTCATAGGGTGATATCAATTAATTTACTCACAAATAAACTATGCTTTTCCTAACTGAACTTGGTAGCAATGAGGAGCCCCCAAACCCTAGATCCAACAAATAATTCCCTTGTGGCAATGGCTTTAGATTCTAGAAATGACAAAGGTAATGTATATGATGGTGATGGTGTATTTACTGAAGAAGAAGGTGAGGATGGAAACATTTCAATAGATTTTGTTGCTCTAGTTGAATCTCTTGGATTTGTTGGTGGTGAATCTATTTCTATCAATGATTTGGATTTTGTGTTTAAGGGTTCTTTCAAGATTTTTGGGTACATAAATATGATGATGAGCTCCTCCTTGAAATTCTCTTGGAGGCCCAATTGGTAGACAAGCTACATGTTGATCCTCTCTTTTGTGGTGGGGAACAAGAATATGTTGGATCATAAGGAGGATTTGTTCCTTCTCCATAGGGGCTCAGTTGGCAATGGTTTTGTCAAGCTAGTTTTTGATGGGTTTTCTCTTAAGAGGGGATTTCCACTACCCCCTCCCAAGAATGCCCCCTCTTCCTCTAGATTTTATTGAACCACTTTTTCTTCCTTCCCATACCAATTTTTTTTTGATAGAAGTGTTTGAGTCTTCCCTCTCAGGTAGGTGTAGGATCATCACGGAAAATATAGGCCCTTAAGTGGCAAAAAATTAAGAAAAATCAGAGGTAGGAAACTTTATGTAAACATTTGAATAAGTTATCTATATTATTTCAAAAATATGTAAGAATATAATCTATAGAAAATTGAATGTAGTTTCTAAACTACTAGGTTTGTTGATGAAAAACAAAATCTATTTGGTGAAAATTTGAACTTTCAATGCTGTGGTACTTAAATTTTAGGGAAAAAATAAGAAGTAGGTGTCTGTCTGACCACCCTAACCACAATAAAATGATAATATTTTTTTATAAGATTTTAGATATAAGTAGAGGACTCATGCCCCAATGTGATGCATATTTTTCTGTAATTTTTTTCCAAGTAAATAATTAATTATGATTTTTAATTACAATTTTTTTAAAAATATAAAAACTTGTATGTCTAACCACCTTAACTTGGTCAAAAATTCATGAAATTCAATTTTTCTTTTTTGAATATTATATTATGGAAGCATAGAATGTGACGCATGTTTTGGATTCAAAAAATGTGATACCGTTTGAAAGCTATAGATGTTTTTTAATTAGCCTATCAATCAGGACTTTAGTTGTAATTTGAATAGAAAATGAATAATAATTACTCATTAAATTCAAAGTAAATCATAATTTATATTGGTCGAAAGCTAAGAATATCCTTTAAAAACCCTTTTAGTTCAATCAATTTTGGGTAAAATAATAGTCACCAACCACATACCCATCATATTGCCACTTTTTGGCCCATCATGATCCTACACATACCCTCTCTCTTTAGGGGGGATTTTCCCTTGGTTCTCCCTATTGTGGGTTGCATCAAGATCATGTTGAGGGGATTCCCCATTTTATATGGAACCTTGGTATCCTCCTCCATGTGGAAGTTTTTTTCTTGGTGGGGTTTCTTCTAAGGCCTCTTCTAGCTAGGATGTGATCAGAGTTGTTGGGGCTCCTCCCGCTCCTCTCACTATTCCTAATATGTGGATTGCTATAACTTTGGTTGGTTTGGAAGTTTCCCTTATTGGTAGATTTTATGACTTTATACTAAGTAATTTTGTTATTCAAAAGTGGGCTTTAGAGCATTGGTTTGTTCTTGATCTTTGCATAATGGCCTTGATGAATGGGTTCTTTCTTTTCTCCTTTCATTCCTTGGAGGAGTGCACTTGTATTTTTCAAGAAGGCCCTTGGTTTTTCAACAAGGACTTTCTTCACCTTCAAATTTGGTATGTTGTCTTTGATGTTACTAAGCTCAATTTGTAGCCTATTTGGGTGTCTCTCTGAACTCCCTTTGGAATTTTGGGATGAAAATATTCTTAAAGATATTGCTAATTTTTTTGGTCATTTTATTACCTTAGATAAGGTTACTAAAAATTGACCCAACTTTTTTTTTTGCAAGATTTTGTGTCTTTGTTGAGTTTGTCTTTGTGTTACCCAAAATTTTGAATGTTTGTACCAATATCGAGACTTGGGTGTAAGATATTCATTAATAAATTACTTACCAACATCCTAAGATGTTGGGCTAGCTTCACAATACCACATTGAATATGCAAAATGGGGAAACTCTTGTTCAATCTACTACAACTTTGGCCTCTATTGGAATTGTTGGTAAAGGTATATAAGGGATAAAAAGGAAGCTAGATGTTGGGATGGGTAGTCCTTGTATGTTGTTTCATCATATGATTATTGGTAAAGAGAAGTCCGTTGTTGAGATCTTCAGTTTGGATGATTTTTCTCCCAAGTTTAAGAGAAATTTTATAGATGTGATTGGAAGCTTTCATGTTCATTAACATCTTGAATCTCACCCAACTCTATGGCCTTGGTTGAAGTTTGGATTTAAATCTCCTTGATTAGTTGTTGTTGGTTTCAAATGGGTCCTTTCAAAAACTTCTCACAGTTCTTTGATCTAATCAAAAGCTTTGCTATTCTCATTTTTTTGGTCTCACCTCTAGTGAGATTTATTTACTTTTTCCTTTGTGACTATTCAATAATGGGTACAAGACCTTCCCAAATTCACCTTATTCAAAAGTATGATCATCATAATATTGATGTTCAAATAATGTTCATTCAAAATTTGCAATATTGAGTTAGGGATTGTACATATAAAAATAGATCATTGACATTTTCATGGTCTTTTAGGTCTTTCTCTCATGATGCTTGACCTATTTTGGTTTGATTTAATGTTGCAATGTAACTTTTGCATTCACATTAAGTCCTAAAAATTCAAATAATGATGTCTTGTGAAGGTGTTGTGAAGTGTTGTAAGACATTTATACACTTTTCTAGACTCTTTTCATTACTAGTCACCTAAAAATCACCTTTTCATCCCTTATCAAGTCCTATTTTGAAGTGTTGTAAAGTCTTGTAACAAGATTTCATGCTTTTCTATGTTGGATTTCAATATTAACACATTTCTTATGCTTTATTTGACCCC
>VDFB02179234.1:64335459-64388947 GCA_007258455.2 Sequoia sempervirens
TGACCTATTTTTTTATGTTGATTTTATTTTGTCTAGAATCAAGGCCCTAACCCTACTTTTGTGGTAAAAAAAATATTATTAATACAAAATTAAAAAAGGAAATTGTGGACATCCAAATTTAATCACTTCCATATGATTAAATTTACTACCTTTCCATCTATCGTATTAATATTAATTTATTAAACTAATATTACACCTTTTTGTCTCATATTGGTAAAGTATTTAATTTAATAATTAATACTTTTTCGTTTTCCTTATTCCTCTCTAAATTAAATGAATACGCTAATTTATTTAATTTAGTCATTTTCCCCCTTTTTTGATCTAAAATCAATTTAAAATTCCTCACTTTCTCTCTCCTTGTCACATCCTCCATAACCTTGCCCTAATCTGAATTAATTTAATTAATTCATGATTATGATGTGCATCCTCTTAATCAAAGATTAGTGTCACATCCTCCTACATTTGCCACTTGCCCCTAATCTTCCATTAATTAGCCTAATCCAATATTTGCACAACCTTAACCAAAGTCATTAGCTAAATTTAACATCACTTTTTGGTTAATGCTTCCATTTTTCCTTTTTGAACATTGACCCCCTTTCCCATGTGAATTTTTAATTCACATTTATTTGTCCTAGATTCCTCTCCTTTATATGTGAATTTTTAATTCACATTTCATTCTTCCAAGGCTTCTAGAACCTTAGACTTGTCACAATCTCCACATGTGACCAAGTCTCCCCTTTTTGGAGCCCACCTTTTACCCTCTAGATTATCTTAGGAATGTGAATTTTTAATTCACATTTATATCCCCAACCACCTTTCCTTTTCCCATGTAGATTTTTGAGGAATTCCAAAATTCCTCAAATGTCCCTTTCACTCCCATTTAGAGACAAGAAATCACTTTTTGTGGAAATCCTCTCACTCCCCAAGGTGCATGTCCTTTTTCCACCTCATGTACCTTCTTGACAACTCACCTCCATCTCATATCCCCTTGGTCACTTCATCCTCCACATGTCAAGATGTGAGGGCTTGTGGGTTCTCAACCCACCATAGCCCTTCATCTTGGCCTTGTTGGATCAATCTTGACCATTGAATTCTCTAGAGAATTCAAATTCTCCTATAAATACCCCCTCTTCTAAGGCATTGAGAACAGTTAGTCATTTTGCAACTATATGCTACCATTTTGTGCACTCATCTAATTTTTAATTACATCCACTTGCATTTGAATCCAAGCACATAGTAAAATCCTTCAGTGTAGCCACATCAAGAGCCATCAAGGAGCACACATCCCATTCTAAGCAAGGGCCAATCAAAGGGGTATCAACAACAAAGGAAGGTAAAACCATTTGTGTCTTATGTTATCTATTTTCCTTATTGTTTTGTCACTCTCTTTTGGCTAATCTTGAGGTGTCCTTGGTCATTTACCATTCATATTTTGAGTTATTTATGCACTAGAATAGGATAAATTCCAAGCTATACATTTTTGGCACGCCCGGTGGGACACACAAACGGGTTCCCATACTTTACGTTTGCTGTTGTTGAAGTTTTTGCAGGAACACGTCGCAGAAGGGCGACTACACCCCTATTTTACTGCAGAAGTGTAATTACGCCCCTGTTTTCACTGCAGAAGGGTGTGTGTGCCCACCTGGGCTAAAATTTCTAACTCTTTTTTGCAGAAGGGCGTGTGAGCCCACATGGCTGAAATTTCACTTTTGACTAACATTTTTTCTGCAGAAAGGCGTGTGTGCCCACATGGCTGAAATTCACTGTTTACTAATACTTTTCTGTAGAAGGGCGTGTGCGCCCACCTAGGCTGAAATTTCTAACTCTTTTCTACAGAAGGGCATGTGCGCCCACGTGGCTGAAATTTCACTTTTGACTAACTCTTTTCTGCAGAAAGGCGTGTGCGCCCACGTGGCTGAAATTTCACTTTTGACTAACATTTTTCTTGCAGAAGGACGTGTGTGCTCACGTGGCTGAAATTTCACTTTTTCTAACATTTTTCTGCAGAAGGGCGTGTGCGCCCACGTGGTTAAAATTTCACTTTTAACTAATACTTTTCTGCAGAAGGGCGTGTGTGCCCACCTGGGCTGAAATTTCAATTTTTACTAACACTTTTCTGCAGAAGTGCAATTGTGCCCTCCTGTTTACTACAGAAGTGCAATTGTGCCCTCCTGTTTACTGCAGAAGTGCAATTGTGCCCTCTTGTTCATTGCAGAAGTGCAACTGCGCCCCTGTTTTGCTGCAGAAGGGCGACTGTGCCCCCTAGAAGCATATTCTTGTCAAGTTGATGGAGAAAGTGGGATAAAATATTTAATAATTGCTTGCAGGGCTATCCATTTGCTCAATCTTTTTTTAAAAATTATCCTTGCTATTTGCATTAATCTAAGAACATAGCTTAATTAGAGAGAGTAATATTTGTTGCTTGTTGTTCTTATCTTTTTGTGTTACCCTAAGGGAGTATTAGCTTGTTTCCACTTTCCCCTTGCACTTCGTATGAGCCTGGGAAGTAGTTGGAAGCAGTTATTGCTTTCTTCATAGTGGGACCTGCTTGGAGATTTCATCACCCCAAGGGATGATTCCAACCAAGGGATTTCCTCTCCCGCATCGCCCCCATCTCTCCCACCATCTGCTCTAAGTAAAACACTCTGTCCTGTAACTCATCTCGCTCCCACCAGAGATCATCCACCTGCTGCCCACTACCCGCCGATACATTCATCCCCACTGCTGCCCCTTTGGCCTACAATATAATAGTCTCTGCCTCTAGTCTGTCCCAGTCCCCACTGACCGTAGCTAACTCATCTCGTAGTCCCTGCATGTCAGCCCGCAATACGTCCCTCTCTCTACAACAACAACTCCATCAAAGCTCTCTCAGTCCTCCGAACTGCTACTGGCACTCTCGATAGCTCGACTTTGAGTCTGATCACCTCTGCCTCTGCCACCCTCAACCTCTGACCCATATCCTGAAGACTTTCCATAGTACCTCCTGGCTAAACAATCACGTCCCTTGAGGAAATGATAGGAACCACCGCTAATGGCTCTACATCCAAAACATCTATATCCGGCACATTGCCATCTATCTCCATAACATCATCGCCCCCTCATCCTCCGGTCCATTCCTTCCACCCTTCCATCCATCCCTCTCTCTCCATTCCATTCCTTCCATTCCACCATCCTTCCCCTCCATCCTCCTTTCCACCCTCCCTTCCTCTATATTCATGATCCCCTTTCCCTCCACTGTCATCTCTACCTCGACCCCCCCTCTATCCTCCTACATAAATGGATCTCTCCTCCTCCCCTATCATATCGCCTCTCTCAACCTCCTTCGCTGCCCCTGGTACCCCTCCTCCTCCTCCTCCTACCTGCCCATCCCCCTGCCTCCATCCTCTCTCCTCGCATCTCTAGCTCAGGATGTCCTCCCTCTCTCGCCCCACGCCGCTCATCCTCTGATCCAAATTCGACAGCTCTTACAATCGGCACCAAAGGTGTAATCCTATCCCATAGGTGTTTGCGGAACCACCGGTCATATCGATCTGTCACTCCTACATCTGCCACTCCCTCATATCTCCTAGGGTAGGGTACCTGCACTATCGCTGCCCATGATGCTCTAGCCGCTGTGGGGCTAATCGCATGCCCCCATGGTCGCTCTCTGGTGAGCCGTCGAAACATCACTGACGGACCTAGAATATCCTGTGTCTGCCCAAACTATCTCCACATCCTATCCGACCGGTGCATCTCCACTATCCGTGGAAGCATCCCAATCAGGACACACTACGTCATAAAATACCCACTATGTCTCGCAGTCTCCACCCTCCATCCCCTAAAGCATCGTCGCATATATGGTCGCCAAACTATGTCTTCCTCCACCAAATCATCTATCCTCCTCCTCCATACCTCCACATATCCCACCCACCTATGACGAATAAGCTAGCTCCTCCCCTCTCCATATGTCCATGCCAGGGGCTCTGTATCATCCACCTATCCCTCTCGCACAACAATCGATCTAGTCACCGTAATGTGCTCCCATGCCCACACCTATAACAGCGTCATGTGTGTCAAACTCACTACCTCCTGATAACAAATCGGATGCATATCTCTGTACAACTGGGCTAGTACACATGCACCCCATGTAATCTGTCCCTCTCACCACTCCACAATGTGTCGGATTGGCTCCATAAACCGCAAACTGCAATACCGCCTGCTACGATCTGGCAGCAATATCCCACTAATCAACTCTGCTAAAAATAAAGGAAACGCTGGTACTCCCACTGTCAGACATCCATCTACATCCAACTGCTGACCCTGCAATGACAGGGCAACATCCCCAAATAGCAATCTCATAGTCTGCCTCAACTCGGCCCCACTCGACACCACATCACTCAACAAAATCCCTTATATTGGTAGCTTTAGGATGTGCCATACATCCTCCAGCATCACCATAACCTCTCCTGTCAGCAGCCAAAATGTTGACGTCTCTGAACTCCATCTCTCTATCAGGGCCGTCAACATCTCTCAATGTGCCCTCAGCACTGGTACCTCTAAAAAATGCATAAGTCCTGCATGCTCCAAGGCCGCATGATCCACACCCATCATCGCTCCTAAAGCTGCTGACAATATCTTCGACCGTCGCTTGTGCGTTCGTATCTGCACTAAACTCTACATCCACATCAACCATTTATCAGTACACAATTTCCCTAACCTCAGTCTGTCTTTACTTTCCTTCTTTCCTCATCCTCATTTTTACCCTACCCTCAGGCTTGTCTCTTCCTTGCCCTATCCCTCTTTCTTGTTTTCTTTTCTTCCCTCAGGTGGCTCCGTCCTTTGCCCACCTGGCGTGTCTCCGCCTCCCGGGGCATGTCCACCCTCGCGAGGCGGCTCCGCCCCTTCAGGGCATGACCGCCCTTGCAGGGCGGCTCCACCCCTTCGGGGTAGCTCCGCCCTCGCGAGGCGTGTCTGCCCCTTCGGGGTGGCTCTGCCCCTTTGGGGCATGTCCGCCCCTGCTGGGCGGTTGCTTCCAGCTCGGGGCGTATCCACCCCGAGCTGGGGGGCGTATGCGCCCCACCGTCTGGGGCGTCTCCCCCATAACGGGGCGTATGCGCCCCGCCGTCTGGGGCGTATCCGCCCCGCCGTCTGGGGCGGCTCTGCCCCAGTGGGGCGTGTGCCCCCCGCCGTCCGAGGCGGCTCCGCCCTGGCGGGGCGTGTGTGCCCTGCCGTCTGGGGCACACACGCCCCACTATGGCAGAGCAGTTCGCCCTGTCCCCCTAAGTTTTTCTAGTTTTTTTTTAATTTAATGTAATTTCTTCTGACTACCCAGTTTTTATTTTTCCCCCACCTATAAAACCCATATGCCACTTTTTTGTCTATCTTTTCACAAATGGTCAAATTTTTCAAAATCAATAACATAGGTTTCTGTACTCACCTTACGGGGCACCGCGAAGTGAGTCCATCGTTTCCGCAGCTCATCGGCTCGGTGCACGATCTCGGTGTCATACTCCTGCGGCATGATTGCTCCATCTCCTCTCTCTCTTCCTCCTCCTTTCCTCACTTGCTTGAGTGAAAATGACTAAGGTAAATTTTCAAATTACCTTTTTAACCCTTTCTCCCTACAAGGTATTTTTTACCTTCTATTTAACTTTTTATCTTTCCCACTAATCCCTAACTTCCCGGAGCTGCCATTCGCACACCGTACGTCCAATCAACTCCATTCAAAAGGAAAAGTTGCTTAATTTTTTGCCCTCTATCAAACGGTCTCCATTTCTTTCTATCAAGATGTCGTCTGGGGCCCCTCCTTTCTTCCCCAACCGCCCTCTCGAGGGGGCATACCCTCCTACTTTCTTCCATCCATTTCAAACCAAGCGCTGGGGCATCCTTCTTCTTCTCTGTCAGGCTGGGGCATCAATCCTTATTCCTTTCTTCATCCCCGACATTTAATTTTCTTTGAAACATTGTTATTTTAACAATATTTAAAAGAGGGGCAAAATGTGGACATCCAAATTTAATCACTTCCATATGATTAAATTTACTACCTTTCCATCTATCGTATTAATATTAATTTATTAAATTAATATTACACCTTTTTGTCTCATATCGGTAAAGTATTTAATTTAATAATTAATACTTTGTCTTTTACCTTATTCCTCTCTAAATTAAATAAATACGCTAATTTATTTAATTTAGTCATTTTCCCTCTTTTTTGATCTAAAATCAATTTAAAATTCCTCACTTTCTCTCTCCTTGTCACATCCTCCATAACCTTGCCCTAATCTGAATTAATTTAATTAATTCATGATTATGATGTGCATCCTCTTAATCAAAGATTAGTGTCACATCCTCCTACATTTGCCACTTGCCCCTAATCTTCCATTAACTAGCCTAATCTAATATTTGCACAACCTTAACCAAAGTCATTAGCTAAAATTAACATCACTTTTTGGTTAATTCTTCCATTTTTCCTTTTTGGACATTGACCCCCTTTCCCATGTGAATTTTTAATTCACATTTATTTGTCCTAGATTCCTCTCCTTTATATGTGAATTTTTAATTCACATTTCATTCTTCCAAGGCTTCTAGAACCTTAGACTTGTCACAATCTCCACATGTGACCAAGTCCCCCTTTTTGGAGCCCACCTTTTACCCTCTAGATCATCTTAGAAATGTGAATTTTTAATTCACATTTATATTCCCAATCACCTTTCCTTTTCCCATGTAGATTTTTGAGGAATTCCAAAATTCCTCAAATGTCCCTTTCACTCCCACTTAGGGACAATAAATCCCTTTTTGTGGAAATCCTCTCACTCCCCAAGGTGCATGTCCTTTTTCCACCTCATGTACCTTCTTGACAACTCACCTCCATCTCATATCCCCTTGGCCGCTTCATCCTCCACATGTAAAGATGTGAGGGCTTGTGGGTTCTCAACCCACCATAGCCCTTCATCTTGGCCTTGTTGGATCAATCTTGACCATTGAATTATCTAGAGAATTGAAATTCTCCTATAAATACCCCCTCCTCTAAGGCATTGAGAACACTTAGTCATTTTGCAACTACATGCTGCCATTTTGTGCACTCATCCAATTTTTAATTACATCCACTTGCATTTGCATCCAAGCACATAGTAAAATCCTTCATTGTAGCCACATCAAGAGCTATTAAGGAGCACACATCCCATTCTAAGCAAGGACCAATCAAAGGGGTATCAACAACAGAGGAAGGTAAAACCATTTGTGTCTTATGTTATCTATTTTCCTTATTGTTTTGTCACTCTCTTTTGGCTAATCTTGAGGTGTCCTTGGTCACTTACCATTCATATTTTGAGTTATTTATGCACTAGAATAGGATAAATTCCAAGGTATACAGAAACAAACATATTATATGCATTATTTAATATGGAATTTTATAAATTTAAATTTTATTTTTTATAACTTGCAATCATTATGAGCCAACATTTTGAATGTTCATGTCTTAAAATTTTATAGTCAATCAATCAAATTACAAAAGTTCTTGAGAAATAATCATTTACTCATCAATATTTAATGAAAAAAAAAGAAAAATCAACTTCAACTATGCATTGTCATAGTTGAATTAAGTATGAATAAAGATCAAAGGATAATTCAACCTTAAAAATTATAATATTCTTAAAAAAATCATGATACATTCAACTTTCAATAATTTTTTTATTTCAAGCTATTATGTATCTGATTTTAAATTATTGTCATGAATCATCCATCAACTAGACAAAAAACACATTATTAAAATCATGAAAAAATAGATACTTGCCACTGTGTGGCTACCAAATAATATCAAATAATTTATCAACTAATAATATGAATATAGGACATAAAACTGTAGTTTCATGAAAGGTGAAGAATCAACTCCACATAAGATGCAAACATCCAAGAGGACTCATGAAACCTCATATTATTTATAAGGAGACCAAAATCATAATATACATTTCACAAACTATCTTCTTCCAACCCAGCTCATTGGATTTTTCCAAAGCTACTAGAATAACCTAAGCCTCCATTTGATTATTAGTGTCAACACCATAGAAAAAATTAATGATACTAGCTTTATTATCTCACCCACCTCCACCAAAAATTTAATACTTGGATTGTCATGAGAATATTCATTAGTCAACTAATTTTGAAAAAAAAAAGAAAAGTAAAGGAGACCATTTACCTATTCCATTAAACTTATTAGAAGATTTGATCTTAGAGAAAGAATATATAACTTATACATCTCTTATAAGAAAAATAGATCAATTTGTAAAATTATAGTAGATCAAAATTGTGACAATTAAAAATATAACCAATATCTTTTATTTTATTTTTTAAGATTTTAAGGGAATGTTCAAGCTAAAAAGTTGTACTAATTATTTTTTCAAAATACTACTGTCAAAATCATAGCTCATTTGAAGGATTAAATATTAATTGTTTTAATTAAATAAAAAAAAAATATTTACAATATATTTATTTTTGAATTTTATTTAGATTTAGAGAATTTACGAATTGTTGAAGCATCATATTTCTAATATATATATTTGATTCTAATAGATTATAAATATTTAATATGTCTTAATTATATATATTTATTTAAAAGTTAAAATAATTATTGAAATAAAAAATATATTTGTATAAAGATCTTAAATACATCTATAATAATGGAACAATTTTATTTTCATAAAAAATATTTAAAAATATATATTTTATTTAAATTCTTGATATTTTATATATAAAAAGATTTATTTTCTTACTAAATAGAAATTTTATTTATTAAAGTGTTAATTTGTAATTATTCTATTCTCTTGAGAATTAGTCTATAAATGATATAAGCAATGGAATGTAATGGTATAGGTGTGTAAATTTTCCTTTGTTAATTTGAGATTGAGAATTATTTTGATTTACTATTTTAGATTTTTTTAATTTGTTAATTATAATTAAAAATTTTGATAACAATTTCGTGGTAGAGTTGGAGGCTCTACCCAAGATAGAGTGTGATTTCGTGAAGAAACAAACCATCAATGAAGATTGCTAGCCAAAAAATATATCCACTGTGTGGCAATGTCATCATCCATTAAGGAGACTATGGAGCTTCAACCCTTCCCTAAGGTTGTTAGTCTCATGAAAAATGTTGTATAGTATGACATATAGATTCCCTATTCTTGTGGTTCAATGGAAGGTCATGCAACAAAACTATCTACTTCTGGTGGTGCTACATCGCCCTTATGTTATAGCTGCTATCATATTTTCTTTGGAGGATAACATGATTCATAAGATAAAATAAGCAATGTAAATTTGTGTGTCAATGTATGTATCTCATCAATTGTCAGATAAATGTATTTAATATTATTTAAGAATTTAATACTTTTAATTTTTAAATAAATTTTCAATATTTTTTGTTACAATTCTAATAAACATATATATAATCTATATTGAAATCCATTAATGAATTATTATAAAATTCTTATTCAAAATAATATTAGTCCATCACTTTTCAATTTAAGAAAAAATGTATGCCAAGCTAAAAGGAAATCATATAAAATTAATAAAAACTAGTGCAGAAGCTTCAATGCCACCCTTTCAACATTAGTCTAGGTTGAAATGGAAAAATCATGGAATAATTTATATATGCACATTGAGGAAGGCATTGCCAAAAACCCTTCCTTTAGATTATATGTGACTCCTATAAATTTACCTTTTGACTTGATAAAATATAAATAATCTCCCACAACCTCCGGCTAGTTCCCATTAATTGTCTCAAAGTAGTGAGGGAGAGAGGTTGGCGTCATCTTTGCAAACTCTCTCCACTTCCAAAGAAACTAATCTTTGTCGTCCTAAAACAATTCCAAGATAACCAAACCCATTAGTGGATCATCATACATTACTACCACTAGAACGGACAACCCATATGCACCCATTAATAAGCTATCCACATTACCAACTTCAAGAATGTGGTGGCGTAATGCAACTATTCTCATAGGCTTAATAAAAGAACCTTCAATGTTTTACCCCACAATAGTTACATGTAGTTGTGTCCTAAAGAAAATAACACCATTGCATGAAACCATTCCATAATGTGGATCTATTCAAAACATTATTTTCTCTAAGAACTCAAACTTAATCCTCCATGAATTTTGAAAATGATAATAGACTTGGATGGATAAATTTTCATGGTCATAAAAGGATTCCAACCTGGCTACCAAATAGGGCTCATCACCACTTCCTCCTCCTACAATTTCGATTACCATCCCAATCACATCAATTTCTATCTTTGCATAAACATTTGTAAGCGGATCATAAACATGCAAGTGTGGGGTTTCTAGTAAAAGAAGCCCCAACTCTGCACTTGAAAACATGTAAACCCTGAAATTCTATCCGACAATAGTTAGGAGGAAAGAGAAAGAGATGGTCTTCCATTTTTGAGTAGAAAAGTAGTAAGCCATACAATACTCCTCACCACAGAGAAGCAACCACAGATTGTTTTTGGGAAATGAGGACACAAAACTATGCGAGGAAAAAATAGAATTCCATTCTTTGCAAACAAGGTGAGAGGGATAGATTGATTGTAATGGAAACTTTGCAAATATACATTTATTTATATTCTGAGGAAAATCAACTAGACTTTGCTGCTCTCCCTCTCCTCCTCCTTTTCCTTCAACTCCAAAGATAAATTCTCCCTCCATTATTTTCACTTCCCACTGTTCCAAACTAGTTTATTGTATGTTCTTTATTTTCTATCCACAATGACTCCCTCTTATAATTGTTTGACGTGAAGAGCTGCGATTAATCTATTGGGTTTAGTGAAGTCCAAATTGGCAAGATTATCAAACATATTCGATAAGGATGCCTTTTGTCTAAATTGGTGAGTTTCTCTCACAAATGGTTTTTTTCTAATTCTTGGAGTGGAGACTGTTTTATAAATAATTTGCTGGTTGAATATGTAATTAGATTCAGAATTAATAAAAAAATATTCCTTGCTTTGAGAGTGGATGTAGGAAATTGTTGAACCACTATAAAATTTGTGTCTCGTGTCATGTTCTTTAATTTTTCTATTTTCTACTATGTTTCTTTGCTCATTTTAATATTAACATTTGGTATCAAAGCTTTGGAAAAAAAGCTATTTTGAAAATTGTGAAGAATTTCCAGAAAAATAAATATGGAAGCTTTGAATGATTAGGCCTGAGCTCTCATGTATTGGTCCTGTAGGTCTAGAGAATTGTATGATGAAGCTATTCATCCTACTGAAGATTCGCCATCATTTGATTTTGGAGCTGCAAATAAAGCTTCTGGATGAATTAGATGCTGAAACTGAATTTGTTATGGAGGATTTCATAGGAATGTTGGAATCTAGTGGTGATTGCAAAAGAGGAGTTGATGGAGCTCCCATTGAAAAATATTGGTTTGAAGATAGGGCGGCTTAGGTAGAAGATTGGGCAACATGAAAGAAGAAAGTGTCATTGTAGAGACTATTGATTTTTTTATTATAAGGATTATGAAAATTTGAAAAAGAGCAATAAACGTAGAAAAAGGCAGTGATCCAAAAGAAGAAAGAAAGAAAGAGAGGAAGAAGGGGCAAAGGAACCAGACAAGGGAAGTTCTGAAAGTGCTCTGTGAATTGTTTTGGAGGAGAGTGAATCCCCATGTGATGGGGAAGTATCATGAGCTCCAAAAGAAAATCCCATGCCCAAGCCAGTTGTGGATATAGCATTGGAAGCTGAAAATGGTGTTGCAAAGCTTGAGCCATTCAAGCCTATTCGTGTAGAGGATGACCTCCCTAAGGGGGAAGATGAACCCTAGGTGAGTGAGGATGAAGATGAACTTGAGGAAGAGGTCAAAAATTATGAGGCATAGATAATGGTTTATGATAATCCATTATTCAAGCGAGAAAGAGAAATGGTTTATATTATTCTACTCCTAGGAGGCGGTTGATGCTGCTACTACGGTTTTCTCTAGAAAAGCAATGACGACACTACCAAAATAAGAGATCTGTTGAAAAAATGAGGGAATAACAAGTAGATGAAGAAGAAATGATAGAATCAGGGCTTTCTGATGTGCACAACGAAGATGCAAATTTGGGAGAGTATGAAAAAGGGTTTGACTTCGGAGGAGGTCATTTGATCTATTCCTCTATATTTGGAGTGGGAGCAGTCGCATGAGGAGTATATCATCAAGCCCGTCAGAAACATTAAATTCGAGATTGAGCAGTAGAGAAAGTGTGAACTTAGAACGCAACCTCTTGTATGTGATGTGCAACCTTCCTTAATTCATTTGCTACCCTTGCAAATTGATTTGCAACCCTTATTGGCTCCTTCACAGCCTTCATCTATTTTTCTATAGCCTCTAAACATTAGAGAGATGCCTCCTTTTGTCACTGCCACAAGGTCAGATGAGGTGGAAGACTGGGGTGCAGGGAAGAAAAGTTTCTTTGTATGGAATGAACCCCCAGATGGTAGGGAATTTGAATCACCCCAGTCTGAGGTGAACACACGGAGGACGTCGGTTGAAGGAATTCCCAAAGTTTTAACACCTACGAAGGATATTTTTTCCATGGTTGATGAGGATTTATTGGGGCAATCAGAAGACGCGATCATAAGAGAGATCAGTGCGGAATTGGACACTATGGAGGGAAATCAAGATAAGATCGTAGAAGGGATGGAGGTGATTTATGAGGATTTTTTGAAGCAAATGGTTAAAGTTGTTATTGGTCTATAAGAATTCTTGGAGAAGAATCAAAACTCGATGCCATTACAGATCACACCCGCTAGTGGTGCAGCCGAGGGGATTGCACCTGCACCGACAGCTACCGAGGGTGCTCAACCAACAAAGCCAATAGATTCACTGGCAAAACTTGTGGCCAAAATTTTACATCGACTTGAGTGGGAGCACTATTGCTGGGGAAAAAATATGTATGTGCAGATGGGTGTGTTGCTTGTCACTATTTTTTATGCCTTTAATGTTGAGCTCAACGCAGAGGATCATCATTTGTGTGCCTTGAGGAAATGGGCTAAGGATCTACCAATGGTGGATTGCTAGGGATATACCATGACTAGATTGTATCTGAAGGGCATGCGGTTAGAGACCATTATTGCGGGTAGTTAGTTTAACTATGGGCTGGTGAAGGGAAATCACAGTGAGTTTGCAGATAACAAAGATGAAGTTGTGTTTCCTCATGAAATCATTGACCAAGCATTTGAGTCAAGGCTATGTGGAGTGGGGATTGTTTTCAGTTATGAGGCTGCTAATGATATGTTGTTAAGTGTTATTAACTTTGATGTGCTTTGGAGGAGACTCATCCAAATCATTCTTGAACAAAATTTGGCGAAACTAAAATCTTTGTTGTGGCTAATGTAAATGTTTACAGTGGGGGATATCTCTGAGTAGCAATTTGGTCTTTAAGTGGGAGATTGTTGGGTTCGGTGAAGCTCAAATTGACAAGATTCTAAAACATATTCGATAAGGATGCCTTTTGTTTAAATTGGCAAGTTTCTCTCATAGATGGGTTTTTCCAATTATTGGAGTGGAGACTATTTTATAACTAAGCTATTGGTTGAATATGTAATTAGATTCAGAATTAATAAAAAGATATTCTTTGCTTTGAGAGTGGATGTAGGCAATTGTCGAACCACTATAAAATTTGTGTCTCGTGTCCTATTTTTTAATTTTTCTATTTTCTATTCTCCTTCTTTGCTCGTTTTAATATTAACATAAAGGACATATGGTTATGAACAACTGACTCCCTCTTATAATTTTAAAATGAGTAAATTTAAATTTTTAATAAAGGTTATAATTAATACATAAATTTAAACATTTTACATGTTGAATTAAATTTAATTGTCATTTATAGCTTGTTAAGAAAATTATTGATTGGCGAAACATCAAAGTTAACTCCTTGATCATGTATATAGTTGCCAAAAGGTTGAATAATGTGGACAGTAACATTTAAAAATAAAATGAATATTCTTTGGTGAACATTAAAAATTAATCATGGCAATGTTTGAAGGCCAGAGGCAGAGGAAATTTAAATTCACACACAGTGTAAAAATTAAAACATAAAATATTATTTTCAACACACAGAGCTGCTGCTCGTAATTTTCTGTTTTCTCACATTCACATTCCTCTCATTCTCCTTATCAAAAATAAATTACAATTACAAAATTATATGCTGCCGGTAAAAAGTCACGTGAAAAATTTTCACGGATGAGAGGGAACGAAAATTACAATTTAAATTAAAAATCACCTAACTAACTTTTCCCCCATCAAAATACATTTAATACAATGTCCTTTTCATAATATTAAGACTTAAATATTAATTCTTTCATACTCCGAAACTTTCTGGCGGTGGCGGCTTTCTCCATAGTTCCCCACAGTATCGCGATGGTTAAAATCTTGATTGCGATATTGCGGGCGGTTGGCGGGGACGGCAGCAGTTAGGGTTAATATTCCAACACTCCCCCTTAAGCATAACTGCGCTGTCCACCATGCCCAATCTGTTCCTTTGAAAAATAAAATTATCTCTTCCCAGTGGCTTTGTAAAAATATCTGCACTTTGTTCTTCTGATCTGCAAAATTCTAAAAATATTTCACCATTGTTAATTAATTCTCTGATAAAATGATACCTGGTATCAATATGCTTGCTTCTCTTATGAAAGACTGGATTTTTCGAGAGAGCAATGGCTGAATTGTTATCACAGTAAATTTTTGTTGCCTCCATTTGATCATTTTGCAATTCTTTCAAAATTCTTCTCATCCAGACTGCTTGACATGCTGCACTTGTGGCTGCCACATACTCTGCTTCGGCTGATGAAAGACAAACTATTGGCTGCTTCTTTGAAGACCATGAGACAACTCCAGTCCCAAAATTAAATACATAACCAGACGTGATTTTTCTGTCATCAATGTTGCCAGCACAATCACTGTCTGTGTATCCTATGAGTTTGAACTCATCTGAACTTGAATACTTAATGCCAAAATTTCTTGTTCCACTTACATACCTTAAAATTCTTTTCCCAGCTTTCCAATGGGTGTCTTTTGGTGTTTCCATAAACCTAGAAATCAAACTTACTCCATACATAATGTCTGGCCTTGTGGTTGTGAGATACATGAGACTTCCAACAAGCCTCTTAAACAAAGTTGGATCAACATTAGACCCTCTATCATCCTTGCTTAGTTTCAGACCTGTCACTGTAGGTGTTGGTGCTGGTTTGCACTTCATCATATTAAACCTTTTCAAAATGTCATTTGCATATTTTGACTGTGAAATAAAAATACCATTTTCATTTTGATTCACTTCAATGCCTAAAAAATACTTCATCAGACCTAAGTCTGTCATTTCAAATTCTTTCTTCATGTCTGCCTTGAACAGATCAACTGACAAATTGCCAATGAAAATTAAATCATCTACATATAAGCATACTATTAGTATTTCACCTTCTTCATTCATTTTTGTATACAGTGTGGGCTCACTGCTACATATATTAAATCCATTCAGCAAAAGATAACTGTCTATTCTGTTGTACCAAGCTCTTGGGGCTTGCTTCAATCCATACAGTGCCTTTTTCAATTTGTAAACTTTGTCTTCTTGACCCAGAATTTCATATCCAGGTGGCTGATCCACATAAACTTCTTCTAAATAACCATTTAAAAAAGCTGACTTCACATCCATTTGAGATACAGACCACTTATTATGAGCTGCTAATGCTAAAATCATCCTTATAGTATCCAATCGTGCTACAGGTGCAAATGTTTCATTGTAATCAATTCTAGGCTGTTGTGAATAGCCCTTTACAACTAATCTTGCTTTAAGCTTTGAACTTCATTCTCCTCTTGAGGTATACTTGCTTAAATATTAACTGTCTTCTCTATGCTTCCATCCCATGCTTCATCTTCTACAAATTGTACATCTCTGCTGATTATAACTTTCTTTGTTGTTGGATTATAAAGCTTATATGCTTTGGATTCTTCACTGTATCCAACAAATATACATTTTTCTCCTTTGTTATCTAGCTTCCTTCTCAATTCATCAGGCACATGTGCATATGCTACACATCCAAATACTCTCATGTGAGTAACACTGTGTTTTCTTCCTGTCCATGCTTCTTCAGGTACTATATTCATAACACTTTTTGTTGGACACCTATTCATTATATAGGCTGCACAAGAAATTGCTTCTGCCCAATATTCATTTGACAAATGTTTGGCTTTCAACATGCTTCTAGCCATTTCCATGATTGTTCTGTTTTTCCTTTCATTTCTCCATTTTGTTGAGGTGTGTATCTAGTTGTGAATTGCTTGTGAATTCCATGATCTTTGCAAAAATTAAAAAATTCTCTTGAAATATATTCACCACCTTTATCTGTTCTCAACACTTTGATATAATAACCACTTTGTTTTTCAACCAAATTCTTGAACTGAAAACAGATCAAACACTTCATTTTTCGCTTTAGAAAATAAACCCATGTTTTTTCTTGAATAATCATCAATGAATGTCAGAAAATAAAACTACCACCTATTGAAGGTGTTTGCATAGGTCCACACAAATCTGAATTAATTTCCAGGACTTTCTTAGGAAATGATTCTCTATGTTGTTTTCCTAAAATGCACCCTTCACATACCCTTTCTGGTTTTTCTATTAAAGGTAGTCCCTTGACCATGCCTTTCCTATGAAGTAAATTTAAACCTCCAAAGTTGAGATGACCAAATCTCAGGTGCCATAACCAGTTTTCATCTTTTATCTCAGCTTGAAAATTGTCTGCACTACTGCTATAGTTTCTTCTCTACCCACTTGTGAATTCATTAAGTGTTGTGCTTGAGCATAATTTATATTCAAATCTGGCCTTATCTTTAAGGGAAACATTTTGTTGTTTGTCATTCTGACTTTTGCAATAAGCTGGTTGCTTGGGTATTTGTCTAAAATTGTGCATAGACCATTCTTGAAGGTTACTCTATACCCTTTTTGAACCAGTTGCCCTACACTCATTAAGTTATGTTTCAGACCAGGCACAAAATACACATCTAAAATATACTTTTTCTCCCCCTGTTTAGTTAGAATATTGACATCTCCTTTTCCCTTGACTGACACTTTGTTGTCATTACCCAATGTAACATCAGACTTTACATTCTCATTTAAACTTGAAAACATTTCTAGATTCCCTGTCATATGATTGCTACAGCCTGAATCTAAAAACCATACATCTTTTTCATTTGCTTGAGCAACATTACAAGCTAAAAACATTGTTCTCTTATCTGAATCCTGATTTTGACCTTCTCTTGAAAAATTTGCATTTTGTCTATTGTTATCATACTGCTTCTTTCTACACTCATTCATATAATGCCCATATTTTTTACAGTAGTGACATTGGACTTGAGATTTATCATACCTTTGATTTTGTGACTGATTCTGTGTTGAGTTTTGTCTTGAGCCTTGATTACTGCATCTTCCACTTGAGTTTGATATACTGTATCTTTCACCTCTGTAAGAGTTTCTTCCTCTTCCTCTTGATCTACCTCTGCCTCTTCCTTGACTGACTGAAGCCTGAGTTTTGAAAGCATGCTCTAGTGATGTGTCTGCTGACCTTTTCAACCTTTGTTCATGAGAAATTAGAGATGCATACAACTCATCAACTGAGAACTGTGAGAGATCCTTTGTCTCCTCTATAGCAACTACAACCGGTAGAAATTTTGTGGGAAAACTCCTTAAAATATTTTCAACAACTCTGGTATCTTCCAGATTTTCTCCATGAGACCTAATTTGATTAACCACCCCAATGACTTGGGTGTAGAATGAATTTACAGATTCATTTTCCTTCATACATATTATTTCAAAATCTCTTCTCAGCATTTGTAGTTTTGCTATTTTAACTTTTGCCATGCCTTGATAGGTTGTTTGAAGTATGTCCCATGCTTGTTTGGACTTTGTTGCTGCTGAAATCCTTGGAAAAATGCTCTCATGTACAGCTTGAAACAGATAAAATAAAGCCTTTGAATCTTTCTTCCTTGTGTCCTTCAATAAGTCTTTCTCTGCTTGTGTTAAAGCATTGTATGCTACTGCATCTGCTGGCTCTGCAAATCCATTCTCTACTAAATCCCATATATCTTGTGAGTTAAATAGTGCTTTCATGGTAATTGACCAGTACTCATAATTCTTCCCATTAAACTGTGGAATTTGTGGGTTTGTCAAGCTTGTGCTTGCTGCCATTTTTGAAATTTACCCAGATAATCTGCTTTGATCAAATTAAATCTGATAATCGAACTTGCTCTGATACTCGAACTTGCTCTGATACCACGTGAAGGCCAGAGGCAGAGGAAATTTAAATTCACACACAGTGTAAAAATTAAAACATAAAATATTATTTTCAACACACAGAGCTGCTGCTCGTAATTTTCTGTTTTCTCACATTCACATTCCTCTCATTCTCCTTATCAAAAATAAATTACAATTACAAAATTATATGCTGCCGGTAAAAAGTCACGTGAAAAATTTTCACGGATGAGAGGGAACAAAAATTACAATTTAAATTCAAAATCACCTAACTAACTTTTCCCCCGTCAAAATGCATTTAATACAATGTCCTTTTCATAATATTAAGACTTAAATATTAATTCTTTCGTACTCCGAAACTTTCTGGCAGTGGCGGCTTTCTCCGTAGTTCCTCGCGGTATCGCGATGGTTAAAATCTTGATTGCGATATTGCGGGCAGCGGTTGGCGAGGACGGCAGCAGTTAGGGTTAATATTCCAACAATGTTGACACTCCCACCATGCTCTAAGATTTTAGATGCCCAGTTCTTGCCTAAGGCTAGAAGCCCCAACCCACTTGATGTTGTTCTCTTTTCTTTGCTCACTCTAGAGGGCACTTTGTGTTAGCATAATTAGTTATATTACATTGTATGCCTGATGGGTGTTTGAGTATACAGTTAAACTTTTTATTCAACTACTTAGCCAAGTAGCCCTTTCGAACTGCTTCTTCCTTTGTATAAATACATTTGTTGATCATCGAATATAATCAAGCATTTTTACCACTTCATATGGTATGAGAGTGAATTATATCTCTATAAATGTGATATAGTTTTTTGTTCTGGAGTTTTATAATCGTGGGTTTTATGCTAGGCCTTTGCTAGTGCTCTCATAAGCCTATATAGAAATGGAGATTTCATGAAATTATTGGGTGCAGAGGAGTGGTGTCATAATTTTTAAACGTAGTTTTGAATCAAACCTTTCATGCAGCCCTCATCACAATTATTTTCTTAAGGTGAACTAATCAATGTATGAACAGATCAAAGAAGCAAGGTATATGTATCAACAGATCCGAGAGGCATTGAGTAAGAAGACGTGTGAAGGAAAAGATACAGAGAGACGTGCAAAACCTATAATTACTAGTGGGAAAGGTGTGATGGAATATTATTACTGTAGTTTAATGGAAAGGAATAGTGGAGATCTTAAAGGAAGACTATATTTTATTTCTTCAAGATCCTATATTGTTGTGCAAGCCGTGGATTGAGTGCATATTTACTATTATCGTTTGTAGATTTATGTTTCTTGTAGCGCAGTATACGAGGAGAACATGGAATTTCCTAATTTTCCATCCATCGCTAGACTCAATCAAATTATACTACCATTTATTAACAAATGTTGAATACATTTCCTCAGAAGGAAAGGTCCCAGGTAATGTACAATTTTTCACTACCTATAATAATTGGTGGTAAAATTTGTGGAAGTTTAAGTGAAGGAATTCACTCCATTGTTTTTGTCAACGATTTTGTTATTTTTGGAGGTATAAGATTGGTTAGTTTATAGATCCAAATCAGCATTGTCTTTGTTTAAAACTTTCTGTTAGTGTCATTCATATGATCGATAAGATTATAAAAGTTTTTTTTTTTTTTTTTATAATGATTCAAGCACTGCAAATATTCACATGGCCATTTGAAGTGACAGTTGAAGAACATTCATTCATTTGTCACACATGAGGATTCATAAATACATAGTCAGTTGCATGCTTCCTCTATTAATGGTAACATGGAGGCAATCTATCTTCTTACTAGATATAGATGTTCAAGGGAGATAATTTATAATGAGATTTGAACTAGGTTTGGAGAATCTAGATCAAAAGGGGGAACTGCAAACTCTATTCATTATAGCTATACCTAATGTGATTGTAGGTTTGGTTTCATTAATGTCTTATGTGTTCATACCTAATATTAAGAATGTACTAATGGTATCTATAATAGTTACATTAATAGTTTTGGTGTGTTAGAGTGAATAATTTATATATTCACTATAGCTTAAGTGTATTTAGGTTGATGAGGTTAGACAACATCTTGTCTAACTAAATGTGCAACATGTTAGGCCTCTAAAGGTTACGTAGTTGTTTGGTAAACCTCACGTGCATACCTTTTGAGGTTGAAAGATTTTTCATCTCATCTCAAAGGTCATTTTTGTACTCATTCAACACTTTTCACCAAGGTTGATGACTTGGTCAAATAGGTTGTTGGTTTTTACATTCCAAGTGATCCAAAGATTGACACTTGTAGGAAACTTGTCTACTTATTTGTGTCACATCATGGGATACTTGTCAATCCACATAATTGATAGATTTTTTCTTCCTTTCCTTTATATTGAAGACTTCCTCATCATTGAATTTTGTGGTTGACTAAATACATATTTGTATTGTTCATTGTACTTGTCTTTTATACTGATGATTTCATAATTCTTATATGGTATTAGAGTAAGCTTGCAAATCTAATCACTTACTCTATTTAATTTTCTAGGTTCATGGGAATCAAGTTTCACATGTTATAAGTTGAAAAAAAGTCGATCTCACAATTGTATTAAGGAAATACAAACAACGACTTTTGATATATAACACTTGGGTATTGAGAGAATTTTTTTTCTGAGTTTCTTGGTTTAGCTATGGAGGGTCATACATAAATTAGTATAGTTCATATGGATCCATATGGATGTACTATCCAACATACCAGTTGGCATCAATTTCTTGTTTTTTGTGTTTCCTCAACTTTTGTGTAATAATTTTCTAATATTTTTTGTTTTTTTTTGTAATTTTAATGATTAAAGTTTTACTTTTTTGGTAGTTGATGTTATTGTAGGAATTGAAAGAAAATTTTTGTTACTACATAGAATATTTTGTCAAATGATGTCATCAATTTCCTCTCCAAGTTTTGTTCCATCATCATTGGCTTGTTTTATTTTTTGGTTGAGCTTTAAGAGCCTCATTCTCAAGCATACACATGTCTTTTTGAATGAATTATTTTTTCATTCTATGTAAATTTTCATCCTCTATCCAATGGTATGAGATTTTTTGTAGTATAATATATTTATTTTTTATAAAATTTAGATTTTCAAAAGACACCTTGCACAGTTCCCATTTTTTAGACTTCAAAGGGCTCCTTTGGGCTAATACAAACTCCTTTTTGGGTTCCATATCTATTGAATTGACATGATTTTTTGATTTCTATGCAGTGGTGACGTTAATTTTCATGAATATATTTTAGAATTTTAAATTTTGAATATATCTCTTTTAAGGATTTGTACATCAAATCCACTTTGTGGAATATGTAATACACTAAAATAAAGTGTCCTATCACTATATAATTTGATGGGGTGTCATCCTTTCAATAATGGGGGTTTTCCTTTTTTATTTTTTCTCATTTTCTTGAGGTTTAAAAGACATTCTTAATCTATGCATTCCTTATTCACCTCATGAGATAAACTTGTAAGAACTCAAATCAACAAATAAGTTTGTAAATGCACTCATATTTAAAGTGTCATGAAACTGAACAGTGATTTTTTTAGTGTCTAATATTCATCAATTGGATAATAGTTTAAATTTGGGAACCCAAAATTGGCTAACTGTTCAAGCTATCACATGACTTGAATTGCCACATTTTTACAATATTTTATTATAGTCTTATTTAGATCACCAAATAATTTATTTTATTAAAAAAATTAACTCAAAAAATTTCCACAATATTTGATACATGATTAGATTAGATTCACTTAAAATTTATAAATGATAGTAGAAATCTATACTAATTCACCAATATTATATCATAATTATTAGTTTTTTTAAGACCATATTTCTAGTATTTAGTTTCAACCACTGATTTATAATATAATCTAATGGTCCTTGTATTCCATGAGGTAAAATGTACCCATGATCTATAATGCTCATGGGCCCAATTTTTTGGTCTCATGAGCATTATAGATTGTGGGTACATTTTACCTCATAAAGTACAATGAGGGTCATTAGATCAATTATCTAAAAGCAATTTGAGAATTACAGATCATGGGTACATTTTACCTTGTAGAATACAATGAAGTCCATTATATTATATTTTAAAACAATGGTGCCCAGGAAGTAAATAATATAGCCCACTCCTTAAACCTATCAACAACTTCCACTCTTGAGCCACTACTTTTCCATAAAAATTAGTTTTCGATTAGATGGATTCACCATCATAATTAATTCATTTTCCTATTATTTTCATGATTTGCCAAATTTTTCTACAAAATTTTAGTGATGTAAAAAAATTTCTAATAAAATTAATATTTTTTAAAAAAGGAAAGATTCACCAATAGAAATTAATATTTTTTCCTAAAAATGAAATATTTGGTAGGACTTTATATCTTTTTTGAGGTGGGTTTCTTAAAGTTGTCACTAAAACTAAATGTGTTCCTTAGGGAGCGAATTTTGGGATTTTGTAGGTACATTAAATTATAAAATGTAATGGGGTTTGTGTATAGTCTTGATTATCCATCACGATAATTGATCCTCGTGATTCTCATCAAATGTGTTTATTTCCTTGATTTGACATCACAATAATGGATCATCAAGATTCCCATCTCATACATGTGTACCTTGATGCACACCCTTTTATAGTTTCGTGTACATCTTTTGGACCTAATTCTAAGTATAAATTCCTTGCACACTTTTGTGCTCAATTTTAGTTGGTTTGATTATATCTCTTTGCATTAATGAGGGATTATGATAATGATATTCTAATGCTTCTTTCGATGGAGTAGTGTAGAAACTTTCTACTTTAAGGAGTCACATAGACCTTCTATCTTTATCTCTTGTATGGCGGATTATTTTAGTGGATCATATTGTGTTAGATTCTAGTACTCTAAACCACATTACTATCTATATTTTCAACTTCACAGTGTTTGATTGTCTTTTTGTATTCATGGTTGAGTAATGTTTCATATGTTCACTCATGCAATGTTTTGTATCTCTTATATTGATCTATATTTCTTGGAGGTTTGTTGATTGTAGTAAACACAAGCTCATCTTTGGAAAATTTTACAACTTAAAAATGCTTTAGGAGTTCTTCATCATCATGTTACTATCATAGAGGGACATCTTTTTAGTCTTATCCTTCTCTTTCTCTTTTTAGAGAGGAGTTTTGTTCCAACTAGGTTTTCTCTTTTTTCTCTATTTGTGAGAGATTGCATTGTACATGGGTACCTCACTAGGCCTTGTATCTAGGACCCATTTATTTGTATCTATTTGTACTTTTTTATCTCCCTAAGTATCACATAAGGGGGGTGTTAGAGTGAATAATTTATCTATTCACTAAAGGTTAAGTGTTCTTACGTTGATGAGGTTAGACATCTTATCTAACTAAATGTGAAACCTTTTAGGCCTCTAGAGGTTACTTAGTTGTTTGGTAAATATCATGTGTATAACTTTTAAGGTTGTAATATTTTTCATCTCACCTCAAAGTTCACTTTTGTAGTCATTCAACACTTGTCGCCAAGGTTGATGACTAGGTCAAATTGGTGTTGATTTGCACATTCCAAGTGATCAAAGGTTGAAACCTAGAGGATAATTTTCTACTTATTTATGCCACACCATGGGACACCTGTCAATCCACATGATAAGTGGATTTCCTCTTCCTTGCCTTTATAAGAAAGTCTCATTTGTACATTTCAACACATCACATGCTTATGATATTTTCTTATTTTGTATATGTTCATTTATAGATTGTTTGGAGTTTACAGGTAGATCTTGGCTGCTCCAACATGTTGTACTTTGGCTACATCAATAGTCACTACACCAAAAATAAGCCCATGAGAAATGTTATTTAAACATAAATAATTGGGACTATCTTTGCAACACCTAATGAGCCCTCATCCAGGTCATCAAATGGATAAAGTGTAAGAGGATCATATTGGAGGATGGTGGCACTAAAGGATGGAGGAGTTTCCATCATCTCAAGTTAGCTTCTCACTTTGAGATGATTCTTTGCTTGAGAAGTGTTTTTTCTTTCTTTCTTGTCTTCCTTGTTTATGCTGATGGATTTCAAGAATACATATATTATGAAGTTTTATTTTTGCAAATAGGTAAAGTATTTGGTTTTGAACTCAATATGGATTGTTCTCTAGAGAATTTATGAGACTATGATTGATAATTATACTAGTTGTTTAAGTTTATAGTGAACCTCACAGTTCTCAATGATCCTCTACAACCAAAATAGATGTTAGAAATGAGAGATCAAAGCAATTGATTTTCTATCCAACCAAGAGAGAAAAGATTGAATCTACACAAGTATCACACAAGCATCTAATATTCAGATTAACTTATAACTATAATAGAATTAATCACTTCCATGAAGGTGAATGCTTATTAAAGCATGAAAGAAAACCCTAGGTGAGGATTGCATTATATTGTGACAAGTGTTTTAATCTCATGGAATGAGACAACTTGGCCTATATTTATCCTAATCTAATTAATAAAAACAATCATAAGTTTAGCTGAAATGGATAAAGTAATATGGGACTTAATAATTATCTACTAATTAATTAATTATCAAGTAATGTCCTAATTACTCCAACATGCCCCTTAGGATAAACTTATGAGAAGCTATAAAAGCCTAATAAAGAATACAATGATGGATGCATGGATGTGTCTTATATACAAGTTCTGATAAGGTAACCATGTACAAATAAATGAATCTCTCATAACCAGAGAAAATAAGAAATAAACATGTGAAAAAATCCTCTCCAAAAGCCAGAAAATGAAATGATTGCACTAATGAAGGATAAAATGAGGACTCAATATGACCCCCCAAGGATTGCTTCTATCATACAAAATGTACAATAGATTTCCTCTAATAGGAGAGAGTAAAATAGGGAATGAATCCCCCATAAAGAAGTAGCTCAAGTGTCAATGTTGAATGTTGAAAGATAGAATATGATCCATTGTCTATAAATAACATTTCTCCCCTTAGGAAGAAATAGATCCACTGGTGATTGGAGAAGCTAATCCAAAAGGATGGGTGAATAAAGAATCCAAATCTAAATTATGTGTACCTCTAAAGAGTTCTCAAGTGTCCACATGGCAAAATGAGATGATGTCAATCCAAAATACTATGAAGACTGATGTAGAACAAGCTGCAAAGGTGGTGAAGATAGTGGGCCAACAACAATGATGTGACTATCAACAAAGAGAAAATGAATGTTCTTAAATTATTCCTCCATATCTATAATATATGACTCTTGAAACAAGGATGATACATTTGTAAGATATGAATCCCAAGTAGATATTTATGGATGAAGATGAATGTCCTGTTGTACTAACCAATAGGGGCCAAGGATGTGGCAATGTAAAATTGATCAAGAAAAACAAAAAAATATGATGAAGTATCATATAAAGAGTGGGAACATGAAGACAAGTCTTTGAACCATCAAAACATACAAGACCTATGATATAATCAATCTCCTCTAAAACATCATCATCAAAGGGTATATATTCCATATCTGTAAGAGGAATGAGAAAATTTGTAGTAGGATCCTCTAGGTATAGAGAGATATGAGGGTCTCCATGGATCTCCAAAATTTGATCCCAAAGTGTATGGGAGCAGTCAATATCTGATACAACACACATAGTGTTAAGATTGACACTAAAACATGTAACCTCTACAACATGATCACTAATAATTCTCTATGTTAAATAGCTCCCTACTATATCTAGTGTAGGTATGAGTCTATATAGATAAGGAAACTGATAAAGCCACCTAAGATGTGTTAGGATATCATTTTGTAATGACTCATAGTTATCCTTTATAGGATGACCACAAAAGAATGATTAGAAAAATCCATTATACTTACTCAAATGATAAAATCAAAGACTAAACTACTAGAAAATAGTTGAAACCAACTTTTTCATGATATCTCGTTTGCCTAATTTTGACACAGTATGCCCAAATTATAGAAAAACAAAAAAAGTCACTCCTTTATGGAAAATGGGGGCTTGGAGGGTGGAAAAGAGGCCATTCGTATGAGTCATTATCACATTTGTGAATATTCATTGAAATATACCCTTCACTAAAAAATTTTTGTAGGTTGTTGGGAAAATAAACATTGGAAAAAATCTTGTTAGCATGTTGGGATGTGGGCAAAAGATTCAATAGGTATTATGGGTGCTATCAGATTTTTGATTTGTAGAACCTAGAAATTTTTTCTGATGAATCTTGAGTTGTTGAAAGGAATATTCATTGGAGGTTCATGCAAAGCTCGTAGGCTAGTAGAAAAGGATACTGTGGGCTTTTTTAAGCTGTCAAATTTTAAGGGTCAATGAAAACCTATTAAGCCACCAATTGTGGTGATGGGGACCACCCTATTTGGTAAGCCATGTAGGCCACTAACAAGGTATGATACCCTAAAAATTTGTATGTATATATTTAATTCTCTTTTAAATTTTTAAGTTTTCAAAAATCTTTTATTACATTTTTTATTTTTTTTATTAAAGGTAAAAAGAATTTTGAAAATCTATTTTTCTAAACTAGAAAATTTAATAAAACCCTAGTGATTAATTTTCAGTCCATACCTATGAATTTGAACTTGCACAAAAATCAATGCAGCAGAGCCACACAAATCTTTGTAGCCATACAAATTTCATACAAAGGTCCCTAATATAAAAAAACATTTTTCTATAATTGCTCCAATTTTAACTGAAGGATAGGAATTTTTTAGGTTTTTGACTATTCTAGACTCAATAGTGATGCTTGTTTCACCCTAAGATGAGTGAATTTTCCCCTCAAGGATGCATCTCCAAAAATTTGGATAGGAAATTATAGATCTAGTGCTTGATACCATGTTGGAGTTGATAGTGAACCTCGCAGTTCCTAGTAATCCTCTACAACAAAAATACATATCACAAATGAGAGATCAAAGAAATTTATTTTCTATGCAACCAAGAGAGAAAATTTTGAATCCACACAAGTATCATGTACAATCATTTTATATTGAGATTAATCTATAATTTTAATTGAATTGAATGGAATTAATAATTATAATGAAGATGAATTCTTATAAAATGATAAAAAAAAGCAAACCCTAGATAAGGATTGGATGAGATTGTGAAAACTATCTTAAAAGCTCATGCAATGAGACAACCTAACCTATATTTGGTAAAATATAATCAATAATAAGGAACTCCTAAGTTTATCTTATGTGAGAAAAGTAATACAAGGCTTAATAACTAATCAATGATTAATTAATTATCAAGTGGTTCCCTAATTACTCCAACGCCTGACACCATGTTGGAGCTGATAGTGAACCCTATAGTTCCTAGTTATCCTTTGCAACCAAAATATCTATCACAAATACGAGATTAAAGCAACTAATTTTCTATGCAACCAAGAGAGAAAATATTGAATCCACATAAGTATCTGATATTGAGATTAACCTGCAATTGTATTGAATTGAATATAATTAATTATTACAATGAAGGTGAATGCTTACAAAAGTATAAAAAAAGCCACTAGATGAGGATTGCATTAGATTGTGATAAGTCTTAATCTCATGCAATGAGACAACTAGACCTATATTTAGCTTAATATAAGTAACAAAAAAGAACTCCTAGGTTTAACTTAAGCAAAATAAATAATAAGAGACTTAATAATTAGTTAATTATTAATTAATTAATTATCAAGTGATATCCTAAATACTCCAACACTTTCAAGGGTTCTTAGACACTTAATGGATACCTATGTTTGGAAAGCCTAATATGGATTGTTGTCAAATAATTTGAGTGTCAATGATGCAAAAGTTCTAGAAAATGGTGGTCCAAGAACCCAAAAAAATAGCTATCAAAGCTACAGGGTTACAAGGCATCTTGATGGAGTTCCAATCAACTCAACACTTTTTCCTTTAAACAAATATTTTATCAAGAATGTATATTTGTTTTGTAGTCAGCAAGATTTGTTATGTAAGCCTTAAGGAAGAATCTCTTGGCAAGATGATTTTGTTGTTTTAGGAACAATGTAATAAGGGGGGAATGTTAGCACAATTAGTTATATTAAATTTTGTGTCTGGCGGGGTATTGAGTACATGAAATTAAACTATTTATTCAACTACTTACTCCCTTCCAGCTGCTTTTTCCTTTTTATAAATTACTCTGTTCATCATCGAATATAATCAAACATTTTTACCACTTCAATTTGGTGATGAATGACTATTATGTTGCCTTCTTCTTTGCTTCAAAATGGGTCTATCTTTGTTATCAAATTTTCTAACATATTTTGAATCTTATTATCTTCTTATGTTGCACCTATAAGACACAATACTTCAACAAATAGTCATTTCCCTTCTCCTAGATCTAATTTGATGTCACTCTATAGTTATTTGTCCAATTAGAAGCAGTGGTCCTAGGGGTAGGAGGTGGTAGAAATGATATTTTTTTTCTCTAAGAATGGTTTGAATTGCAAGTTTGGTCACCTTTGTATGTCTTTCCTTGATTTTCACAGATGGATTTCAAAACATTAACTTCCTATTTTTGATGACATATTGGAGATTTACCCTTGTGCCAAAGGGTTAGTAGTGGCGACCTTCAATTTCTCAAGATAGAGAGGCTATTCTAAAGGAATTTTTTTTTACATGGGATTTCTATTCTCTTTTAATTTATCCTTAGAATCCTTTGTTCAATCTCTTTAGGTGAAGTCTATTGATAGATTTCTAGTTTGGATTTGACTACCTTATCTACCCCTTCAATTTTGGTGTAAATTGGATCTTCAATTGATTAACAATGCTCTCAATCATTTTTTGATGATTGACACTACCACAATAAATTTTTCTCATGCTTGTTACACTCACATCTAAGTGGATCTTGACCTTGTGAAGGATCTTCCTATGAAGATTTTTTTGCAAGTTATTATCTAGCCTTGGAATTAGTTGATCAAATATGAGGTCTCCCCCTTTTGTTATAGATGATGTTTTAGAACAAGTTTTTTAGTTGCTAATTTTTCTCAAGTTATTTGTAATTTGACCTCTTCTACATTGTGGTGGAATGCTCTCCCTCACTACCTCGCATTGTCCTTGAAAGCTCTGATTTAGATGTGGAGTTTCACATTTTAGCAAGTTTTCCTCCTATGATTTCTCCTATTGTTATTGATTGAGACCTTCAAGCATCTGCACCTCTTGATGGAAGGACTTTATTTCTCTTGAGCATTCCTCTATGGTAGTCTTTCTATGGATCTTTGATATTTTATTTCTTTATTTTGGTTTTCTTCTCCCCTCTCAACCTCCGTGGTCAACCAAATTATGAATGATTCTTCCCCCTTTATCCTTTATCAAAGTAACTAGAAAATTATGTTTCATGGGATATTATTTAAAGGAGGAAGAAAGGTCTTGCCAAGTCTTTTTATAACTTATATTACATAATGATAAAGGTTGTATGTTTTTCTATGGTTGGGTCCAACATTTTTTAGGATTTCTATTTTAGTTGCGTTATTTGTTTGGAATCTTGGATACTATTATTTCCATAGTTTTGCGATTATTGTAACATTGTTTGTTCTAGCATCTTTGTTATAGTTGTATTGTTATACATCCATTGAGTGTTTTTTTCCCCATATTTCTGTAGTTTTGTAAAAGAATTGGGGCCCTATTAGAAACCCCTTTTACCTAATCAAAAATATTTTTGGGTAGAAATTTACTATCATGTCCATCTTCTAACTAGTTTATAATAAAAACTTCAGGTGTTTGAAATGAACCAAGAGAACTAGGATATATAGAAAGACCTCATTTTCCAGTTGTACTCTATAGCTACAATGTGGATTTATGGAGGTAGATATTTAGAGTAGGGTATGTGCAGGATCATGATGGGCCAAAAAGTGGCGATATGTAAGTGATATGATGACCCATGTGGTTGATGACTTTTTTTTTACCCAAAATTGATGAAAAGAAAAGGGTTTTTAAAGTAGATTCTTAGCTTTCCACCAATATAAACCATGCTTTACTTTGAATTTATTAAATAATTATTATTCATTTTCTATTTGAATTACGACTAAAATCCTAATTAATAAGGTGATTGAAAAACATCTATAGCTTTCAAACGGTATCACATTTTTTGAATCTGAAACATTTGTCACATTCTATGCTTTGAATACTATAGTATTAAAAAAAAATTGAATTTCATGAAGTTTTGACCAAGTTAAGGTGTCCAAACATACAAGTTTCTATATTTTTTGAAAGTTGTAATAAAAAGTTCATAATTAATTATTTACTTGGAAAACAATTACAAAAAAATATGTATCACATCGAGACATGAGTCCTCTACTTATATCTAAAATCTTATAAAAAAATATTATAATTATACTGTGGTTAGGGTGGTCAGATGGACACCTACTTCTTATTTTTTCTTTGAAATTATGTACTACTACATTGAAATTTCAAAATTTCACCAAATATATATTTTTTTGAAAATAAACCTAGTCGTTTAGAAACTACATTAAATTTGCTATAGATTCTATTCTTACATATTTTTGAAATAATATAGATAACTTATTCAAAATTTTACGTCAAGTTGCCTAACTCTTATTTTTCTAAATTTTTTGCCACTTAAGGGCCTATTTTTTCTATGATGATCCTGCACATATCGATTACTTTGGTTCAAAAAAATTGATATAAATACTATGCTTTTTAATTGACTAGCATGAAACAAAAATCTTTTAACATGATAAAATAAATTTAGCTAAATGTGAATTTTTGACAAATCTTCTATTAGAGATAATTCAAAATTTATTGACTAATAAAAAATCCATTTGATCAACATGTTAGGATGATATTCTTAAGACCATCCCTTCTCTTATTAATTAAAATGATAATTTAAATCTAATGCAACCCATTTCAAAGGAGGAAGTGAATATATATATTTGTGTGTGAGAGAGAGAGAGAGAGTAAGGCCTCTAGTATTGATTGTTTTCCTTATTTTTTCTTCTAGATTTATTGGAATATTATTTTGAGGTATTTAATTGCTACAACTAATTAGTTTTAGGAGAATGGTAGAATTTTCAATGAAAAAAATAATACTTTCATTTTCCTTATCCAAAAGAGTATTGGTGTTGTTTGATTTCCATATTATTATATTATCATCCTATGTGATTTATTGTATGAGATTTTTCTCTAAAATCTCATCTTTAAGATTGCATGAGATTCTTTTGAAGGTGATTTCCTTGTAGTAGAGTGGGTTCATCTATGGTAGGTAGATTCTAGATTCTATTATTAATACTCACAAGGTTACTCACTCTTAGGATGTCCACAAAAAGGTTGGGTTATTCCAAAGTTAGATATAATAAAATCCTATAACAAGGTGTCTTGATATTTTCTTCTTAAGATATTAGAAAAGTTTGACTTCTATAAAAAATTTGTGGGATTAATTTCCAATTACATCTCTACTCAAGTTTTTTTATTATGATTAATTATAGGAAATAAATAACTCAACAATTATATATCTCAATATATTTTATATAGATTATTTAAAAGATCTATATACTTATTATTTAGTAATCCTAATGAATTGTATATTTAGAAGTTGAATCAGGAATTATGAAAATAGTTGATATCTTGCTAGTCTTGCAATGTAAAGGTGTTTATGTCCTCGGGTGGAGGCACCTAAAACTATTTAATCAACTTCATCGATGATGCATGAAAGGTGGCAAGATATCTATGATAACACTTTCTTAAAGGGAACTTGGTTTGCAAGCCTTTCAAATATGTTGTTTTGGGAACCATTGACTTCAACATCAAAGCAACAACAAAGCACTAGGATGATTTGGATAGGTCCATGGTTGTGTCTTCCCATAGCACCTGCTGAAAGGTTGTCTATGTCAAGGTTGCTTTAGAGAGCCCATATCCCAATGCTTCACTAAAAAATGCATTACTATGATGTGTGGATCTAGTCCTACAAAATCCACCAAAAAAATTATGCCAATTCACATTTAGTTTTGGACCCATTTTGATTGAATATTTTTAATATATAGTATATATTTATGTATAGCATAATTTTTTTAAGCGGAGTTAAACAATTTGATTTATATTTATATATATTCATATACATTAGTTATGAATTATATCTATTTTTATTTATTTTTATAAAAAAAATTCTTATTTTTGAATTAGAATTCTTTGATCGATATATGAAAGTAATTTTGGATCATGTAAAATTGATCTTAAAATTTTTAGCAATTTTTTTTTTTGATTCGTAATACATAGCCAAGTTTGCATGCTTTATATTAATATCAAAAAAGTTTTTAGTAATTTATATTTTAAATTAATTAGTATTTTTTCTATTTTATAGTCATCATGAGTCAACTTGGGATATTTTTTATGTTATTATTCGTTATGGTTTTTTATTTACAAAGAAGCATATTTGGAAGTCCTATACATTGAAAAGAAGAACCATTCTAACAATATTTCAACATTTGGTGAAATATAGGATCTTAAGTTTCATTAAAGTCATATAGAACACCAATGTGCATGACTTCTGCATTCAATATTCTCATCAATTGTAAATCTAATCCATTAAGGAAATTAACCTTGGATAACTTGGTCATGTCAATCCACTAATTTCTCTAAGGATTATTTATATTAATATTTAAATAAATGAATTTATTAAATTAAATTAAAACAAACAAATTAATATTTATTAGTTAATATAACTATTAATGTATAGGTCAAAATAAACATCTATTTTCTAGCAAAAATTTATAATTCTCTAATTGTGAATCTACAAAACTACAAACTTTAGAGGTGCAAATTAAAATCATGACCAAAGAACTGTGAAAGTCACACAAAATCAAAACTACAACTAGTTTTTTGGCCTGAGGTACATATAAAAAAGGACATATATTTTGCAGGTGTGACAAGCTATAAAGAGAATCTATCAAAAGAACTCTATAAATCCTCATTGGGGAAGCATAGCACATATAGACCAATCATCCAAAATATGACCTAGATGAATGAATATACCAATCATAGACTAGCCAACAATAGGCTTTAGCATGCTACATCACATTGCGAAATAACCTAACCATAAATCCAAAAGTGAAGTGTCGATTTACGAAAGAGAAAGAGAAACTAGTAGATACAAAACCCTAGAAAGAGATACCTACAAAACAACTACAATCCCAAAATAAAACAAAAGAAAAACCTAGAAAAAAAGAAGTGTGGTCCCCAAAATAGAGAAGACAACTAAAAATGAAAGAAATCCATTCCAAAGGACAATACAAGGACTGGAAAAAGAAGGGAAGGAGAATAATAGAAGGAATCCTTTAGCAAATCAAAATAAAAACCTAAAATATGGACTAAAGAAGAGGAAGTGGTGGCTAATTGGCCTAAATTTCCACCATTATAGATTGATGTACAAGAAGAGATAGAAGAAGATCTATAGGCATATTACAGAATGTGGCGATCATCTACAAAATCATAGGCCCCAAGAGAAGTAGGTTGGTGATAGAAGAATGGGAACACAAGAACATAGATAGGAACCATAAACTCAATTTTTTTCCAAACATCTTCTATATAATAGTTTTCCTATCAGAAGAGGATAGGAATGCAGTCCTAGAAAAATGTGTGAGGGATTTTTATGGAAGCCCAATTTATATACAAAAATGGGAAGCTAATTTTAGCCCTAGAAAACAAGCATATTATAATTGAAGCTGAATGGATAAGGTTATACAATTTACCATTGGAGTATTGGGCAAAAGAATGCCTAGGAAAAATTGGAAGAACCCTAGGCACACTATTAGAGATAGATACACCACTCCCGAAAGAAAAATCATATTTGCACGCTAGAATACAAATAGAAGCAATCAGACCAATCCCTAAGGAGATCAAGCTAAGAAAAATATATGGGAGTCTGGATACAAGAAGTGGAAATTAAAACCCATAGGCTATATTGCATGAAATGTAACTAGATGAACCATACAACAAAAGATTGCAAGATATCCCCATCATTTACTAGAGTATGGATAAAAAAGGAACCCAATGATGGTAGAATAGAAGAAGTATTAATCAAAAAAATAGAAAACCCTAAAAAGAACCAAGAGATAATCCTCCACATTGTTAACAATGAGACAAACTCCACTCTAGAGGATAAGATGAAAGAGAAAAATAAGGTGGAAAAAATAGTAGAACTAACACAAAGAATATGTGTAGAACCACACTTACAAGATCAAGAAGGGGAAGGAAATTATACCTCTAGGAGTGATAATGAAGACTTTGATGAACTTGATATCATCGAAAATAGGAGTGTTTCCCAAACAAGTACCCAACTGCTAGACCTAGTTAAAAAATAAAGAAGAAGAAAGTTAGAAAAATTAACAAGATGAAAAAGGGAGGAACTAGCTTAAGAGATGGGAATCAAAAGTATTATTAAATTTCATCAAAGGGAGGAGAGCACTCCCAACAAGAGGAGCCATGAGAATTGTAAAATGGAATGTTAGGTGATTAAATGCCCCTCACAAAAGAAACCTAATCAAGCATCAAATTGAGAAATCTAACTCAAATATAATTCTAATGCAGGAAACCAAACTAGAACTGGTAGATGACCGAGTCTTCAAAATTGCAAGGTGGGAAAAATCATTCTCACAATCATATGGAATGGTTGGTGGCCTAGGAATCCTATGGCATCCCTACAAAATTGGATTAATAATTATAGAAAAGGAAGAAAACTAGATAATGTGTAAAGTATCAAGTTTGAACCAAAGCCTTCAATTCACATTGTTCAATATATATGGTCCTACAAGAAATTGGGAGAAAGAAAAATTATGGGCAACATTAGGCTAAAAGCTAGATGCACCTAATAGAGGAAAAATTATCATGGGTAGTGAGTTTAATGCGGTGCTTAGAATAGAGGAGAAATTTGGAGGTTGGAACAAGGTAACTAGCTCCATGAATGAATTTGGTTGTTTTATAACCAACAACAACCTACTAGATTTACAAACAAAGAATTGCCTATCCACTTGGTCAAATAGAAGAGAAGGAGCCTACTGCATAAAAGAAAAATTGAATAGATTTATTTACTCCCAAGATTGGTTGGAAACCAATTTTAACCTAGAATTACAAATCCTTCTACTAGAAGACTCGGATCATCTGCCCATTAAGTTGACAGTCACATCTAAGAAAAGTCAAAAGAAAAGTGCATTAAAATTTGAAAAAAATATGGTTCAAAGGGATGATTTGGTGCTCCAAATTAAACAATGGTGGTAAGATGCACAAATATGCAAAGGAAAAAAAGCTTCATCTTCATGAAAAAATTAAAATACATCAAGAGAAAGCTCCAAGAATGGAATAGTTCAGTATTCAAAAATATATTTTTTGAAAAAGAAAGACTAGAAGGGTAGTTATCGATGCTGACTAAAAAGTAATGAATAATGGAATGGGCCAAGAAGAGTATAGGAAAGAAAAAGAACTAATGGAAAAATATGAGGAGGTACTAGCAAGGGAAGAGGTATTTTGGCAAACAAAATCAAGGGAAATATGGCTTTATGAGGGGGATGCAAATATCAAATTCTTCCATAACACCTCCAAGATAAAAATAGAAAACAAAAGAATATCAACAATACAAACCTCTGATGGTAAGGTCACTGAGGAAGTGGAGGAAATTCAGGAAGAACAAATTATATTCTTTAAAGAGATTTTATCCCCATAGGGAGTTGTAGATACTCTAAGCTACAGAGAAATCCTTGAAAATATACCTAACCTAGTATCCTAGGAAGATAACAAGATGATAATTTGACCCCTTTTACAAAAGAAGTGAAAGAGGCGATTTTCCAAATGCACCCTGAGAAAGCACCAGGCTTAAATGGTTTCCCAACCTTCTACCAAAAAAGTTGTCATTTCCTAGAAGAGGAGGTCTGGGCAATTTTGGAAGAATTTAGACAAAAGAAGAAATTTATTAGGGACTTCAATATAACAGTTCTAGTGCTAATACCTAAGAAAGAATTCTTCTCCAACTTTGGGGACTATCGACCAATGTCATTATGCAACATAATTTATAAAATAGTTTTGAAGGCCCTAGCTAATAAATTGAAGAGGATACTAGATAAGATTATCTCAATCAATCAAAGTGGATTTACTCTAGGGTGAGATAGTATTGATAGCATCATTCTAGCCAATGAAGCATCACATACAATCAATAAAGATATGGTTCAAAGCATGATGATAAAGCTATATGTAAGTAAGGCATATGGAAAAGTGAGGTGGAGATTCCAGATTAAAGTTATGGAGCAACATGAATTATATAAGGATTGTATTTAAAAGATATATTACTACCTCTCAACAACAAGATACTCAATCTTAATAAACAACCAACCTTGTGGTTTTTTTCAAAGAAAAAATGTTATATGATAGGGGGATCCAATCTACCCCTTTCTCTTTGTAATTATGGTAGAAGCTCTAAGAAAAAATTTGAAAAGTACCAAACATAAATATGCTAGAAAGAGTTTATAGATTGTTCCAAACACATAAACAATAACCCATAAGTAGTTGGTTAATGACATAATATTATATGGCAATGCCACAGTCATAGAGGTAGAAAGGATTAAAGTGTGAATGAAAGAATACATCTAGGAATTAGGGCAACAAATAAAATAAAAAATTCAATACAAAGAAAGTCCTACAAAAAAGGACAGCTAATATCCTAAGATACTCAATTGATGTAACCCCTTGCAAATATCTTGGGGTGCCAATCTTTAAAGGAATAATAAGGATGAAACTATGGGAGAAAATAATAGAAAAGTAAAAATAAAAATCATAGAGTTGGAGAGGTAAATGGTTCACTCTCACTGGTCATAATAATGGTCAAATTAGTCCTATTAGTAATACCTATTTATGCTATGTCAAGCATACAAATAACATCAAAAGTTGCAGCTAATTTGGAGATAATTCTTAAACACTTCCTATGGGAGTACTCAAATGAATAGCATAAGGTGCCACTAGAATTCATAGGACAAGGTTTGTATACCTCAGGACAAAGTGTATTAGGAATACAAAATCTCAAAGTACATAACCTAGCACTAGGTGCAAAAAATTAATATGGAATTTAATGTACCAGAATCTAGATCTACTATGGTGTAGATTTTTGCAAAAGAAATACCAAGATAGTATGGACCTAGAGACAATCCTAATAATTGAAAACCCTAGAGGGGGCTCACATGTGTGGAATTTCATGCTAAGCTATATGAACATAATAAAAAAACATCTCGCATGGTATATTTATGATGGTAAGAAGGAAAAATTATAGTTGGATTCCTGGGGGGCTACAAGCCACTCATTGAATACCCAAAACTAAAGAATTGCATCCCACTCAACAACAAAAACACAGGAAAATTTGTAAGTAATTTTATAAATATACATGAGAGTATGGAAAGCCATTGGAAGGATCTCTAATCTCTCCCAATGGAAGAATCATCCAAATACTGCCTCATATAAAAAGTGAAATATAGGAATGTATACATAAATAATCAGAGGTGATAGAGCCATAAAAATTATTGACATTTTGAGACCTTTTGTGCTTGTTAATTCACATGTCATACATTCCCCATTAATAGGGTTCAAAGTTTCATTTAGTTAGGTCTTGTCTTTAATTAACCATGTTTGATCCTTCAATTTTCTAATTTTATGTTGATTGGTTTTCCCGGTTGCCAGTCTTGTTATTTGTCTTTTGAGCCATCGAAATACATTCATTATCAGCCCTAAAGATTTTAGATTGTTGGTCATTTTAATATATCCCTATGTCAAGTCTTCAATTTTTGATTAATGAGTGACTTAAGTCTAAGTCATTGGTTCCTAAGGGTGTTTTCTCATTGGCCTAGTCAAGGCCCTCTTTTATGAATAAATTTGTTTCATGTGTAGGTTAAGATGTCACTAGATCTTTGGATCTCATCTGGGTCGTTACCTGTTGGACCGTTTGTTTGAAGTGAATGAATTTTAATTACTATGGAGTTAGCAAAATAACACCATGTGTTAGTGGGCCTAGTTGCTACATCCCATCTCAATGCCTAGAACTTTGAGATCGATGACACTGATCGAGCAGGGAAAGATGATCCTCACCATTCCCCGCCAACTCGTGGAGATAAGTTACAAGTTCTTTAAGAAATGGAAAGATCAATTGAAAAGGCTTATGCGTGAGTGGGCATTAATGGTGGTGGTGACCTATAAGCCTTTTCAATTCCCTTGAAAATTGTGTATGTGGCTAATTATTGCTTATTTGAGATTTAGAGACATGCCCAAGATAATAAAAGGAGCTGAGAAGCAAATTGTAGAGATCTTCCTAGCTGGCATTAGGGTTTGTCACTGTTGAAAGTAGTAAGTACATCAAAAATGCAATTTTATGCTTTCTAATATAGGGTTTCCTTTTAATCTATTTTAAAATGAGTGTGTTTCATCACTTTTCTTTCATTGTTTTAAATTAGAGTTAATCTTTTCTTTTAAAAGTTGTAACGCTATAAATTGTCCAAAATTAGCACTCGTCCTAGGTCATAAACTACAATTAGGAAGTGAAAATTTCAAATTCCTCCATTAGAATCCTGGTCTATTCAAGCCCATGGCTCCCCAAGTGCAAGGTGCTTCTTCTTCCACCTAGTCTAGAACCCTTTCTCGGGATGTGATTGACTTATTACCCCATTCTACAAATAAGAAACAAGAGGGAAGGGTCGTGTTTCATGGTCATACTCTAAAGGAAGGGTTGATATGTGGAAGTTGGTTTTTCCTAATGTGTACATGGACCTTGGGGCTCCTATCAATAATCCATGGAAGTTGGATATGGGGAAGTTGGTTTTTCATAATGTGTACATGGACATAGATCTATTGAAAGATATTGCTTCAAAATATGACCCAATTTCTAGGGATGTTAGAGCATTTGATGGGGTGGTTATGGTAAAAATAACCAGGGAAGAGATTGAACAAGTCTTTGACTTGCATGAATGGAGTCAAGACATGGTCGCATTGGACATGGATACTATTAGAATATAATACAACAATACTAAGGTATTCATCAGAACAAGGATGTTGCCTCTACATACTCAGTGACTCGCAACGGGAAACAAAGTAGGAAAGTTAGGATTGATGAAAGAGAGCTCAAACCTTTCCTAATGAGCTAATTTTCCAGCTATATCAAAAAGACTATGTACTCTTTGTACCAAATTATTGGTGCCAATCCACCTAACACATTGTAGGAGTATAGCTATTTGGCCACACAACTGCAACATCCATCGTATAACATTGTTTATGACTATGGAACTTATTTGGCTAAACATATCCATAAATGCTTAGTTGAATTGAAGGAAGGAAAACAATGGGTGAAGTTATGGTGGTACTCATTGTTAATGCATATGTTCTTGTATAAAGGACAAAGATCCTTTGAGAAGGAGATCACTTTGGAAAGAAAGAAGGATGAAGTTGACTTACTTGTCCAATGTTGGACCTGAATCTTAGAGAAAGATGACAAAAGGTATAACTTTGTAATGTTTAGAAATGCTTTTGCATCTAGAATAAGGATGGCCTTAATATATGAACCACCTAGAATCCCCAAAGAAATCTATGAATTTTTGAGACCTAGGGAAATGAGGCCATATTGGAACTTGAGTCATAATTGGGGAGATTTGATTTTGTATCCTGATAAAACAATTTTATGAATATATGCTAGTGGTCTGGGCCCATATGTCTTGCTTGATGATGTTCCTTTGAGAATAGGATTTCTTGATATCATGAGGTAGTTAGGAGCTTCACAAGAAGCACATTTACCTAAATCAGCAAGGAAGGGGTCATTCTTCCTAGAGTGGACAGTGTTTGTAGATTACATTTTGAGAAAAGCAATAGTGAATGAATTAGAACATCTACTAGCTCCTTATAAATTGATGAGTATGAGCTCGAGGAATCATAATCTTGAAGGCTTCATTAGTAAACTCAAAGTAGATAAGAAAATGGGTACCTTTGTACATGTTTTTGATTACCCTGAGGATGTTAGAAATTTTTTTGACCATGGAGAACAACATGAAAGAAAAGCCAAATACCTAGCTTATAGAAAGATGGTAGAAGCTAAGCAGAAGAATAATCCCCATTATGATCCTCTACCAAATATAAATGGTGACTTTAACAAAGTTATGCATGTTATGGACAATTTTGAGAATATCGTTGGCGTTTTGAGGGAACAGCGGGAAATTTTAGATAAAGTAAAGGAAATGGTGGTTGAAGAAAGTGTTGAAATGACATTAGAAGAAAGACCTACTTATCAACCACCCTAACAGTTGATAATTTATTCTAGGAGGAAGGAAGCAGTAGGTGAGGAAAAAAGCTTAACAACCCCTATCACCTCTGAAGGGCCAAAAGTAGACTCTCCCAAGAGTGTAGTGCCACCTCCCCCTACAAAAGCCTCTTTGCCTATAATTGATCTTGATTCACCTCTTGGAAGTTCTTTCCTTCCTGAGCAACCACCTCAAAAGAAGTAGAAGAATTAGGCCAAAGGAGTGGTTGATTACTCTAATACAGATGAAGATGATATTTACATTACCCCTGAGGAAATGCAAATAGGAATGCCTCCTCATGAAGGAGAAGTTGCTTCAAGTTAGAGATAAAGCATCCTTAGATTAGGAAAGCTTGAAATTAGTGGATTGAATATTGGAGATGATTTAAGGATAGAAGCCAGCAGGGAGTTTATGCAAGATGACTCCTTCATTGAAACCTCTACATTCTAGGTTTTTTTGTGGAAACCCAAAGTTGCAGATTACATATAGAAGGTACCCACTGAAAGGAGCTTGCATCCTGAATTGCCTGAAAATGTCATTCAAGAAAATTTAAGAACCATTAGGAGAAATTATTTTAAAAATATTAGTGCCCAAGAGGGCATAGAGCTTATAAAGAAGAGTGGTGTGTTGTTGTTTCTAGAATGGAATATTTATGATGCTATTGTTTTAGATGCTATAAGGAGGGTTGAAAAGCCTCTCATACAAATAGAAGAAGAACTAGAAATGGCACTTTGAGGTTCAGCTTTCAGTGAAGATTGGGATGTATTGGCAATATGGTCATTATCTTTAGGGTCTAGGAAACCAGCTCTGGTCGAGCCATCAGACTTTAGTGGACAACTACTCATAAAGAGAGTTGTTGATAATCCAGCTTTGGAAGCTGCAGACATGGTTGCCAATTCTGTTAGGTTTACTCAAGCAATTGTGGAAGCTCTCACCTTAGAGAGAGATAACCTCATAACTAAACACAAAGAACTACTCAATGGTTATGATAACAACCAATGGAACGTGGCTATGTTAAAAACTAAGTTGAAACTTAAATATAAACAAAGAGGAGAAGTGCAAAGAGAATGGGATCAGCCCGGTGCTATCCACCCACCTCCAACCTCTCAAATGGTTTATTCCCAGCATTCATTTCATGATCAAACCTTAGCAGTGGTACCATATAGTGGGGGACATGGGTAATTTGTAGTGGAAGAATTAAGTAAATCAAGCTCTAGTTCATCTAATAGAGAGCAATTTCTTCAGCAAATTGAAACATATAAGAAATTGTTGGAGAGAGCTCAAGACACAATGTATGAGAACATATCAAAAGTTGTCTACAATTCCCTAAAGCATTTAAATGAGAAGATTTAGGCTAGACTCAACAATGTGCATGAAAACTATTCTCTTATGGTGCAAGCTATGAGATTATCCCACAAAGATATGATGTTGGCTATACCAACCTTGAATAAATGGGTCCCAAGAGCTGATAGATTGAAGTTAATAATAGGGGGAGCTGGCCAAAATGAAGATAAGTACCCTTAGGTACTTCTAGTTTATGATTTTTTGTGTAAGTTGAGTGAGCAGAAGTTTCAAGGGTATGTAGCCCCACTTGAGCAAAGGATAATAGATTTGATAGCTCAATACAATCACACTAATCTATCACCATTACAAGACATTGAGGTCAATAATTATGAATTAAAACCATTGCATGTGTGGAAAAAGGAGCCAAATGAGGTTATTGATGATCAGGTGAATGAAATCTGCAAGGAGGTTGATATTAATGTTTTTAATAACACCTTGGAGAGGTTGACATTTCTTATTAGTTTTATGGAGTATTTCGATAGGGAATCCAATGCAATAGTAACTAAGTATTCCCCTTATAGGAAAGCCATGGATAAAATTATGGACTTTGATTGGCCATCTGAGGAAGAATATGAAGAATGGGGAAGGGTGTATGTTGGAAAGTTTGACTTGTGAACAAGGATGTGAAACATATACTGGGTCAAGTATTGTAAAGGTCTAGCCTTAGAAGTTACAGTGTAAAAAATATATGTTTCATAGGAAAATATCAGTTGTTGGTGATATAGAGTGTTGACTGAGATGCTAGCTCACCTTTTAATCCACATCATTTTTTCATCTTGTTCGATGAAATCAAGATGTTTCTATGAAGAATTTTATTCTTTTTGACATGTTTTTTTTGGAATAAAAAGTTGCTCATTGTAACGAATGTAAATGAACTTGTCTTGTATGAATTCCCTCCATTTTGAAAAATTTAAGTATAACTAAATTAGGGAATATATCTTCTAGCACTCCAATCTAATAGTGACATGTGCACACTTGGCCTGAAGCTTGTTTTTGCTCCCTTATTCTATAAAAGGGAATTCAGAGTAATTTGAGAGGGTCTTTTGTTGAATATTGGAGCCGAATTGTGAGAATTAAGAACACAAAGTGAATATGTTTAGTCTTTATCGAATGTTTTGAGTCTAGGAAGAATATTTTGTTAAATGTATGGTTTATGTACATATCTGAATGATAGAAAAGATTTTCCAAGTCTATAGTCTCTCCATTTTGATTAAGCATACAAATAATTAATGAAAATATTGATCAGAGATTATTTCATTAATTGTCATCATTTCATACTGTGATATGTGTTTTGGTTTTAGCTCTTATTCGTAGAATGAGTTAAATAGCTTGAATCAAATCATGAATTCTTATGCAAAGTCAAGGGATGTGATAAGTAGTATTTAGAATTTGGTTAACAATTTGTGAATTTCTAAGTGGTATTGCATAGATCTCAAATGTCCAAGATTAAATGTTCCTTATATTTCAATTTGCTCAGACTCCTAGCCCATAGATAATGACACTGGTCATAAACTCATTAAGTATTTTCATGATCCTAGTCATCTGACCTGAGAAAAATCTTTAAGTATTCTTGGCTTAAGGCATGTAATTCGCTCAGGGAATTGCTAGTTTCTTGAGGAATTTCAGCTTATTAGCCATGGATGAGAATATATCTTCTTAAATATACAATGTACATGTGAATTGTTTAAAATAATAGTATAATATACATTGTGGGATTACCCTCCCAATTTTTGCAGAGCCCGAAGTGTAGGAGATAAAACTATTAGTGCCATATCTCGTCAATTGGACACTAATCTATCAGATATTTGATAATTGAGCTTGGAAATCTCATAGGTATTTGTTTAGACCTGATTGGTTCATTGTAAAAACAACCAACAGAATGGAAACTCTACTGGGGATGTAAGTTATACAATTATTAGTTCTCTAGAATGCCTTATCATAGATCACCATGTTATATTTAATTACAGAGTCAGTCAATTGAAAGTGTATGTTAATTCTTGCTCCAATCTTTTCCACTATGTCATCTAAATTCTCGATAATTTTCCTGCCCATTTATCTTTAAAAGGATGTGTTCAAAGTTCATATAAAAATACATCGTATGTGTCATAGTTTGTCTCAATTTCTAAAGATCTTTCAATATTTGTAAAGATTACAACAAAATTTCTATCATTTTGTCCCAAGAACCTTGGGTGGTGACTCTAACGTCTCTGCACCAGTGCGAACCAGTGTTTAAGGATATTAAAGAAGTTAAGAAGAAAAGTATAAAGAAATTAAGGAAAGTGACAAAGGTGAAAAGAACTCAAGCTCTAATGAAAGGAACGTGAGGCCATATGAAGAAGCATCTAGAATAGAATCTAGAGGGTGAATTACCTAGGAAAAAAGGCAAATGGATAAAGGCAAAGGAAACAGGAAAAGGTAAGTCTACAACTCACCCCACCCCTAAAAATTAAATTTTTTTTTAATTCTAGGTCAAAATGTGAAAATAATTTATTAGACTTCAGTGATGGTACTTCTAATGAAATGTTTTTATGAAGACCATTGTAAATGAGTATCCCTTAGACCTTGGTATGCAAGCTATGAAACAGAGAGAAAGGGATAGAATCCAGAGAGATAATACTAGTGCTAGGCATGCCAGAGCTGAAGGATATATTATCCCAAATTACCATCCATACACCCCTATCCCTAATGACTTATTGACTGGAGATGACTATTCCCATGATCCACTTCCTTTCCAAGTTGAAAATGTATTAATGCCTGATAGAGAGTCTACTTTTCCAGATGAAGGAGAGGTGTTGAATGATGTGAATTTACTTAATCAAAGGATTTCTAAATACAATGAAAATAGAAAGGAAAGGGAAAAAGAGAAGGATAAAAGGATTAGGGAAGCCATGATGAGAAGGGATATGTTAAGAAGGAAAGTAGAAGAGCTAGAAGCATTGGACAAATTGGTAGCTCGGGTTGATCAAGAAGAAGGTCTAATAGTGCAAGAAATTGTAAGCAAAATCCATGTAGATCCTTCAACTGATAAAACTATTGAAAGCCCACAAACCAATGTTGTTAAAAAAACTGCTATCCCACTGCCTTCTCCTCCTAAGAATACTAAGCAAGAATCCCATGATATTGACAAAGGGAAACACCCTATGAATGAAAACAGGCCTAACAAAGGGGTAAAGATTAATGAGGGAGGTGCTTCAAAGAAGGATACATCTCATAATGATTCCATTTCAATTCTTGATAAATTAATGAAAGAGAATGAAGAATTGGACATGAGGACAAAAGAACTGGAGTTAATGGCAATAAATAAGGAAATGAAAAAGAAGCTTAGTTTCCTAGAATCTACATTGAAAGATCTTTCCCCTAAAACCTAGAGCCCTCAAGGCTACTCATCTTCCTCAAACCCCCATACTAGTGACAAAATTTCACCCACTGGTAACCCCTCCAGCTCTTCTTCATGGCCTAAAAATAAGGAAAAAACTATCCATTTTAATGATCAACATGACTCTCACATAGAAGGCATGGGCATAATGGTGAAAGAAGAAGAGATAATGATAACCAAGATGAGGAAGAAGTCCTTATGGGTAGAAGATTGTTGCATACCGATGGTATAGGCAACTATGTTTTTAAAATATTCCTAGATACCCAAATTGAGTACTAGACAATGCCAGGAAGCATGTGCCTAAATTTATTGGCAACAACACCCTTAGTGGAGAAGATCATTTGAAGGAATTTCAAATTTTTATAAAAGACTTTGAATTATGGGACAAGGATGTAGATATGAAGTATTTCATGCAGTCCCTTACAGAAGATGCAAGAGATTAGTATAGAAGATTGTCAAATGTGAGCATTGACTCCAAGGATTCATTCTTCTGAGTCTTTAGAGAGCAATATGGTGATCAGATTGACCCACAATTTAGATTAAATGACTTCAATAACATTACAAAGGGGCACAATGAGATGGCAACTGAATTTAATGTGAGATTTCAAAAGGCCATGCATAAGGTCCTTGGGTGTCTGAGGCCTAATGAAAGGGCATGTCTAGTTGTTTATTGTAATGCATATGATTCTAAAATGTGTTACTTGCTCAGAGACAAAAATCCATAATATCTAAGGGAAGCCTACAATATGGCAATAAATATTGTAAATAATAGAATGGCATCTGGAAATGTTGGTAGAAGAGATGACCCCAAGCCTTCCAAGAATACAAAAGATCAGAATGAGAAGTTATCTAAAGTTATAGCCCCAGAAGAGAAGTTGGACCAAGTCTTAAATCTATTGCAGAAGCAAGCTAAAAATGATAATCCCCTATTTCAAAGAAATGAGAGGCCACCAAGACTATAAGATTATCCATACCATAAGGGCGGGGGCCCTAGCTTGGTTGGCTAAGTAATTCCGTTGCGGCTCTGCTGGTCACAAGTTCTAGTCTCCCCCCCGTTCCGTGGTACCGGAGGGCGTGTCGCGCCAGTGCCGCCGGTCATGTTAAAAAGTTTACCAAGCGCACTGCAGTTTATAGGGGGTCATGCTACCCGATTCCTGCAGTCTAAAAAAAAAAAAGATTATCCATACCATATCAGTTGGCATAATGGGAAGCCTGTTCAAAGTAATCAAAAGAATTTTCAAGTAACACTTGATCCATTGCATAAAAATAATACAAATGTTGTGGAAGAATTACCTTGGTGTGAATTCTGTGAAATGCCTCACTCCTCACATAAATGCATAGTTGCTAGGCCCCTAGAAGAAACTCAAAGTGATCAAAGGGAGACTGATTCTCCCCATGACCTTGATGAAACTGAAAAATGTATTTATGACCAAATTAGATATGGAGTGTGATGATTATTCTTCTAGTGATAATGTTGACACAAATGATGTGGATAGGAAATGAAAAAGAGCATTCCTTCACCATCAACAAGTATTCTTTGATGAATAAAAAGAGGATGAATACATGGCTTACAATCTTGAGGCATGTAATGTTCCTCTAAGGAGACCTTCAAATGAAGAAATAGAGAGATACATAGTTGCATTGGCTACTAGAGTTCAAGCTAGGAGTGGTCTTCACCTTAGGAATAGGATGGTGAGTGGCACTCCAAGCCATCAAGGAGGCATATTCATTAAGGAGAACAATGCGAAAAATAAGGTTGTTAAGAAAAATAGCAAGAAAGGAGAGACCAAGCCCAAGGAAACTAAAGAAATGAGAATTTGGACCAAGAAAGGTGGTAAGGAAAAGGTTGTTGCTAAGGTTTTACAACCAGAATTGAAAGCCAAATAATTGAAGCCTACCGAGAAAAAGGTTGATAAGAAAGTTGATATAGTGGTTCCCTAGGAAATAGTGCTTCCACAAGTACCAAGTTACTCTCTCATTGATATCTATCAGGTTTTGTCTCAAATTCAGGTTACAGTTCCACTTCTAGAGATGATGAGGACTGATGACCACAAGGACAAAACAATGGTTGTCATTAATAGTATTCCCGGAGACAACAAACTCAAAGCAGAGGCTGATGTACATAAGACAAGAAAAAGAGAGGAAAAGGATGTTGAGGTAAGGGCGAATGTCAATGACAACCCTGAGATTTACTTGGAACCACCATCACTACAAACCCAAGTCTAATTAATCCTTTCTTTTTAAGTCTGATCATTCATGGAAAAGTGCTCACAAATTACATGATAGATTCAGGTGCTTCAAACAATGTCATGCCTATCAAAATAATGGAGGAAATGATATTGAAGGTCAACAACACATATGGAAAATGCTATGCCATGGACTCTAGAGAGGTCCTTGTTATTGGTGTAATTTATGAGGTCCCATATAGATTGGTTGCATTCCCAGAAAAGGAGTTGGTCATGAGTGTTACAGTGGTGGACATTCCACCAACATATGGAATGCTATTTTCAAGACAATGGTGTGCTTCTATGGGAGGGAGTATACAATGTGACCTATCATTTTCCACATTCTCAATTGATCAAAAGGATGTAAAAATTTCTCAGGAGTCAAGATTTAGACATATGATTAAGCATGTTGAAGAGTCAGAGGAACCCCCAATAATCAACATTGTAGACACTGGCATAGATACCTTTTAGGTGGAAGAAATGGAGCTAGAAGAAGAAGTTAAGCCTGCACCCATCGTTAAAGAGGTTTCATTGGCATTACTAGAAGATCCTCTATGGACTATGTACTTTGATGGGGAATGCTCAAAAGAAGGCTCAGGTGCTTAGGTCATTCTTGTATCTCCCCAAGGTAAGACATTCAAATATTCCTTCTTACTACAATTTTTATGTACCAATAATGTAGTTGAATATGAGGGATTATTGCTTGGTTTAAAAATTTCCTATAAACATGGGATAAAATTGTTGAAAGTATTTGGTGATTCAGAATTAGTAGTTTCCCAAGTTAGTTCCAAATTTGTTACTAAAAACAAGATGTTGAGACAATATAGAAATTAAGTTTGGGATACTATCGAGACATTTGATGCCTTTGGAATAGAGTGGATAGAAAGAAGATAGAATTCCAAAGTTGGTCTACTGGCTAATATTGCAGTTAAGCTAGATGATGTGACTTTTAATGGCACCTCAAGGATTGAGGTACAGACCAAGCCTGTTGTGCCTAATAACATTTGGAATTGGCAAGTGTTCGAGGATGATAATGAAATTATGAGGTTCTTACATTATGTTTACCAATATGAATTTCAAGATATTGGCTTCAGTTCATATGTAGTGGAAGTTGATGGCAAGGGGACATTGTTTGGAAATGAGGTAATTTAGTTGAAAACAAACAAAATTCCCAAGGGATTAGTTGCGCTTGAAAGTTTTTTTGATGGCCTGATTAAGTCGAGTGCTATAAAAAAAATCTACACATAAAGATGACCTTGAATATATAAATTTAGGGATAGATAATGCCCCTAAGAAGGTTTACATTGGTAAAAATATGAAGCCACATGTGAGAACTATGTTGATTTCTTTACTAAGGAAATACAGACATGTGTTCACATGGTCTTATGATGATTTGAAGTTGTATAGGGAGGACTTGTTTCAACATGAGATCCCTTTAAAGCCTGACACAAAACAATTCAAGCAAAAGCAAAGAACCATTAACCCTACCTTAAGACCCAAAATACAAGAGGAACTTGCAAAATTGAGTGATGTGGGAATTATTAAACCTATAAGGCATTCCTTGTGGGTATCCAATTTGGTTCCTATTAGAAAGAAGAATGGTGATTTGAGGTTATGTGTGGATTTTAGGAATCACAATTTTGCATCCTTGAAGGACAACTATCCCTTACCTAACATGGAAGCAATGTTACAAAAGGTAACAGGTTGTGAGTTTCTTTCCATGGTGGATGAATTTTTAGGATTTAACTTAGTCATGGTAAGGGAATAGAACAATAGAAGACAACATTTATCACACCATGGGGAACCTGTGTTTATGTCAAAATTCCTTTTGGCCTTATAAATGTTGGTGCCACTTTTCAGAGGGCCATGGATGTGGCATTTGTTGACTTTCTAGATCTATTTATTGCTATTTATCAAGATGATCTTACTGCCCACAACAAGAAAGAAGAATATCACTTCTCTGACCTTGAGAAGATCTTTGTTATAGATCTGGAGTACGATATTTCCCTAAATCCTAAGAAGTGTGATTTTGGGGTTAAAGAGGGTAAGTTGTTGGGGCATATTGTATCGAAGGATGGTATTAGAATTGATCCTGAAAGAATAGCAGCCATTGATAAAATTATCCCACCAAAAAATTTCAAGGGGATCCAATCTTTCTTTGGAAAAATATTTTTTTTGAGAAGATTTGTGACCAATTTACAGAGATAAGTAGGCCTATTTAAAAAATGCTTAAGAAAGGAGAAAAGATGATATGGTCAAAAGAACCTCTCAAATATTTTCAAGCTATTAAAGATGCTATTAAAGTTGCACCTATATTAAAGACCCCTGATTATTCAAAACCATTCCATTTGTTCACATTTTCCTCTTTTCATACTATGGAAGGTGTATTGCTATAGAAAAATAATGTTGGTTTTGAACAACCAATTGCATTTTTCAGCAAATCCTTGCAGCCAGCTAAGCTTAAGTATGACACTACTAAAAATAAAGCTTACACTTTAGTTAAGGCTGTTAAAATTTTTAGAACTTATTTGACTGGTACAACAGTGGTTGTGTAAGGAAATATAGGAGCGCATCTAGTGAAAACTCCATGCAGTAGTGCCTTCGGTAACTTTCATTTCAATTAGGTTGCCTCAAAGACACGAACAACTATGTCCAAATGCAGAATAGACATAGTCCATTTCCTACATTGATCCATTTGAGAGAAACACATGTAAATTCAACAGCAAGCATTAACTGATTCTACTACACGAACCAACATACATGAAAGATGAAACAAAAAACCAGAACAAAAAGATTTACATGGGGAAAATCCTTTCAGATAAAAAACCCCACACTCCAAAGATAGAGCCATTGTATTATTTAGCAACATAATGGTTACAATACAAATCTAGGCTCTTATCCTTTTTAGAGTTTACATCTTGTTCATTCTGGATACTATATGGTAATCAGCTCTCCCTCTATACATTTCCTAATCAACCTCTCAAACCAAACAATCTTCATATTGTTGCAATACCCTCACATACTATACAGTACTGATCAACACAAGAGATCAACCATGGCATTCAATCCTTGATTAGGAGAGAAATCAGCAACATAACCTTGCCTCTCACTTCCTCTATTTCGGCCTCATGGCCTCAGCCTTCCAGCCAGCCACAATCGACGTTAACATCTCTTCAGCTCTTCGAGTCACCTATTACGGCCTCATGGCTTTGGCCTTCTAGCTAGCCACTCGGCCTTCGAATTTGTTCCCTTTGTTTCCTTCTCTTTAGCTTCAGCTCTATGAAATAGTTTGTTTCCAACTATCGGATCACAATTGTCGAATCATCCAGCTCAACAATGATTCACATTCTGCTTTCTCTGATTTGTCCATATCTCACCACGTCAGAAAATATTCACTTGGTCAACATCAATTAACTTGTGTCGCATGTCGGTGAGACACTAGAAGTGTCTCCCCAATGCCACAAGTCCTGATTACACACTGTCACCAAGAGTCGTCTCCATCAGCAAGAGGTTCTACCAATATCCACAAGTCATACCAAAATCATCATTCTCATCGGCGAGACAATCACCATCGCTAGGAGATCACATCAAGTATTCAAGTCATGTTGAAACCCATTGTATTCCTATCAAAATCCATCTATCTGAAAGAGTCTCCTCATCGGCATGATTAGCGAGACCTCTTACCAACGTCCAGTTGAACTCATCCACCAACACTATCGCTAAGACATTCAACTGTCGCCAAGAGATTTCACCAAGGTCTTCAAGTCACATTGATCTCACTATTGCCATCGGCAAGACTATCGCAAATTGCCAAGACCTCATATTGAAGTCTTCAAGTCATGTTGATATGAGAATTCCATTCGCTGAGGCAATCATCTTTTGCCAAGACATCCCATTGAGCATTCATGTGTTATACCGAAGCACTCGACAGTCGGCGAGACTTATCGCCTTTGCTGAGAAATCACACTGAGGTCTCAAGTCATACTAAGCAGCAAATAATAGTCAGCAAGACTTTTGTCTTTCACCGAGGCCTTTCACCGAGGGCTCATGTCTTACCGAATCGGCAAGACATTTGACCTTTGCCAAGACCTCATGCCAAAGTCTCCAGGTTACCTCAAGCCCACCTTTCACTAGGAGTCATGCCGAACACATCCCACACCATTGGTGAGACAAACACATGTAACCAAGACTTCATAGAGAAGCGTTACGTTACACCGATGACCCCTAACACTATTGGTGAGACATTCCCCAGTCGCCAAGACTTCATGCCTATAGGAACAAGTCATACTGATTTCTTCATCGGCTAGATAGACCGAAGGTCATGTCGATACCAGCAAGACTTCCTATCATTGCCGAGACTTCTTCCCGAGAGTTCAAGTCACCCCAAACCTGCTTATCATTGAGACTTCTCCCGGTTGCCATGAATTCTTGCCAAATCCTTTTGTTATCCCGAAGACTCCAAGTCGCCATGAGTCTCCCCAAAGACTGATAGAAAAACTTTCAACCAAACATCTCCCAGTCAGTAAGAGATCTCCACAAGTCTCCATGTCATAGCGATAGGTCCATTTGGCAAGACAGAAGTATTGTCTCAATTACATGAGCAATACACAAGTTTAAACTGGCAGTTGGCAAGACAACTTGAATGTCACAGCGACCATGCTTTCTCAGAGGTTTTAGCCTATGAGATTGAGGCATATTTTCCAACAGGTTGCTTATGTCCCAAGTGTAGCGGTCAAGGACATTTTTACACAACAAGAAACTACAAGTCAGAGGTGTAGATGGATTAATAGAATCCAATAGTTCAACATAGATATTCAGATCACTAAATTGGTAATGGTTCATGGTCTAGCCAAGCTCATGGCTGAAACTAATTTGGAGGCCAACCAAATTAATGAGGTTGAATAAGAGAACGTTGCTCCCATATGTGATATGTAAACATGTGGTTGGTGCCGAAGGATAGTTGAGTATTTGCAAACTATGAAATGTCTTGATGGCATGCAAAACAATGAGAGGAGGACTCTAAAGTTACATGCAATTAGATATGTTATTATCGATGGTGAACTCTAGCGGAGAAGCCCAGAGGGTGTGCTCCTTAGATGTGTGGATGGTGATCAAGTAGAGAAATTGCTGATTGAAATGCATAAGGGAGTGTGTGGAGGTTACTATATGGATAAGACTACCACAAACAAGATATTAAGGGCTAGTTTTTGGTGGCCCATGGTATTCAAAGATGGAGACAGGGATGTGAATAAATGTGATGCTTGTTAGAGGTTTACTAGCAAGCTAAATTTTTTAGGAAACTTACCACTTAGACCATTCTTAGCATCATTCCCCTTCTAAAAATGGGGGATTGACTTTATTGGGGAAATGTTAGTGAAGTCTAGTGGAGGACACGCTTGGATTCTAGTGGCAACTGACTACTTCACAAATTGGGTTGAAGCTATTCCCACCTAGAAGGTGACTAGCAAGGTTGTCATTGATTTCTTAATGAATAACATCTTGAGTAGATTTGATGTTCCTGAGAGAATTGTCTCTAATAATTCCATGTGCTTTTGGTCTGAAGAATTCATAGTTTTTTGTAATCAACATGGCATAAATGTGTCCTACTCTTCTCCATACCATACCCAGGAGAATGGACAAGCTGAATCCAATAATAGGAGCCTTATGAAGATTATCAAAAATGTCCTTGAGAAGAATAAGAAAGCCTGGGACTCAAAGTTGCAACTAGCTTTGTGGGCAGATAGGACCACAGTCAAGAAATCTATTGAGCTCTCTCCTTTTAACCTAGTGTATGGGGTAAAGGATAGGATCCCTCATAATAATCTGATGAAAATGTATAAGTTTGTATAGGAATATGATACTGACATCTGTGATGAGGTGCAAAACAAGATAAATGAATTGGTTGAGCTTGATGAGATGAGGAGAGAAGCACACAAGAAAAATCAGAAAATGCAGCTACAAGTTAAATATTTGCATGACAAAAGAGCTACCTAGAGAAAATTTGAGGTACGATGT